>JADLZN010005170.1:0-154519 GCA_018155175.1 Sinocyclocheilus anophthalmus | reverse complement strand
TTCTGCCCACTTCAAATCAGACCGAAAGAGAGAGATGACAGTTGTGTGAATTGCCTGCATCTGTGCATCTCTCTCTACAAACAATGAAGCCGTTTAGTTACTTCAAATACAGCGATTTTACCCCCTTCTTGCTGAGAAATATAATGTAGCGATCCAGTATCGAGTGTCTTTATTAATAATCGCGGGGCAGTGCTGACATTACGTTTCCTCGTGTGGCTTCCGTGCGCTCTGGATCCTCCTGTGTGACCTCTCTCCCTCATTCCTCTACTTTCACGGTGTTTTCTGTTGCGGTGATTGTGTGTGGTGCCTGCACTTTAAGCAGCGGATTAATTCGAATCAGTGATTAACTCCGCCGTGGAAACCTACCATCTGTGCATTGTGACCAGCACCGATTTATACTTTTACACCCTGCAAGCTAAAAATATACTACTGAACTCACTTCTATATCCCGGTATACTAATTTTTGTAGACGTTTTGTCTTCAGTGGAATTAGAGGTTCTAACTAAAACTAAAAAGGGGTGTCCACATATAAAATATTTGACCATGCATTGTATTTCTAAAGTGAATTGTCCTTAACATATACTCACAGTTAAAGCCACCGAACCCAGCAGCAGAACAACGGAGTAAATCAGTCCTTTACTGTTGATTTTAATCTAAATAGGACACAAAAAAAGGTAATTTTACGGTCTTTGTGGAATTGTGTGTGCGTGCATGTTTGAGGAGTGACAAAGACAGATACCACAGAGCCGTAGTTGACAGCCATTGTCTGGATGCCCCAGGGAACGCCAAGTCCAACCAGGATATCAAAGATGTTACTGCCAATCGTGTTGGAGACAGCCATGTCCCCCAGGCCTGAGCACACAGACACAAAGCCAAAGCTGGAAAGTCAGCTCAACATGGATGAAAGATAAGCGAAGGCAGAAAAAACAAGACAATTAAACAAAGGAGAGCTCTACCTTGCCGTGCGACAATTAGACTCGCTATGCAGTCGGGAACACTGGTGCCAGCAGCCAGGAAAGTTATACCCATAATGACATCTGGGATTCCAAGTGTGTATCCAACAATTGTGACCTGCACACAGCAACCCACATGAATAAGCCTCAATGAAATGCTTATAGGAATAGTGATGTAACATGCCTGCAAGAAGAATAACCTAAAATACGTTAAAAATGCAAATAAATGGTGTCAAAACAAAGACTATTTCAAACTGATGTCCAAGGACCCCAAGGGGCTGCAAGGGGTCTAAGAAAACTTGAGGAAAAAATAAAAAGATTTTATCAAATTAGTCTACGGCAGTCCAGTTACGATTGAAATGTTGCATTACCACACAGGGTTTCTGCCGGATTTTTTAAGCTCAATTTAAGTGGGTCCCTACGTTTCCCAGTGTCCATTTTAAGACCTGCACAAATAAAATTAACACCATATGAGCAGGGTAGGGCAATGTATACAGTACCATATTAAACCGTAAAATTACTGTAAAAGCATAATTTACAGTTCAGATACAAGTTTTCACAAAAACAAAAAGTTTTATAAAATTATAAACTTTACATTTCAGCCTTTAAAACATTGTTAAGAAAATGGATGAGTCAAAAGTATTAATTATCTTATTAGTGGTTGACCGATATATCACCAAGGCCGATATATATCGGCCGATATTTGGCATTTTTTTTAAATATCGGCATCGGGGGCCGTCAGGTTTTCCCTTTTTGGCCGACTTGAGATTCTAGACTTTTATTTCGACGCAACACAACCTTTATTTGACAGCGCTGAAACGCAGTGCCTGAGCACACAGTGCTTACATTCTCCCTCTTGGTCTCTTTTTCGTCAGTTCTTCAGTATCCGTTCATTTCTACTAATAATGTCTGTCTATAATCAATAGACAAAGGAACAAAGGCATTTAAACAAAAGACTTAAAAAAAAGTATACAAATTTTTATAAAGATTGCTTTGTTTGATTATAATAAAAAGTAACATTAAATTACTTCTTCCTTGTTGGCGTGCAGCATTCAGTACTACCATTATATATCCTCTTGTACAAACAAATATTTGCAATGTCTATGAAACATCTCAATTTCAAAAACCTTGCAACTTAGTCGGTATCACTTCCTTGAGACTCCTTGGAGTGTGCAGTTGTATCCTGCATGAGCGTGCTTCCTTGTGTTCCTCCTGCGTAGGTCTAACTTTCGTGAGAATGAGTGTGAACGAGGAGAGAGTTCACTCTCATTATAGGTGTCAACTCTGAATTAACATTCCCTCCTCATTTATTCGTGTATTTGATCTCCAGGATTAACTTACAATGACATATGTATTTTTCCTGGCCCACGTTCCACTCACAATTTTGATATATTTGTAAGCTCTTCGAGTAGGTAATTTCTATTATGATACCCGTCTTACGACCGCTAGGTTACGACAGCCCGTGATATCTTTTTGGCAACAGTTTGTTAACTCTGAATTATACGACCCACCATCCATGATTTCTTCTTTTAACGAAACATGATTTTATTGGCTATACCAGAGTACTCAACGATGCTTCAGCGCCTTCCCCTGCCTAACACACTACTCCCATCACATTACTGGACGACAGCACACACACAATAGACGATGGTGTGAAAAAGTGTTGGTCCTTTTCCTGATTTCTTATTTTTTTGCATGGTTGTCACACTTTAAATGTTTCAGATCAAACAAATTTAATTTCCTACACTAAGAGTAAGTCTAGTGTCCTATCAAATATGGCAGTGGAGTAGAATGATATTTCATTGGTTATGCGAACAAAGCTGTCCACAACTACGTGGCCCTACATGAAAATAGTGCCCCCTCCTTAAATCAATAAAGACTGCAATTAACCCCCTTAATTTTTAGAAGCAGAGAACAGATATTATTTCACTAGCCACACCCAGTGCCTGATACTGCCAGACCTGTTAATCAAGATATCTCACTTAATATCTAAGCTTGTCCTGACGATCGAAGCATTCTTAAGGCCACCATCATGGCCGCCATTAAGAATTCAGACAGATGAAGACTCAGACGTCTACATGTATCAGTCTGGAAAGGATTATTTCTAAGGCTTTGGGACTCCAGCGGACCATGGTCAGAGCCATTATCCACAAATGGAGGAAACTTGGAACAGTGGTGAACCTTCCTAGGAGTGTCCGGCCTACCAAAATTACTCCAAGAGTACAACAGCGACTCATCCATGAGGTCATAAAAGAACCCAGAACAACGTTTAAAGAACTGCAGGCCTCACTTGCCTCGATTAATGTCAGTGTTCATGATTTAACAATAAGAAAGAGACTGTGCAAAAATGGCATCCATGGGAGCGTTCCAAGGCAAAAGCCACTGCTGACAAAAAAGAACACAAAGGCTTGTCTCTCATTTGCTAAAAAATATCTTGATTATCCCCAAGATTTTTTGGGCAAATATTCTGTGGACTGATGAGTCAAAAGTTTAACTTTTTGGAAGGTGTTTGTCCCGTTACATCTGGCGTAAAACCACCACAGCATTTCATAAAAAGAACATCAAACCAACAGTCAAACATGGTGGTGGTATGTGTGATGGTCTGGGGCCTGGTTTTGCTGCTTCAGGACCTGGAAGACTTGCTTTGATAAATGGAACCATGAATTCTGCTTTTTACCAAAAAATCCCGAAGGAGAATGTCCAGCCATCATTTTGTGACCTCAAGCTCAAGCGCACTGGGTTTATGCAGCAGGAAAATGATCCAAAACACACCAGCAATTCCACCTTTGAATGGCTCAAGAAAAACTAAATTAATGTTTTGGAGTGGCCAAATCAAAGTCTGGATTTAAATCCGATTGAGATGCTTAAACATTCCATTCATGCTAGAAAACCCTCCAATGTGACTGAATTAAAACAATTATGCAAAGAAAAGTGGGCCAAAATTCCAACACAGCGATATGAAGGACTCATTGCCAGTTATCACAAACACTCGATTGCAGTTGTTGCTGCAAAGCGTGACAACCAGTTATTAGATTTAGGGGGCATTTACTTTTTCACGCAGGGCCAGGCAGGTTTAAGCAGCTTTTTTCCCTTAATAAATGAAAACATCATTTAAAAACTGTGCTTTAGCATTTTACTATGCAGTCTTATTTTTGTGATTAAATTAAAACTCTTGTTTGATGACTGAATCTGTTTAAGTGACAAATTATGCAAAAATTAAAAATCTGAGGGGGCCAACACTTTTTCACATACACACACATATACAGTTTCTTAGACTGGGAGTTGACGGAGTTGCATGACGTTCAACTTCTAACTCGTTTCAAGAGTGATTTAAATTCACCTGAGAGACTTCCCAAAGCAGATAATTTGTCTTAATTTTACTGCTTAAATTAGCTCGAAACCAGTTCAGCAGAGATACGATTTTGTTCCTTTCTTTGTTACTTGCGTTCTGCTTGGTTTCCTGTATGGCTGCTGAGGGAACCCTGTTGCTGATTGGTCGCTGAGGTGACGTCAAATGACATCCTTTCGGGAAAGCCCTCCGGAGATTGGTTGGCTTCTTTATAACGCGGAGGCTTCAGCAGTTTTGCTACAGCTGAGTTGTTGCGTTAAGTATCTTTGAAGATCGTTTTTCTCTGAAGTGTTTGTGTTTTGGCTGCCTATCGCTTTGATGTAAAGCGTGGAGCACAAGGTGGAAGTCTCTTACACGGCGAACGGCGAGAGCAAGCGCAATCGTTCTGCATTGAGTTTTTGTTTCCGCTGCATAAGTCCCGTCCTCACGACTTGACCTTTCATCGCCTTCTTAGCGCATCCGCCGATCGGCATCTTACAGATGCCCCTTTTATTATATGGAGAATAGATTGGCAGGTTTTGTTACAATACACTCCTAATAGTGTTGTGCAACACATCCTGTTTGATTAATAGCCGCTTTTCACTTATTTCAATAGTCTGCAATTATCACATTTTCCGTTCATACTAAACTTTCACACCTCTCTCACAACTATTAATAACCTCATTTCCTAAAAGGGGTAATAAACACTGATTAAATTTGCACCGATTAAATGAACACATCAAGCATAAATATATATATATATATATATAAGACATACACCATATTATTTGTGAATCTATTGCTCAGATACTTTCTACTCATATTTTTCAACGATTGTCTCAGAACTCGTCCTTATTCTTTGGATCGCGGGAAAAGGGGAGGTGTCCTGAGGTCATGCCCATGTCAGAGTTGGTAGTCTGCCAATTTTCTCCTGGACAGAGAGTTCTTAATCTGTCACTTTCTGTTTATCGGATTTAGCAATTTATGCGTTAAACGGTCAGGGGGTCCAAGAGTGTCTGTCGCGGTGTCTGAATCTTTTGGATACCAGGTTCTTTGTTCTGTGGTCCATTAGATGGTTTATTGATGCTGAAGCCAGTCACGAAACCTACTGATGTTCTGTTGCTTAAATGAATCCAGATGGGGGGGTGGGTCAGTTCTTGTTGTCCTAGTATTGTGTCGACATCGGAGGAGTTTTGGTAAATCATTATCTCCGTGTTTTTCTTTGTAAAGATAAGCAGAGCGAGACAGGAACTCATTTGAGAAAGGTGGCGCCTGGGCTGACCATGGTTCAGCTTTTACGACTCTCATAGTTGAGAAGAGAGGTTAGTTGTCTGATGGAATGCGGAGATTCCATCGTTCCTTTGTGTGATGTTCGCAAATGCCTTACACTGGAGACGTGCGATCAACAAACTTTGCCCACTGACATATTCATGTAATTTTCACTGTGTGCTGTATGCAAAATGAGTGTTACCTTGGCTTTATTTGAAATAAAATATGATTAATGCACACAAACTTCCCAGAATACTGATTGCCCTGTTGGTTACAGTGTTTACTTCCTTTTTAATTATTTTTAATCAAATATTTATTTGTGGAAAATACTTTGTCACCTAAAGTATAAGTATGTTTATTTAACACATTTATTTTTTAATCAATTTTCAAATGACTTCAAATTTCTTAAACATTAATTAAAATAGAATTATATCGGCTTTATATCGGCCATTGGCCACCCGGCTTTCCAAGATATCGGCATCGGCTGTCGACAAAAACCCATATCGTCGACCCCTCATTTTATTCTCTTTCTCTTTTACAAACACTCTTCGATTTACATATTCTTATATCAGTCAATTACACACCCTAAAACTACTATAGGGGTGTGCGCCTGATTCATGAACTGTATCAAATGCACATTATTACCCTCCTCCCGCTACCTATTTTTCCTGGCGAACTTTTATCACTGTGATAACTGTGAATGTAACCAATAGTCTTGCTAATACAGTGTGGTTTATTGTGCTTGATATCTGACTCTCTAATTGTGCTAACAGCTTGACTCCTTGAATATGTTTTATTGTCTTTATACATTCTGTGGTCAGTTCACAGCATGATTTATAACTTAATCATTGCCCACAAGTTTAATGGCATTGTACCTTTAAGCCCATTTTTTCTAAAAGTGGTGACCATCTTTTGAGTCATGGCCGTTCTACTCACCAAGAATGAAATCGTATCAACAAAATGTATCTTTGCAACTGCGAGGAAAACACCGAAGTGCATCTGAACGTGGCATTAGGGGATGTATTTTTACAAACACCTGATTTAACGGCAGCCTCTTCGAGGGACACTGGATTACTCTAACCTGCATTACATGCTAAATAAATGTTTTGATATTTTTAAAAACATGAAAACTGCATTGTTTGAAATTAGTTGTAAAAAGGGTCTATGATTTCGATTATCAATTTTTATTTCTCTTTGAACGTGTTACAAGCTCTATGTGCATAAAGAAGATCTTAAAGTTGCCAAAGGCTAAAGTCCTCAAAATCCAAAGGATTTCTTAATAAAGTTAAGAGTCCACCCGCCTACCTACTCATCGTCTCTGTTGTCTATACACTTCCCCCACCGTCTAACGTCCCCCGGTGGGGAAGGATATTGCATAATGCCCAGGGCCCAAATGTTCACGCAAAGAAAGGTGGTGTAACTTTTATTCTCACTGTAGTAATGTTGCCGCCGCCGCCATGTCGTGAAAAGCTGTGTATTTCGTTGTGAAATAGCTAAACTACTGTTATTTGGCTTTCAAAAGAGGATGATATCCTCTTTCATGCTAGAGCTGATACCGTGCTGGGTCACTGAGGAATACTCACTTCGCGCTTGTGGATAGCCGTTCACTGTGGCAAAGCGTCAGTCCCAGCCCGGGTCGTCACCTGTGTGCCGCAAGCCCACCGCCACCAACTCACTCTAGCCGCCTCCTCCGCTCACTTGCCGCCGTTGTGATGCTTTGTTTTTCGTTGTGAAAGCGAAACTACATTGTTTGGCCTTCTATAAGAGGACACAATTAGAAATCAGTGGTTTAAGTTGTATTTATAACACCGTTCCAGAACAGTTTAACCCAAATATTCATTTGTGGCAGCACATTTTATGGAGCTGTTTCCTGATCCTGGAAGAGTAGACTACAATGCCGGCTGTTCTGACTCATACTGTAAGTACGTTTTTTTATTTAAAGGATTTGCCACTGACGATTCAAACTGACGGTTTTGAGCAGTGTAGAGTAGCACTTGTTGTTTGTCATTTCTCCGATCACAAATGCAGACATGGTTTTATGTTTACGAGGCGCGATGCAACGCAACGCGTAAAGAGACAGTATGTCATTATAATCAGTAATTATGTCCTCATTGGATGCAACAAATGCCTCGTTTGTATGGGTTTTATTGGTTTTTTAAAACACTCACAAGTGCACGAACGCACTGAGATAGCTTGCCAATTCAGCACGCAACCCCCTCGTTTTTTCAACCGATCTGAGCTTTGTAAAATGGCGCCTCCTCTCACGCGTTTCAGAAAGGCGGGGCATAGAGGAGCAACAGAATGTACAGTATGTGGAAAATAATGTGTTTTTTGAACCTTAAACCGCATAAACACCTTTCATTACACCAAATACACAAAATCATTTTCTTTTTTAGCAATGTCATATGACCCCTTTAAACTGAAAAGGTACCTTAAGTGTGAAATTAAAACCGCCAGTTGGTGGCAGCAAGTCACTGTTAAGTGAGTCTTTGCGAATTAACCGAATCATTTAAACATTTGATTAATTCAGGAACGAAACACCGTCACGTTGCTCAGAGACGCAAAACAGTGCTGTAGCTGTGTTTGGAATTATTTTGTTTGGAGAAATAGAGCAAAAACAGGAAATATTGTGTCTAAAATGTAAGTCATTTAATTTTAACTTCTTGTTTATTGAACTGTTGCCTAAAATCAGTATCACATTTGTAATAATGCTGATTTTTGGAGAAAAAAAACCCGCACTCTTCGTGTGATATTAACTACATGAAATTATATAAATATATACATATCTGCCCCCATATCTTGAATTTTGTATAACTTCTAAACGCATTTTAATACCTGATTTAATGCAGGAAAGAATGCACTCCTAACTGGGTGCACTAGTTTTAAATCTGCTCTACTTCATCATCTATGCTGGATCCTCAATCGGCCCACAAGTAGTGGTCACCGATATCGGGTTTTTTTTGACAGCCGGATGCCGATTCTTGTTTAGCAACGGAATGGTACGTGGCCGATATAATTGTTTAATCATTATTTTATTATATTAAGCAATTTGAAATCAGTTTTGAAAATGGGATTAAAATAACTGTGTAAATACAAATACTTATACTTTAGCAGACAAAGAATTTTTCACCATAAATATTTAATAAAAATCCTAATTGATTCGGAATTTAAACATACATATATAATATTATATTATATCTATATATATTATATTTTTATTATTATTTTTTTTTTTTTTAAAATAAGCAAGGTACACACGCTTTTCACATACCGCACCCATTGAAAATGACTGAATATGTCAATGCATAAAGTGCAGCATATTTGAAATCCCGAGTTTAGTTTTGTCGCTCACGGTCCATTCTCCAGTCAGCAGAACTCTCCTCCTGTCCGCTTCTTTGCACTGACCGACCGTCACCCAGAGAACCGCGATCATGCAGGATACAAAGCCACTTCATACAAGAGCTCAATTATTTCGACTTTAAGCCTGGCTCACACTACAGGAGTTTTAAAATCCTAACCGATTATGTAATCTGGTTGCAGCACACACATAAGGAGAGTCTTTGCAGATTATCTTCTCTCAAATCTTAAATATGCACACACTACAAGATTTTAACATTTTGGCGCATCACACACTACAAGATATTACGATTATCATGCCAGAGGAAGCGCCTCACGTGATCTCCTCGTGACCAGGCGTGTCCTCTACGTGATGGCCTGAAACTTGGCTGGCCACCCCAGGTGCCCCCCCCCACCAGATATCTTGCGATAGGCTTGTTTTTTAGTAAATTTCTAACTGCATCTTGCAGTGGCGGATCCTGGCATGTGTAGGCAGCTGCCCAGGGCCGGTTTCTTCTCTTCTTTATGCTTAATTTTAAGCTTTTTCTATAGCGTGATCTTAATGACACTATGTCGAGAGCGCATAATGTTACGCGGATCCATGTGATGCTGGAGCAAGAACTCACCGCAGAATCCAAGCGTGTTTCCTTCACGCATACAAACTGACATGTTGCTTTTAACTAACATTGTTTTTATTTATTTCATGATTGGTCTCGCGCATCGCTCAGATAGTTGCGGTACCAGCGCTCAAAAAACGTTTGTCCTCGCATCACTGAACCACCAGAATAGCGTTTTTTTCTAATTCAAGGTGAGAGTTAAGTCAGGATTTTTCGTACTAAAAGGAAGCAAACTCGGTTATAGGTCCACCTTCTGCTAGTTTTAGTTATTTATTATTGAATACTTATTTAGTTAAGTCTTAATTGAAATATGCATTGATATTATTTTATCCTAGTGCTTTTGTATTTTGTTTGTTTTTTTGTAGGCTATACAATAAAAAGGCGTACCAACAAAATATCATGAGGGTGCTCTGACAGTGTGAGGGTGCCGCTATCTAATGCCTCATTTTACATATTTTGTCCCATCTATTGCTATCGTTATCATTATGTCAATCACTACTACTTCGAGAGCGAATCGAGCATAAATATGCGGATGTCATTCCCGAAACTTTGCAACGTGAGTGTGGTCCGAAAAACAAATTTCTACATTTTAAATGGATTATTGCCTAAAGCTCGCAAAGAGCCCTGCTTTTTTAACCACTAAAACTGTCACTCTTAGTTCATCGGGATCTCACAAAGTTCTGTTATGACCAATGAATCTCACACTGTGCAATTAATATATTATTAACATCGTCGTGTATACACTCTGTATGTTATAATGAAAGGATTTGATTGTGATCAGCACAGAACAAAAACTGGTGTGTGTCGCAGCCATTAGGTAAACCAGCATACATTCATGAGGATGATGAAAGTGTTTTAACTTGAGTAAAGCCCCCAGACCCCCTGCTCGTGACTCCCCCTGCCACCCCCGTACACTTTCAAAACTGAGGCGATTTCACTCCAGTGCTTCTCTTTCTCCTTACGGTTGTGATACGTTTTCGACACATTATACAGACAGTCGTGTTACTACAAAACATCAAGAAGCAGTTTCCTCTGTCTCCACTATCCAATGGGGCCGTACAGCAGCTGTTTTGCGGTCACGCATTGGCTATTGTGAAAGTACTGACGTAATCATATAGCCGTCATCATCCCGATTTAAATCCTAAATATCAAACATGTTTGATATGATCGGGGCGGCCCCGATTTGTGTGCGAGCAGATCGGGAGGTGCAAGATTCGATCTGTGAACGCCTCACATTACCAGATAATCCGCGCCGAACATCGGGAGCGATCGAGGGGCTCGAGAGATTTTTGCTCCGATTCTCGGGAGGGGGAAATCGGGGCTAAATCGGGCTAAAAATCCTGTAGTGTGAGCCAGGCTTAAGTCTGCAAGGTTTGTGAAATTAAATGTTCATTAGTCATTCAAAGATTTGTTTAAATTATATAAGGCGTATTTGCTGAATGCTGATGGCAAATGAGAAATTATTATAATGTTTGCCTTTCTATTACAGCAATCGTTATAATACTTTTTTGTATAAATTTTAATTCCTTTGTTTAACAGTTCTATCCATATTAGACAGAACTGAACGACGACAGCGAACAAGAGGGAGAATGTGAGCACTGTGTGTTCAGGCGCTGCAATCTCAGCACCGTCAAAATAAAAGTCGAACACATCGGCCAAACAGAAAAACTTATCGGCCGATGCCGATATTTGAAAAATGCCAAATATCGGCCTTGGCGATATATATCGGTCGACCACTGACCCACAAGATCACTTTCCGCAGAGTTTTAGCTCTAACCTTAATCAAATACACCTGAGCATGCTAATCAATATCTTCAGGATCATTCGAAAATCACAGGTAGCTGATTTTGATCAGGGTTGGAAATAAACTCTGCAGCACTTTGGCCCTCCAGAGCAAGATTTGAGGAATCCTGATCTAATGTATGCGCGCACCCTGTAGGTGTTTTGTTTGCTTTTCGCGATATACTCGATAATATCAAATCGCACATCGTAAAAACAACAATTATGATATTATCACAGACCATACATATCGCACACCCCTATACTGTTTAGTACAATGCCTTGTCTTCTTATCGATCCACCAGTTCACATTTAAAGCTCTGTGTTTGCAGGGTAAAAACATGGGTCGATTTTTGCATTGGTCTGAACTCTGAACAAAACAACAGTTTTATTGAAAATGCTCATTCATTCGCTGACAACAGGTGGAGCGTTTGGTAGAAATATAACAGTTTCCCCGGTAAGGGCAGAACAGCAGCGCAGCACCGGATTTGAACGTGCAGTGCTCATGTTTATTTCATGAAATCATAGCCTTTTGAAGTTTAATCGTCACATTCAGCCATCTAGCAATTCTGGTCTTTCCATCCCCAAATTTAAGACCTCTTGAAATCATAACTAAGACTTTATTGTACAATTTAAGACCTTAAATTTGATACAACTAAATTTAAGACTTTTTTAAGACCCACAGAGCCCTGAACACAATTCATTAATAATGATTAAATTTAAATTGAATAATGCAGGAAAAAAGACATAAAAATGCTTACATACACATAGAAACTGAAACTCACCATCCACACCATGATGTAGGAGAAGATGGCTATCCACAGCGTAGAGAGGAAGAAGGACAGCATGAAGCAGCGCTCCCACCGTGGCTTTGCACAGTTGGGAATGGTAAAGTACAGCAACACCAAAATGGGCCAGGAAATGAAAAACTTCACTTTATCCATAGCACCCCCTACAGTCACATGGTACAATAGGTCACCAATTAAGCCTCCACCAAAAAAAGCTTCTCTTAACAGCATTCATTTTACCATCCAATCCTTGTATTTATGGTGACTTAAAAGTTTACTGGGTGGGCAGTACAGCGCATAACTCATGAAAACACATGAGAAATGCCCATCGCAATGCATAATAAGGCACTCTAAACACAGGTAGTGAATAATAAAAAGAGTTATAGATCCTTTATCATGTGATTTTCTCACAATGAGGGATGTTCATTTCGGTTATTTTTCCTAACCGACAACCGACGCTCATTAACCGATTGTTAACATAACCGAAAAGATTCTTTAAAATTACGATGGATAATTAGAAGGGATAAGTGTCCTGGGACCCGTTCAAAATACTAACATTTGTTTCCCGTGGGATTAATTCTACAGCGCAAAAAGCAGCAACAACAAACGTGATGATTCACATGGTATCCATATCACACACGAAACCTGCACGCACCTGTGCCGACCAGTAGCCTACGTAATGCAGAGTTTCGGTTCTTTATAGTGTCTGCGCGAACGGAACGACGCAGAAAGCGAGTCCTGTTTTTTTTTTATTTTACAAAAGCACAATGTTTTTTTTTTATTGTGAATGTACACAAATAAAGGCACATTTTTTACAATTCTGATTATCTTTGACTAAAAAGAGTAGTTTCTTCCACTGTTAGAAGAAAAAAATTAATTCCGCCAAGTAATTGCGCCGGATGCGCGCACACAGTTAAGCATTTCTACCTTGACAATGCAGCCTGTTCATTATCATAATAAAATACAGTCAATCAAACATATGGAAAAACAATATATGTAGTAAAAAATATGTAGTAAAATCTGTGCTGTTAAGTGTTATCACCGTACCGCCGTGTTGTTATGCAAAACATTTTGTTTTACGCGGATATTGGAACGCCAGTGAAGTATAGGCTACATAATAAATAATATTTTGGCATTCAAATACATCGCGAATATGAAAACATTTGATTTTGTGTCGAATGAGAAACCCAACGTTGGTTTCAGTTTCGTTTAAGCCTAAATTAATTTGTTTTGGCTTGTTGTTTATATTGCTATAGCTTCTTATATTTTTTTATTCTTGTTCTTTTCTAAATACTGTTTATTGAAAGGATTTGTTGTGGAGTGAGGGTAACTAAAATAGCCTAGCTATGTTTACAGTGTTTATAATGTTTGTAAACATTTCACATCGACATTAAGGCTGATTTATACTTCTGCTTCGAACCTACGCCGTAGCTTACGCATAGACGCACACCCATACGCCATAGCCTGACGTGCACCTCTCCAAAAATCTTAACAGCGCGTCAATTCTACGCGGACCTCAAGCGCTGTGATTGGTCTGCAAGAATCCCTCCCTTCATATGTACTTGAGTTTTGTGTGGGTTTATGTGCACTTTAATATATTTTAAAGTCACACCTTCTTATATAAAATAAAACAAAACAAAGAACAATTGCTCTTATCATTTATTAACATACGTAGCATTATACATCAATAGTTGCCCGCAACAACAATATTGATCTGCCGTGGTACCGTCCTTTGTGCAGATTGCAAAGAATACCTCATCTCCTGTTGCCTTTGCTGTCTCCTTTTTGTAGTGTAAATATGAATTTTGATATTTATGTGCCGCTGTTCACGGCGTATAATGCTTCTCCGCCGGAGCCGCTTTCTTCTGGCTTTGCCGTGTACGGTCGGGATACATCACAACATTTGCCCGTGGAACACTACCGACTATTGGTTTGCTGTTGTCCTGCACTTGACGCTGACACGGACGCAGAGTATAATGACAACTTTGACTTAGCCTACGCGAAAGGCTACGGCGTAGGTCCGACGCAGAAGAATAAATCAGCCTTTAGGCCTAGGCCTATTTCTGAATGAAATAATAAAATGCGACTTATACCTGACTTATGTTTCTCCCCCCTAAAACAAATTTTTTTTATACGCGTAGTGTATTTTAGCCATGCAGCAAACCTTTTTAAATATTTTGATTACTGAAAAAATAAATAATTAAATTACTTTTTAAACCGTTTAACATTGTATTAATCGGTCAAAATTCTTACAGTCGATTAACCGGTTAAAATTAACATCCCTACACACAATAGTTTACTCTGACTGAAAAATGCATTGCGCTCACACTCACTGTGTTCTTACAGTACCAAGCACATTTACACACATAAAAAAAAATTATTCTGTGAATGTGATTTCACTGTTGGCAGAAATTATTACACGCACAACTGAAGACAAAAACAGATTAACGTGGAAGTTCATTTTCTTTTTAAAAATATCTAACTTCCATGACTTTTCCAGATCTAGAAATCCAAATTTTAAAATACCCTGACACTTCCAGGGACCTTGCTGGTTAAGACACAGCATAAGAACTATGTGAATAGGTACAGTATACTATGATTTCAGATGCCACCGATGTCACAACAGAGGTTGAAGAGCCAAAGTGTTAATGTGTGAGAAAGTGAAACCTCCTCACCAGGCAAGATGAAGGGAGATGACATCTCACTCTCCGGCTCCTCAGTGAGTTTGTCCTCCACTACATTGCCATTTTCCATGGTGTCAGCTTTCTTATCAGCCACCAGCACCGCATCCACCCCATTGGCAGTCTTCCCCAGCTGCTGCTGCTGCATGTATAAGGGGCACAGAGCAAAAACTGCTTCATAATTCACTCTTCACTGTCCATTTCCTCACAAACCCATGCTTTTCAATTAAGCTAATTTTAATTTGTCTCCAGTAGTATGATGCTTAGGTGTTAGAATTAACATGAAAGTGAGTAAACCCATTTCTGAGTACATTATCCCTTAAAATGTTATACTGACAAGACTCGACAACCTCTTTTCTTTCTTAACTAGCTGACATGTCTCCATCAAATTCCTCAGCAGTCTTTGTAGCAGGGGGTTTGAACTTCTAACACAATTCTTTGAACGCTAGCATGTGGATATTTATAGAAACAGTTTAATCAGCCTCACACCCAGAACTGGGCTACCTGATGTGAGAACTCCACAGTGCCGAGTTAGCCAACAAAGACTGGCCCATAAACTCTTCTGAACTCTGGCTTATAATCCAGTCTCTGGGTTCCCAGTTTTAAATATGCTCTATTATAAACCGGATAGTGCAGATGTGGAATTCTGAACGGATGAGCCGCATTTGAAGAGCTTGTAAAATAGCTGAGTACATCTACAACTCTAATCTGTTCAATTTTGCGTTCACAACCCATTTAACTTTTGTATTTTGACATTTTCCAAGTGAAAGATGATGTTCCAAAAAGGAACAAAACGTAAGATGGGGATTCAAATTTTATCCATCAGGAATTGAATGTATTGTGAACAGTTCTCTAGATAGTGTAGGTTGTGAAGGGAATGGAACTCAGCGGGGTTCAAAACAACACCAAACTCAATTGACTGTTGTATGGACCAATATATATATATACAGTGGGTACGGAAAGTATTCAGACCCCCTTAAATTTTTCACTCTTTGTTATATTGCAGCCATTTGCTAAAATCATTTAAGTTAATTTTTTTTACTCCTCATTAATGTACACACAGCACCCCATATTGACAGAAAACCACAGAATAGTTGACATTTTTGCAGATTTATTAAAAAAGAAAAACTGAAATATCACATGGTCCTAAGTATTCAGACCCTTTGCTGTGACACTCATATATTTAACTCAGGTGCTGTCTATTTCTTCTGATCATCCTTGAGATGGTTCTACACCTTCATTTGAGACCAGCTGTGTTTGATTATACTGATTGGACTTGATTAGGAAAGCCACACACCGGTCTATATAAGACCTTACAGCTCACAGTGCATGTCAGAGCAAATGATAATCATGAGGTCAAAGGAACTGCCTGAATAGCTCCGGCAGAATTGTGGCAAGCCACAGATCTGGCCAAGGTTACAAAAAAATGTCTGCTGCACTTAGGGTTCCTAAGAGCACCGTGGCCTCCATAATCCTTAAATGGAAGACGACGTTTGGGACGACCAGAACCCTTCCTAGGAGCTGGCCGTCCGTCCAAACTGAGCTATCGGGGGAGAAGATCCTTGGTGAGAGAGGTAAAGAAGAACCCAAAGATCATTGTGGCTGAGCTCCAGAGATGCAGTCTTGAGATGGGAGAAAGTTGTAGAAAGTCCAACCATCACTGCAGCCCTCCACCAGTCGGTGCTTTATGGCAGAGTGGCCCAACGGAAGCCTCTTCTCAGTGCAAGACACATGAAAGTTTGCATGGAGTTTGCTAAAAAACACCTAATGGACTCCAAGATTGTGAGAAATAAGATTCTCTTGTCTGATGAGACCAAGATAGAACTTTTGGCCTTAATTCTAAGCGGCATGTGTGGAGAAAAACAGGCACTGCTCATCACCTGTCCAATACAGTTCCCAACAGTGAAGCATGGTGGTGGCACATCATGCTGTGGGTGTGTTTTTCAACTGCAGGGACAGGACGACTGGTTGCAATCGGGGGAAAGATGAATGCGGCCAAGTACAGGTATATCCTGGACGAAAACCTTCTCCAGAGTGCTTAGGACCTCAGACTGGGCCGAAGGTTTTACCTTCCAACAAGACAATGACCCTAAGCACACAGCTAAAAAAACGAAGGAGTGGCTTCACAACAACTCTGTGACTGTTCTTGCATGGCCCAGCCAGAGCCCTGACTTAAACCCATTGAGCATCTCTGGAGAGACCTAAAAATGGCTGTCCACCACCGTTTACCATCCAACCTGACAGAACTGGAGAGGATCTGCAAGGAGGAATGGCAGAGGATCCCCAAATCCAGGTGTGAAAAACTTGTTGCATCTTTCCCAAAAAGACTCATGGCTGTATTAGATCAAAAGGGTGCTTCTACTAAATACTGAGCAAAGGTCTGAATACTTAGGACCATGTGATATTGCAGATTTTTCTTTTTTAAATAAATCTGCAAAAATGTCAACATTTCTGTGTTTTTCTGTCAATATTGGGGGCTGTGTGTACATTAATGGGGAAAAAAAAATTAACTTAAATGATTTTAGCAAATGGCTGCAATATAACAAAGAGTGAAAAATTTAAGGGGGTCTGAATACTTTCCGTACCCACTGTATATTACGGTTTGCTCAGCTGGTGTATTTTCTTACCTCATTGATGATAAGTCGGCTTGCCATGCGCAGACGTGTCTTGGGCCCAAAGTGGTTGGTGATCATGACCCTAAGGCCGGCCTCGGGGAACCGATAATGTGGAGGGCTTGAATTTATCATCTCGTCCACCATCACAACAGAGCCCCTAGTGTACTCTTTACTGGGCTTTACTGCAGACACGGAGGAAAAATTGTTTGTAAGTGCACCTATACATTGTACTCATGCTCAGTACACACAGCATGTACAGTATTTGTTCATAAAACACACACACACATAACTGTCATACCTGCCCTAAGAGACCAAAAATAAATAAATCCGCACAACTGCGCACAGAAACCAGCAGGATCGTAAACACGCACACTCAAAAGAAAAAGGATGTGTCACAATTTTCAATCTAAAGTCCTGTTTGTCAGTGAGAGACTGATTCCTGCTGGGATAGACTGTAGGCTCACCTCTGAGCGCCTCAGGATACTGTCAGAAACCATCGACACACAGAAAACTGACATGAAATCAAATCCTCAACCATCCCGCAGATTACTGCTGGACACCACAGGAAGAGCTCTACTGCCAATACACTATCAACTACATATAGACAAACACACTGACCAAAGACATTCCTGATATTAGAGGAAAATTCTCAGTTAAATGCAACTTAAGTGATTTCTGTGCCTCAAGTGCTAATACATGGAAAAATTTAAACCTTATCACTCAGAGACAATGACAGATACCATTTTGTAAATGAGTGGAAGGATGTATCACTGGTACTGGGAGTAAGAACAGAACACACACACACACACACACACACACACACACACACACACACACACACAGAGAGAGCACTGCAGAATAAGACAGGAGCCAGGGCAGATTTAGTAAGGCTAAACAGACAGGCTTCAGCAGGGGGGGTGACAGAGACCACCACGCAGCACAACAGTTAGAGCTGCACTACAGGACACCACGCTCTGAAACAGAAAGCGCACCGCAGTTATTCAGCAAGGAAGCAAAGTGTCAGCCTCTCATAAGAGATGTCAGATGGCTACGCTTTCAGTAAGTGCTGTTGGCGTAGGCTTTACAAACAGCAGAAATACAGACAGTAGAGTTTAATTAATTTAGAGAACAAAATCGGACTTTGTTGCAAGCAGCAGAGGGTTAGTCGCTAGCCCATGAGGAAGCCTGTCTAGTTACCCATACCTGGTCTGAGTAATGGCCATGATGGATCATCCCATAACGAATCATATTCATTACCATGCTCCATCTCGCACATGACCGTATTACCATTGGCGACTCCCTTGTCTTCCTTCCCCGAAAAGTAGTTCTGGATGCTAGTGTTAAACCTAAAAAAGAAAAAAAATGATTTAAACAAACTAAACACAAAATTGCGAAATTTTTCTCAAGGTCAATTGTCTACTGTCAATTGTATAGTGATATAAGTTGGTCGACATGACAAATGACCAACTTGAACAAAATCTGTGTGAGGAAATCGTTTGCTCACCACACAAAGTTCCCAGTCGTGTGAAATCCTATTGAAATGACTGGATTTTGTCATGAAAATTTGCTGAACAGCGGTAACTGTAACCACATCTTAATTCAGCTCATTGAAGTAACATTTGGTTCTATGTTGACATTTTAACGAAATTTCAGTAGTTATTATACTGTAGTGAAACCAGCAAAACATTTATATTGAATTCCAATTTCAATACCACACCAATAAGCATTTTGCTAACACAAAAACGTAAATATTAATGCAAAAAATATTATTTCAAAATACTTAGCCTGAATGGTTTCATTTTAAAGAATCAGATGTTTAAATAAATGAGTATGCAAAATGAATGGGGACTCACTTCATGATGATAATGTAGCCAACATACATGACAATCAGTATCAGACTCTCCCACCTGCAGAGACAGAGGAGGAGGAAGACAATCAGGTGTCTGCCTTTAACCAATCAGAACAAAGTATACTCAGACAGAAGTTCACTTACCACAAAATCTTTTCATCATAAATAAACTGGAAAAAAAAGTTCAGAGTCTGTGTAAATATTCATTGAGTGCCAGCAGATTTTCAGTGCATGTCTTTACTACATGCTATGTATATAGAGCTTATCAGTGACAACCCAGTACTTTTTCATGCATTTCCTTCACAGATATTAAAAAAGGTGTTTAATAAAGACTTGAACCAAACCAACGAGGCCCAACATGAACAAACTTTGATTTAGCTTTTGTTGTTGCTGTTGTTTTTAAAAGAGAGAGAGACGACGATACAAGTATTTGTCTTTATATCTGTGTACTTAAGTCTATTATACGAGCACTGCAAATCTGAAACTACAATACAAAATAAAGCAATACAGTAATCGATTAAAAAAAGATTCCATATTTGAAGCTTATTGCACAATACTTAAGTGGGATCTTTTGACTTAGTTGCTGGAGAGTTCTTGGTGGTTACAGGCCCATTTAGAAATACTCTACTCCATAATGGCAGCAACTTCAAGCATTACTGACTTTTCTTCATAAAAGCTTCTAAACCATTGTTTAACATCCTCAAAGCTCATGGTACATCTGTCTTGATAGGTTTGTTTTTATGTTATTGCTAATTATCAGTTCCTTTGTAGAGAAAGTTAATGGGATTTTTACTTTCAGAACTTTCTCTATTTTGCCAATTATTACCCGAGCTCATTAGATTAACGGCACTTACTGCAATAAGGGCAACCACAGATAAAATGTAGTAGATTGAGTCTCTGAACACGGAAAACTTGGTGAGAAAAACAACCTAGTGAGAAAACAGAAGAGCTTTGTAAACAGAAGTCAACAAAAGCAACTATTTTTTTCTTTGTTAAATGTATCATGTCTACTGTACCCTCAAGTTATGCCATAAGCTACAAAAGACAAAATATCACAGCAATGTGCTTTTAAAAAGGTCATTCTTGAACCTCATTACAGTAACCTAAGTATTTGCCTGTAGATCTTGTATTTAAAGTGGTAGAACTTTAACATTGGATTTGAAATGGAATATTTAAAAAATAAACCATTGTTTGAAATGAGAGTAAAAGGGTAAAAAGCAAGCCTGAAGAGTAATTTCCACATTGCAATGCCCAGATGAAAACATGAAAAGGTCAAGAGTGGCAGGCAGCTTCAAAGGAGGCAAGCTGTAATGTAGAGCATAGAGAGTTTCTCACCTGCCCCGCAAATATCCCACACACACCAATGATGCACAGGATGTTGAACACGGCTGAGCCTACTATGGTGCCCACCCCCACGTCTCCATGTGTTATGAACACACCTGCAAAACAAGCAAGAGGGTTCTGATCCACAGCATCTGTTAACACATGACTAATGCAAGCACCTGTATGTGTGGCTTACCAATTATAGAGGCAAACAGCTCGGGGGCGGAGCTTCCAGCTGCCATGAAGGTCGCTCCTGCTACATCTTCACTCATGTGCAGTTTCTGATGGATGGGATGAGCATACAGAATCACACACAGGATGTGCAGAGGCAATAATTAAAAGATCTAAATAGATCCCGGAGATGTGCAAAACTGTAAGTGGATTATATGAATGACTAGCAGCTCTTAAAGGAACAGTTCACAATGATTTTCATCATTACTTTTTTACACTATGAACTGGAAAATAGCAGCATGAAGATAATGGTTTTATTTTTTAATATTTTTCAATCGTAATTTATTGCCGTGATAGCAAAGTTGAATTTTTTAGTATCAACACTCAAGTCTTCAGTGTCACATGATCCTTTCAGAAATAATTCTATATGCTAATTTGCTGCTCCAGTAAAATTTAAATTTTTGCTGCTCAAACATTTTTTTATTTGCTGCTCAAATATTTTTTTTATTTGCTACTCAAATATTTTTTCATTTATTTGCTGCTCAAATAAAATTATTATTATCAGTTGAAAACATTTTTTGTGTAAATTTTTTTGTAACATGTCAGTCTTTACTATCATTTTTTATTAATGTAATGCATTCTTGTTAAAAGAAATTCATTAAATAGTAAACAAAAAAAAATGACTGACTCCAAACATTTGAATGATAGTTTAGTTTTTTGGTCCTTAAAAGGAGTCAAAACAGTAACAGTCACTGTCGTTACATTTAAAACATCTGCATGAAAATTCTTCAAAATCCCTTTTGTGCTACACAACAAAAATAAAGCAGGTTTCAAACTATATGAAGTAAATAAATTACAACTGACAATGAGTAAATACATTTTGAGCGAACTATTCAGGAATGCTGTATAATTAGGCTGGTTTAAGAGTCATGTTGCCCAGACACCGAAAAGGCACATTTTTTTAATTTGACACTAAATGTGAAGTAACTGACAAATATTCAAAAAAGGTACATCAGCTGAATAACTATAACCTTTAGTGATGGGTTTTAAAGGATTATGCATAATAAGAACACTTCTCGCAGCAGGCGATTTGAAGTCGGACAGTAATTTGTCTTGAAATGTATTGTAAAAGATGGTGAATTTGTTACAAAGACAATGCTTTGATGGCTAAAGCACAGCATGCTGTTAGCATGCTAAAACCTTCTCTGAGAAATTGCATCTCTAATTTAATCCCCTTTAAAGCACTGCCTTTTAAAAAAATATAAAGCTAAAATAAATAAATAAATAACTTAAATAAACCACCCTTACCTATACCTTAATAGTGTTGCATATTAGTATTACAAGATCTAGTATCCAGCATAACAGGAAGGTGTTGGAAACTCTGGGTTTAGAAGGAGAGATTAAAGTGATTCTGGAACTAGAAGTTAATTGTTACCACTGTACATTTATTCTCACCTCACAGATCTTCTCTAGAGTGGTCACAAAGTAGTCATCACAGACAATAGCAAGGGCCAGAAACATATATAGAGCCTGAAACAGGAAGAAAAACAAGAATGAAATGCACCATAATGGGCTTGATGTGCAGAAATATGTTAAGTTGCATGTCTAAATGGTCTACTGTTCTATAAGCAGTTGTTGACAGGGTGGTTTCAGCACTGTGAACCTAATGGCGGACTCATAAATGATGACGAGAGCTGACAAACTATTTATAATTGTCATAAAATTCTCAGACAAGCACCATTTATCCTGGATGACAAGGTCAACTGGTGAGCAAGGCTAGATGTTGATTGACGTGCACACACAAAGTTCACCTACCCCAAATATGTGCAGCAGTACAGCTCCTTGCGCACGATGACTGTTGGTGAATATATCCTCAGGGAACTCGTGGATGGCTGCATTGAAAATGAGAAATAAAAAGTCATTTTGGCGCAAGTTGTCACTTTCCATGAAAATGATCCAGATAAAAAAGATGGTACACTCCATAAAACCAGATCCACATGAGATTCCAAGGAACGATTGGAATTTGTGGGCAACAGAATATAAATCATGCCCTAGGGACAAGCGACTTCATCATAAAGCAGGAAAAATACATTGTATATGTAGTACACATTGTCACCAGTGCATGGGACGGCAATTTTTATTTCACACGCTGACACTCAATTTAGTTATAGGAAAGAAAATTTCAGTATACAGTAGCCTCAGAGAGGCTATTCAGAGGTGCATCCAGTATGGAGCTGTGCTAGTGGGATGTTTCACTCTCTACACCTGGCATCCTTGGCTCTGGGTGGGTTGAACTAGGTTAGAGTAATGTGAATTTCTGCAGCCCGTTTCAATACCAGATTCTAGACAAATACCATGTGTGTAGTGTTCTTCAAACAGCAAAGTTTTTGATGCAACTTCTATGACTGTCAGACAGCAGCTACACATGATCACAAATCACTCAAGAACAAGAAATCTGAAAGACTCTAAATAAAACAAAAAAAACAGTAATAAATGTGCTGTGAAAAAGAAAATGCATTTCTTTTTTTTATATATTTAAAAACAAAAAACTAAACTTATCGGGGTTACTTTCCCTATAAAAATTGCTGTGAAATAAATGTATCTTGTGCTTTTGTTTATAATTTAAGTTAACAGTTTTAATAAATTAAATTAAAGAGTTTATATGGTACTGGGCTCACAAACAAATAAATAAAGCAAAAATAAATGAAAAACCCTGTGCTTTTATTTCAAGTTAAACTAATAAAATACTGTAAACAAAAACAAATAAATCGTAAACAGGCTTACTTCCCCTATAAAACCCCCATTTGATGTGAAATTGCTTTTATGCTTTTCTTTTGTTCATATTTCAAAGTTAAAATAAAATGTGTTTGTATGGTACATGGGCTTGTTAGGGTCATTTGCACTATAACACACGGTCTGTGTACTTAAATTGTAAATGCCTCACTGTAACTGTGATTTTTATGTATTTGACAAAGTGTAGTGATGAGAAAAATCCTTTTCTGTGATGACTGATATTATGCCACAAATGCTGTTGATAGAGCTTAACTTCATATGAAACCCAGAACATTCCTTTAAATCTGGTTTATGCGCCTCCAAGGCCTTCCGTTAATGCAATCTCACTAAACGTCAAAACCCCCACAAACACATGGCAGGGTAGGCCACACGTCAGTACATTCTGTCACGGCAGCCCCGTTTGTGACCTAGGCAGCCCTGTAGGTCAAATAATGTCAGGACCACACTAATGAAGCTCACAATATAAATCAACATCATGGCATAATCTATAGTCACCTTACCCACTAAAGCTAATTAGGTTTTTTGACACTTTCAGGTGGGGACTTGCCACCCCCAAGTCTCCATATTCCAGGCCCTAGATATGGCCCGGGACCCCCCTTTAAATGTAAAACAGACTGTTCTGCCCATATTACTGTTCTTTAGACCAAATACTGCTAACGAAAGCATCTGCTGTGTAAAAGCATCAAAAACTGCTTAAAAATCTTCTCCTGCCAACTCATTTTTCAATCTGAAGAGCTCATTAAAACACTCATGGCACTAATAGCTATTCTCGTTAAGAAGCAATCTGTTATAAATGACAGCAATTGTGGCGTAATGTTTTATCATCACAACCACCAGCATCATTTCCATGACTGTTATCTGAAGGGTTGAGAAAAACGAATAATCCCAACAGGATTTATCCATCAAGCGGAAGAGAGTTGTTGGTGCCTCGATCACATTTCCCTTCCCACAGCTCGCCCCTCCCATAACACATTAGGAGGAGGAGAGGACAGCCTCAAGGTCATCTCCTGAGAGGCCACAGAGCACAAACAGACATACAGAGTGCCATCCACAGACTACCACACACTCGGAAACAAAATACACATACACACACTAGTCTCAAAGAAGCCACATATAAGAACCGAACTGCTTGGCACTACTGATTGGTTCATTTTACTGGGGCAGATGAAGAAAAAAAAAAAAAAAAAAGTTTAAACCCGAAACATTTTTGCTAAAAGTGGCCTGTGACCACACTGCCTGTGATTGTTGCCAGGTATTGTTAAGCAGTTGCTAGGGTATTCTGGATGGATTTGAAGCCATCAAGGTGGTCCCAAATCAAAGGGTCTGTTCTCTTTCCTAGACATGGCTCAGGTCCCCCTCTCCTTCAGGGCAAGCCTAAATAACTTTTTACAGCCATTATACCGTTTAGTCCACCAAAACTCATATATAGTATTTCTGATCATTTAAAAAATAAAAGCACACCTTTCCTCAATAAGCCACATCATTTAAAGTATCATAAAATGTGTGGAACAAAACAGATTACAATTTGAAAATGTTTCAACAATTTGTATTTATTTATTTGGACAATGAAACGGACAACTAAAGTAAATGGGGTTCAAAATACATTTTATAAAATTTCATTAAAAAAAAACAAAAAAACAACAAATGAATACAGTTTTGGAATGACATTGTCATGAATCCTGTCCATGGACTTCCCTTCATTCTCCACCAGAGGTCACCCTTTCCATTACATTGACTCTCGCACAACACAAACGGTTGCATAGCACCCTGGATTACATATCCCATCATTCTTTGCATGATTTGCACACTGGACTGATTGCACACAGCTGTTTCTAATTACCTCATTTACTATATAACACCTACTCTAACCACATTTCTCTTCTGAGTATTGTTTAGCCTGTACCCCGTTCCGAGTCCCTGCCCTGCCTTGCCTCTTGCCTTCCCTCTTGCCTTTTCTCTCGGTTTCTGATCTTTGCCTGTTTTCCTGGATTTTTCCCTCTCCTATCGCCCTTTGTTCTGTCTGAGATCAGACCAAACGTAGCCATAGGGACTATTCGTGTGTTTTGCCCGCATATACCTGTTTGCCATCAAGTCGAACCCCGCCAGGGTTGGACCTTCTCTTGTGAAATAAAGCTTGCACACAGATCCGCACGCCTCTCGTCTCGTCAGCCCCATTACAGACATAAGGTTGAGTAAATGATAAATGAGAATTTTAATGATCCTCTCTCTATCATGTCAAAAGACATTTTTTGTAAACAAGTTCTGTGATCATAGTTTGTCCAGTATATTTAATCATTCAGTATAACTCTAGCAGACACTTTTATCCAAAGCAATTTACACTGCTTTCAAGATATACGTTTTTCAGTTGTATTCCTTGGGAATCGAACCTATGACTTTGGGGTTGCTAGCATCATACTATATTCATTAAAAGTCCACGCAACCCAAACTTTCATATACAGTGTCTTTTTGTAGTTTTTTATACAAGTAATCCAAATAAGATGAACAAGTCTTTTGAAGAGGCACAGTCATTTTACATGATAAACGGATTTAATTTAGGCTTTCATTTATATATAAACATTAATCAGCAAACATAAAGCTCATCAAATACCGTAAACATGGAAATGCAACCATGTTTGCTAGACACGCGAGAACAAATTAGATTGATGAAAAACATGTTTACATATGTAAATATGATTACATTTTAGCCGATATGCATGATGAAACAATTTTCTGCAGCACGGGACTCCAAGTGGTATTCAGCAGGACCTACTGTTTGTTGACACTGTTTTTCTCCAGGTTGATGCACTTGTGCGAGGCATCACAATCTCTTGCAGGTAAATCCATTAAAGTCCTTAGGAGCTCCGGCACACTGCATTAATTATTAATGACAGGACCATTAAAAACAAACTCTCTCTGCCTCTGTGGGCATCATGACAGTATTTTCAGTTGGAGGCTTTGTCGTTGTCTCCAAACAATTGGTGAACAACATACAATACAAGCATGTATGTATGTGCTTTGGGTTTGTATCTGCTGTATGAACAGCGTATAATCTGGGCTACTGTGGAGAAGCATCTCAGGCAAAGTGAGAGAGAAAGAGCTTTGTTGTGTCTTGTGTCTTATGACCTTATCCATCAGAGTCTGTCCTGATGTGAACACACATGGCAGGATCAGTGCCTAGCAGTTGGATATACTAAGCTAGATGTGTGTGTGGGTGTCAGTGTAGCTTGTTAGAATAGCTTCCTGATGCAAAAAAAAAAAAAAATTAAATAAAGTGGGATGTGTACAGAATAGCATATTACATACGTGTAAAGTTTACACCCCTATGTATCTATCCCTTAATATATAATGAACTGCCTTATTGAGCATCAATGAATGTTTGTACCTTTTGTAACAGTTGTGTCTCAACTGTCCCCAGCGAGAAAAATATAGCCACATATAAATTGCTTGTCACGGAAAAGGAAGTCAAAGGGTATTTAGATGTGATCAAACAGCCTTTTGGATTTGCTATGGTGTCTATCAAACACCACCAAATATAAGAGTTTAGGCCAGTTTACACCAAGAATGATAACTATATTAAGGTCAATACCAATGGACGACAACATTCTTTTTATTATAAATGCATGCTGCAATTATTTCTGCTGCTTTAAATGCTCAAGCTCTTTACTGTCAGGTGGATTTTGACAGGCTGTCAATGTCTCTGTGGACATCATGAAAGTGATCTCTGAACAGAGATATTAACAGCCGGTCATTCAAATGAAAATGTTCACGCATATAACATTTGTCTTAGAGTGAACAGGCCTTCATGCACAACTATCACAAACGATAGTAAGAACCAGGAGGGTGCTAACTTTTGAACTTTGAATTTGGGTGAATAGAGTTATTTTAAACATCACTACTAATTTATTATGCTTTTTTATGATAAATGATTAATTCTTTTTAAATTATAAACATCTTGCAGGAGGGGTGCAAACTTACACACTCCGCTACAGTGCCATGCAAAAGTTTGGGAACCCCTTGAAGAATCTGCGAAAATGTGAATAATTTTAACAAAATAAGAGAGATCATACAAAATGCATGTTATTTTTTTTTTATTTAGTACTGTCCTGAGTAAGATATTTTACATAAAAGATGTTTACATTTGGTCTACAAGAAAAAAAATAGCTGAAATTATTAAAGGGGTCATATGATGCGATTTAAATTTTTCCTTAATCTGTGAAGTGTTACAAGCTCTTGGTGCATAAAGAATGTCTGTAAAGTTACAAAGACTAAAGTCTAAATCCAAAGAGATATTCTTTATAAAAGTTAAGGTTTAACCACGCCTACCTAAAACGGCTCATCTAACACGCCCCCACATATCTACCCGTCACAATGTGGGAAGATTTGCATAACGCCGCCCAAATGTTCACATAAAGAAAGGCGGCGTAACTTTTATTCTCACTCTAGTATTGTTGACGCTGCAATGAGACGACTGTTTCGTTGTAGTGAATAGCGAAACTACTTTGTGATTGGTCATTCCAAAAGAGGACGATATCCGCTTCGTCATGCCTGGAGCTGAATCGTGCTGGTCGCTGAGGAAATACATAAAACAGACATCCAACTGCGCGCGTGGATCGGGCTTTCCCATGGACGAAAGACGGAGTCCAGACCGGGGTCGTACACCATGTGGTTGCCGCAAGCCACCGCCTCGATCAATTCTCAAGTCGCAATGCCGTTCCTCACTCCAGCCGCCGGACATCCATCACTCTAGGCCTTGACGTTCACCTCTAGCCACTGTGTGTGAGATGATGTGTTCGTTGATGAAAGCCAAAACTACTTGGTTTGGCCTCAAACTAGGGACACGAATAAGAATTACAGAACAGATAGTCAACCAAATATTAGATGTGTGCAGCACATTTTTGAAGGACTGTTTCCTGACCTGGTAGAGTAGAATTACAAGGAGGCTGTCTGCTTTTTCTAGATTTAAAGAATTTGCACGGAATCGATTAAATGCGAGTTTTGAGCAGTATGATATGAGGGGGGCTTGTTGTTGGGCATTCTCAGACCACAAAGGCAGAACAGTTTATGTTTAGCGGCACGATGCACAGCAATCATGGTAAAAACCCACCGTCTAATTCATTATAATCCGAAATATATGTCCCCACTGATGTATTGCCTAGTTTATTAAAATGGGTTTAATGTTTTTGTCTCGCGCTCTACAGTTCCGTCTCACGCTTGAGGTATTCAGCCAAATCACAACGCACTGGATAGCTGGCAATCACAGCACACCTCGCTTTCAGACCAAGAGCTTTGTAAAAATCGACCGCGTTTCAGAAAGGCGGGGCTAGAGGAGAAACAATAATGTACAGTAATGTGGAAAATAATGTGTTTTTTTTTTGGTGTTGTGATGGTGTTCTGAGTCTCTTGTTGTTCTGAACAGTTAAACTGAGACTGTTATCTTCCCGAAAAAAATCCTCCAGGTCCTGAGATTCTTCGTTTTCCGGCATCATTGGCATATTGAACCCCTTCAGCTGTGACTATGATTTGAGATCCATCTTTTGCTACAGAGGACAAATTGAGGGAATCGACACATTACTAAAAAGTTCAAACATTTAACTGATGCTCCAGAAGAAAAAACACGATGCATTAAGAGGCCAACAGAATGAAGATGTCAAATTTTTTCTTATTTTGTTGAAATATCTTTTTTTTTCTTTCTATTTAGTACTGCCTTTCGGAAGCAACAGAAGATACTTGCGTGTTTCCCAGAAGACAAATTAAGTACAATTTTTCTTGATCTTCAAATTCAAAAAGTTTTTTGGCTCTTAATGCATCGTGTTTCCTTTGGAGAAGCAATGAATGTTAGAACCTTTTTTTAAATTTGTTTGGCGGTGTGAGTCCCTCAACTATTCACTCATACACTTATTTATCTAACACACATACTCATTCTACACCTCAAATTTGCACATAATACAGTAACCCTGTCATCCAAAAACTAGTCTATGTAATATAACTGCACACACACTTCTCAATATTTTATATATATATATTTTTTTTTTAATTATTATTATTATCTGTGTTTTTTGTTCTGTCATGGTCATTCTGTTACACTGTGGAAGCTTATGTCACGAAAACAAATTCCTCGTATGTGTAAAAATACCTGGCAAAAGCTATTTGATTCTGTTCTCATTGTGAAAAGATGGATCTCAAAATCATACAGTTACTTTTGGAAAGGGTTCAAATATGCAAAAGATGCAGGAAAACTGAAGAATCTGCAGAACATGGAAGATTTATCTGAAGAAATCGCGTGCCTCAGTATAACCGTTCAGAAAAAAACAAGGGACACTTGAAAACAACCAATCACAAAAACAAAAAAACAGTCATGGCAAATCATCCAAGGTATACACACACACCGTATTAAGAAACAAGGGTTCCCAAACTTTTGAAAACGGGGTTATTTGATAATCGCGAATTTTTTGCTTGTGGACATTAAATGTTAAACATCTAATGTAAAAAGTATACTACTAAAAACGTACTAAAATAAAAAATAACAATGAGTTGTATGATTTCTCTATTTTTTAAAATTATCACATTTCAAAAGAGTCGCAAGGGGTTCCCAAACTTTCGCACTGCAACTTGTAGAAAACGTGTGCACCTATAGGACTATTGGTGATTGCTGGAATGGGCCAAGCTAGCCCTCCTGTGAAGGTAGTCTCGTTGCGAAAGCAATTTCATGTTTAACTGTGGGTTAGTGTGTGGTTCTTTACCAGTAAATACAACCTAGAGCATAACATATGACTGATTGTCTGCTTGATTTATGAGCAGAATTACACTAGTCAAGGCATTGTAAGGATTTAAACGTCAATAAATAGTAACAAGTCCTTTATAGAATAAACTTGCGTAGTTCATAAACAGCAGCAATACGGAAAAGAGCTCCGTGAATACGGGTGAATACATTGCCACCCTCCCAAAAAAAAAAAAAAAAAAAAATAATAAAAAAAAAAACAAAACCCCATCTGTATGTGACAAGCCTCCCGCTGTAACAGTATTATGTTTTCTTTATGAGAAATGCTGCATAACTGTAAAGCTGTTGAATAGTCTATTAACCTATTTGTCAGTGCCTGAGCTTGCAGTTATGTCACATCTTAAAAAGCGCCCACCCCATCACATTCTCTCTTACGAACGGATTTCGATCAATCTGTTCCAGTCTCTAAAAAATGCAAGTTCCTAAAATAACCCACTTCAGGCACAGGAGCATTATGCTTATTCAAATTTCAGTCAACAAGCTGGCATCCAACCCAGACTGTCTGAGCGCTCTCTCTCTCTCTCTTTCAGATTACATATTGATTTGAGCAGCTTCTGAGGAGCACAAACATAATGAAGGCTGCTCTCATCTAAGCATCTGCTTGTTTGCCTATGTGAATGCCTGTTCAAAGCGATTCTCCAGTTACAAAACCATATAAACACAAAATATCTTCTCTTTACAGCTAAACATTTTTGCATGCTAACTGAATTGTGTTTGAGCGTTTTTATTAGTTATGTTTAATGCCATTCCTGACCTGAAGAGATGCCCTCATCACATCAAATTAAATCATCTCATTTCACACCACATGACAATGGAGAAACATCTTTGATGACAAGCTCCAGAAAGTATGTCCATGGACCCATTAGGGACCGTCTGATCACTCTGATGCATGTTGCATGCAAAAATGAGAGCATCTGGCCAGCTCCAATTTCATTGGTTGACTGCTATGCAACTTCCAGGAGTCAGCATGCACTTGATTTTAATCAGTCTGCTAGGAAGGAGTGTTTACAAGTTCCCAGGTTGCTACAATGAGCATTTTAGAGGAATAACCAGTTGCTGTATACATGTGCATGTGTACAAGGTGAATGGCATAAAATCTTTAAAAGATATTTGAGAGGCAATTAGTAGGAAGTAAACATGTTATTGTTTACTTGAATATCGACTGTTAATTGACTGTTTACAGAAATGTCTGTGAAGTAACTGCTACTTATTACTTTTAGACGGATACAATTTCTGACCACAAAGTTGCAAAACATTTTTAAAAAATTGCTTAAGTGTTGACAGTAAGTTTTCACAGAGATTGCTGTATCAGTTCTTGAATGCACCACCACTTTGCACATTGGCTGATTATTTTGGCATCATCGATTTCACATTTACCTGCCTCTAAACATCACATAAAACAGGAAACTCTGGTTAGTTGCTTTTTAATGTCAATCAGATCGGCTTTCCGTCTCTAAGTGGGTTATTACTGGCAAAAACAACCCATATTGTGGCAAATTTCTGCAACACGATCTATAGTATAATTCACTGGTGCTGCTTTGCAAAACATCTTGATTTAATAATCTGACGGCAGACACTATACCTCTCAAGAGAAGCTGCATAAATAAACCTATTACTCACCTTCATTAAGTTATAGCTATAGTTATGTGTGGGAACTGTGTTGATGACTACATCACAGGATGAACAATGGTTTAAGGAAAACATAAGATGTTGCTGGACTGCTGCTATGATGCATTTTGGAAACGAGCCACAGGAGATCTGGGCTGGAGCTCAAATGAAACTAAGAGCTGTACAGAAATATCAGCAGTTTTACCACAGGGAGATGAATCCTGCAAAATAAACACTAAATTCTCCATCCCAAAGGTTGGATTTTAAGAGAATGGCACTCAGAAAAGACCTTTATTACCAGATAGATATTAATGAAGTAGGGTACATGGGGTCTTCCAAATGTCTTAAGTTAAAAAAATATATATATACACACACAAACACACACACACACACAACCACTTTATAGTTACCAAGCTATAAAATATATTATCAGGGAAAGATAGTGAGTAAAAAAAAAAAAAACGAATCATGGAAAAACGATGAACTTTTAGTTCTTAATATTTCTGGTGTCAAAGGTTGATAACCAATGCCCTTCAAGACCGAAATCAGAAGTATATGAGGAGTTTTCTCATTTCCTATGTTCTCAGGCCATCCCATAAGGAGGAAGCTGAAACAATCCATCATGCTCGCTAAGGTCGCAAAACTCTAGACTTTTGGTAGTACCTAGGATAGTAAAGTCCACTAAAGGAGGTAGAGCTTTTTTGCATTTGGCTCCCAAACTCTGGAATAGCCTTCCTGATAACGTTCTGGTTTCAGACACACTCTCTCTGTTTAAATGTAGATTAAAGACATATCTCTTTGGCCAAACATTCAAATAATGAATCTCATAATCTTGTACTGCAGTTATAAATGCATCTGATCAAATGCACATTATTATTCATCAGTTTGGGTTAAACAAATAAATTTTGATTGATTGGAAAAGCAGCTATGCTAATTATGTCTCTATTTGTTTCTCTGTTTTTGCCACGGGATTGCCACTAGGATTTACACAAGCTTCAGTCTGGATCCAGAACACCTGAGAAGAGATGATGCCAACCCCTCAGAGGACCTCAGAGGCTGCCAAACCTGAAAAAACATACGAACTACCAAATATGTTGCTATAAGTTTGATTGACACATATAATAATTGCTGTTAATAGTGTTCATCGTCTGTTTGATTACGTCTGTAATTGTTCCGTACATTTCTGCCATATGTACATGAACTGACAGTCACCACTGATAAGCTACTACTAAATATTATAAAAACTTAATTTTCTGTAAAGTTGCTTTGCAACGATTTGTATCGTGAAAAGCGCTATACAAATAAACTTGAATTAATGTGGTAGCTGAATAATTCAAGTTAAGCGGCATATTTAGTTTCATAAGCAGTTGTCTGGTAGCTTGTCATGAGAGGCGCTATTTTGCTAACGTTGATTTTGATACATTTGACAACACCAAGATGATGTGCTGCCACTCTCCTGCTCCATATCTGATCACAGTGTTCTCCAGGGCATCTTTGTAGGGTGGAGTTTTGGGGAAAAAAAGGAGCATCTAATTTAGCAGCTTCGTCTGAGTGAATTTCATAATGGCTAACACCACTAACAGCTTCAATTCCTCCTTACAACAGCGAGAAAGTGCTCTTTGCAAGCTCTCACACGCAGCGGAATGTAAATGCATGAGCGAATGTTCCACAGTTGTGACAGTTGACGTGAACTCCACCTGGCCTTCAGCTCGGAGGGTTGCTGACAGAGATGGACAGATCTCATCTTTCTTCTCCCTTCTCGCTCATGTAGCTGGCAAAGACCTCAGATCACCACTCGCTCATTCTGGCTGGGAGCAGCAAGGCTAAGATCCACAATGTCAGTGCTTGACAACGGCGTATGGCATACCACTGAGCAAATCTGCCTGAAAGCTGTGCTCTTCCACACTCCCTGAGACACTGAAACACTCATTACGGGCAGAGAGAAAAGAGAAAGGGCAGATACTATCAGCCCACAATGACAAAATTCCTCAGCTCACGACTCTAATAGAGACACAACCCCTGAAACGTTCCATAATCTCACATCGCCGCGAACGTGGGGTCACGTGCACTGAACTGCGGAGTTTGGCAAATAAGAGCCACTTAATAAGAGAGCCCTCGGGCGCTGAGATGCCAAGACTCCCAAGATACATCCAAAGACCTGGCCTCATCTTCCCCAGCATCTCCTGTGGTCACAGGGATGTCGAGGGGACAAACATCTAAAAATAGCCTTCCTACTTCCATTTATAGAACGCACAAGGCAAAGCCACAGATCCATTTCTCTCATAATCATAAATCATTCCTTACTTTTCTTTTGTCTTTCCACAAAGCTGCCCAGAGCAAAAAGAGTGATAATGATTTCCAGTCAGAGCACCTTAATTTACTGTTGGAACAATTCATTTCAATAAATTGCCAGGACCGGGCTCCATTCCATTGACGTTTTCATGCATAGATTACATTTCAATCAAGATTTATGTCCTTATCAGCATTGTCTTGTCAATATCAGTGGCAATAGACAAAAGGGAATGATGTGTGAAGCAAGTAGCATTTCCCAAAGTGTGGACCAAGAGTGACAATAAATCTGTGACACAATAAATCAAAAGACATTGAAATTATATTATATGGGAAAATTTTGTTTTCCAAGAATAAAAACTTTGAAATCAATAGTCAAATGACAATCTTAAATGGGACAGATTCTCGCAACTGGTAGGTTTCCGGGGTGCAGTCTTAGTGGGCCATCTGTTTTGAGTGAGTAGGGCATATTAAGCCTAATCTCCACTAAACTTAATGTTCAGCCAGATATCAAAATGCAGAAAAATCTTAAAGAGCAGTGTGGTAAAGATATGTAACAACCTTAATACAATAAAAACTTTGTAAAATGCTATACATTACAACAACAACAAACAATGTTGGAGGATTTTCAATAAATTTCCAACTGCCTGGGGTACCTGGGAATTTTTTACGTTTGGTAAGCCCTGCATTGTGATGTCTTTTCTCAGTATGACGTTCATCCTAAGGCAAGTGATCACTCAACTGAGGAAAAGGCATTAATCATTATGAAGTGATGTATGAAATACCTGGTTCTGTGCAGTTCTTCTCTGTCTCATTGTCTCCGGCTGTGGCCATAAGCCTTCGGCCCAGATGATCTCTGGGAACAGCAAACCCCTCCTGAAGCACCAGCCCATGACCTGTGAATAAAGATATACACACATCATCTAAATTTACAAATTCAGAGCGTAGGCACCAAAGCTGTTGTGAATCCGCTTACCCGGATCCATCCGTAACCGGCACAGATTTGAAGAAAATTACAGTCATTTGGCAAATAAATAATTTACGGACATTTACATACATACTTCCAACAATTTAATACATAATCTTATGTTGTACCTCAATGACAAGGGTATTTATAGTAGCATTAATAAGCCAGTCTGTGGACTGTTTGTGCAGCTTATATGGACTGCTCCCCCCTGCAACAATTATATAAAAATTCAATTATTTAATAAATGTTAGTACTTATTCGTGGAATTATATTAGGTTAATGAATTGTGTTCACTTAAAAGTCAAATTTTATAACTTCAAACAAATACCTTAGTTTAAAATAGTTTTATAAGTTTAGCGTCACCTTGCATTACACTTCATGTCAACTATCCAAATACTCATCGTCATCAAGGAATAGTTAACAACTTAGAGCTAATTAGCCAAATTACTTGTCGGTTAGGCTTGGGGTTAGTGTGTGATTCTGCACCCTTGATTTGCGTTTTAATCAATGTTCCTACTGGATGTGCATTGTATCATGGTTAGCAGCACCATAGGGCTTATTATTTATTTTGAGAAAATCATAGAAAGAAAATGGTGTGAAGATTCAACCATGCATACTGTCCTAACAGCCAGAGCCTGAATTAGGATTTCATGCATCATATTTGTCTGCATTTCTATGCTTCAGCAGTCGATTTCAGCACATCATTTTTTTTCATGAGAATATGTGGTAAGGTCCAAAAAAAGGATAATCATTTATCTTGTTCTGAAACTACGGCACTCATTTAGTGGAACATATTTATTGGACAGTTGGCATTACAGCTGTTAATCACTGAACACATTGTGTTTATTCAAATTATTAAAAAAAAAAAAATTCGAACAGAAATAAAATATGACGTTACTTTTTTCTGTGCAACATGAAAGCAATTAACTAGTAGAATGACATCAGTTCTATTTTTAAGGATTTTCATGACGTTCAACTTAGACACTTCAACATCTGAGCTCTTCACATTAAGATTACATTGCAATTAGGGTCCACTAAACACTACAAAAGAAAAACTAGACTAAATAAATAAACAAATCTGAAAACTGCAATGTCTTTACTGGTTACACGCAACAACAAATAGCATAAACAGTGTAGTCTGATTTACGAACGAATGACCCTTATGAGCAGATACTTTAATAAATCGGTCCAAAAGTGACTCTCGGACTATCAGTTTTAATCAGACCAATGAATCCCTTACTAAGTAAAATGGTTGAATGAGTGGTTGAATTAGTGGTTCTTGGCTGGTTAAATTTGGCACATCCTTCTCAAGAGTTAGCGTGTGAAATAGGTTTTTATAAAATGTCAAAATATTTTCTATCCCAGTTTAATATACAATCAGCTAGCATTTTATATATTAATTCCTCTAAAATAACATCAAAAGTATTTAACTTACAAATAAGGTTATCAAAAATACTAATATATATATTTTATTTTTTTTGTCCAGTATTACGGTTAAAAATACTGTAGTTAAGACCAGTTACCTTGATTTTTACATTTTTGGGGGGAATTAAAGAAACAAACTCGTTAACTTCCAGACAGCTCCCATCCCTAGTCCCCACTTATTTGATGAAAAAAAATGACTTCAAACAAAGGATAAGGGTGATGACAATTTTTATTTTCGAGTGAAATATTCTTTTAATGCACAAAATACCTTTAAAAGGGCCATTCTTGATTCTATAAATATTCCCTATTACATTAGGAGTAGCAAAAAAAATTTAATAAAAAATGTATTCCACACACTGAAATCTGCTGCAGCAAAACCTGTCTAAAATATTCCAACTGCTCCTAAATCAAGAACAGAATGACCCACTTACAGCTTATGAGAAGCAGAACAAAGGAGCAGTAAAGTTGTGTAACGAAGTGTCACAGGAGGAGGACAGAATAATGAACTCAACAGCAATAAAAAGTTCATTTTCAGTCTGCATTAACTACAATTATCGATGGAGGAAAATGAGAAGGTGTAGAAGAACAGGAATGAGATTTGGGAAGTTGGCCCATATTAGGTGTTTTGTTCTGTAATCACAGCAGGAGTGCACACTAGATGGACTCCTGACAGGCTTATCAGAAATGCCAGTATCCGCAGAGCCATTAAAGCAGAAAGCACATATTCAGCATACTCAATTACAATATAATGTGCAGGTAATCCCTTAAGCCGCTTGTAATTTTGGTGTAATTAAACTCAACCGCACCCACTAGTATCGCTCAGCCAGGCAGGCAACGCTGTACACTTTGTAGACAATAAGAGTAAGTGGAAAAGCTTGATGCAAAATCCCCTGTAATGAGACATCATTTGTGTCTGAGATGTGCTTTTTCCACAGGGGTTATTGGGTTGGGTATTCATTTCAGCTGGAAACTGCAGTCAGTTGTATGTGTAGGTAATTCATACTAATTTGAAATGAATACGATGTGCAATAAAAAAAATGTAAAAAAGTTTTTATTTCCCCCTTATTTTTTCTTTTTTTTACAATCTTATACAAGGGTAGATTATAAATACCCATTTATATAAATAATACATACTTTTTTTTCGTGCAGCTAATTGCGCGGTACTATGTTATGACTTCAAACACTTTTTAGGGCTGGGTTTTGACAAATTTCACGAAACTCGTATTCGGATTATTCTTTCACACAGGCCCTAGGCAAATTTTCCCTCATGCCAAAATACTCTCATCACTAATCTGTACCATATACCCGAGTGTCAATAACTGGGAAGGTTAAATGTAATGATTTGCGATATAGCCAACACTTAACAGATACTTTTTGTGTAATAATAAAGTTTATAATACTAACAATTAATACATAACTGTATTCTACTCAATTATTTTTTTTTTTAATATAAACTTAAAAAAAGGTGGTTTGTCACAAAACTTGACGGGTTTATTCAAAACCATAACATTGAGACAGGTAAAAAATTATATATTATATATACGTGGTACTGGCGAAATTGATTCCGACGCCCCTTAATTTTCAACATCTTGGTTTATTGCGCCAGTCTGCGAAAATCATTAGTTTTTTTTTTTTTTCCCCATTAATTGTCGAACACAAGCACCCCATATTGACAGAAAAACAACGAATTGTTGACATTTTTGCAGATTTAATAAAAAAGAAAAACTGAAATATCACATGGTCTTAAGTATTCAGACCTTTTGCTGTGACACTCGTATATTTAACTCGGGTGCTGTCCATTTTTTTCTGATCATCCTTGAGATGGTTCTATCCTTCATTTGAGTCCAGCTGTGTTTGATTATACTGATTGGACTTGATTAGGAAAGCCACACACCTGTCTATATAAGACCTTACAGTTCACAGTGCATGTCAGAGCAAATGTGAATCATGAGGTCAAAGGAACTGCCTAAAGTCTCAGAGACAGAATTGTGGCAAGGCTCAGATCTGGCTAAGGTTACAAAAAAATGTATGCTGCACGTAAGGTTCCTAAGAGCACAGTGGCCTCCATATCCTTAAATGGAAGACGTTTGGGACGACCAGAACCCTTCCTATAGCTGGCCGTCTGGCCAAACTGAGCTATCGAGGGAGAAGAGCCTTGGTGAGAGAGGTAAAGAAGAACCCAAAGATCACTGTGGCTGAGCTCCAGAGATGCAGTCGGGAGATGGGAGAAAGTTGTAGAAAGTCAACCATCACTGCAGCCCTCCACCAGTTGGGGCTTTATGGCAGAGTGGCCTGACGGAAGCCTCTTCTCAGTGCAAGACGCATGAAAGCCCGCATGGAGCTTGCTAAAACCACCTGAAGGACGCCAAGAGGGTGAGAAATAAGATTCTCTGGTCTGTTGAGACCAAGATATAACTTTTTGGCCTTAATTCTAAGCGTATGTGTGGAGAAAACCAGGCACTGCTCAATCACCTGTCCAATACAGTCCCAACAATGAAGCATGGTGGTGGTAGCATCTTGCTGTGGGGGTGTTTTTCAGCTGCAGGGACAGGACAACTGGTTGCAATCGAGGGAAAGATGAATGCGGCCAAGTACAGGGATATCCTGGACTAAAACCTTCTCCAGAGTGCTCAGGACCTCAGACTGGGCCGGAGGTTTAACTTCCAACAAGACAATGACCCTAAGCACACAGCGAAAATAACGAAGGAGTGGCTTCACAACAACTCTGTGTCTGTTCTTGAATGGCCCAGCCAGAGCTTTGACTTAAACCCAATTGAGCATCTCTGGAGAGACCTAAACATGGCTGTCCACCAACGTTTACCATTCCCAACCTGACAGAACTGGGAGGATCTGCAAGGAGGAATGGCAGAGGATCCCCAAAAACTCGCAGGTGTATAAAAACTTTGTTGCATCTTTCCCCAAAAGACTATGGCTGTTTAGATCAAAGGTGCGTCTACTATACTGGAGCAAAGGGGTCTGAATACTTAGAACCCTGTGATATTTCAGGTTTTCTTTTTTCCTAATCTGAAAATGTCAACTATTCGGTGTTTTCTCTGTCATATGGTTTGTGCTGTGTGTACTAAAATGGGTGAAGTAAAATTACTTAACTGATTTTAAGCAATGGCTGCAATATACAGAGTGAAAATTTTAAGGGGTCTGAATACCTGCCGTACCCACGGAGAGTATAGTATATATATAGGTTGCATATTTCGACAAAATGCTCCTCCTAGAGTTCATGTTCTAGAGGACTTAATTGAGTTCAATGGTCACCTGGGGGGGGGGGGGGATTCCGTGTTTTTTCTGTGTAAATGTGTACCATTATCATACATCATTTGTCCTCTTTCCGTGTTTAGAAACACTGCTTGAGTGATTACAACACTGACAGATACGGATTTCAGTAAGTTGTACTGTTTAGTTCAATATACATTTTGATGTTCATTCATGTTTATTTCATGTTGTAACTGCTATTAAAGCGGAGGAGACAATCAGACTTCGCCCGCTGATGTGGCTCTACCTGAGGAGCTCAACATCGATGTCACTAAGCCTGGCCGTTCCACATTCATCGTATTGCCAAACGGCATTTAATATTTGAATATTGTAATAAAATGGACAGAATTTTAAATATGAGACTTTGTTTCATATCAAAGTAACAAATCACAAAGCTTATTGCAAGTTCTATTGGACTGTAGATGCGTGCAATCATGTCACCGTGCATGATTTGACTGGCGACTACCTAAGCGATTTATGTAGATTGTGAATCTTTATGTTTCTAAAAACGTAGCAAAACTCAATGTTACTGGTTTACATCAGATATACATCTCCATAATGTAGTTGGCTGTGTTTTGGACACGTGTTGACGGGGCGACATACGCACCGTGGGGGACAGGCAACAGGGGGGGGGTCATTGCAATGTGGAGTACGTGGGTATATGTCCTTCAAACCCAAAGTCAGAGAAAAGAGCTCAGACTTGCAGAACTGCTGTAAATGGCAACGTTCCTTCAGCCAAGCGTTTTATTCGAAGTTCCTTGGGTTTCACCACAGCATTGGTTAGGTTTCCCGGTGGTAGGGTTTAGTGACTTGGTAGACTGATCTATTTGATATCAAATGGGACATACTGCAGTAACTTTTATGCCACTTACTTACACTCTTGCATTGAAAGTGTTTGCGAAACAGGCAAGAAGCAAATGTATATTTTCTGACATGTCCCACAAGGTCCCTCTTCTTTTACTTTTTCCTTCCCACGACCTCTGGTCTATAATGTCTCCATCTCTTAAACACACCCCTTTTGATGGCTAGACCACCTCACACGCTTACTCGTTTAAACAACATACGTCGCATACGTTAAGCCCCCACATGTCAACGTCACTGTGTGGGAAGATTTGCATAACACCGCCCAAATGTACGCGCAAAGAAAGAAGGCGTAACTTTGATTCTTGCTGTAGTATTGTTGCCGTCGCCACCATGTCGTGGAGACACTGTGTTTCGTTGGACAGCGAAACTACTTTGTTTTGGCCTTCCAAAAGAGGACACAACAACAAATCAGTAGTTAAGTTGTATTTACAACACTATTCTTGTTGTGTCACATACATCTTCTAAAATGCCGCGTCACTCATCATTGATGTTCCTGGACTTCAGGTTCCAGAACATTTTAACCCAAATATTCATTTGTGTGCAGCGCATTTTACGGAGGACTGTTTCCTGAACCTGCAGAGTAGCTTACAATGCGTCTGTGCTCTGCACAAAGGCTGTTTCTATAAAGTGGGACAATTTCAACTTTGCAAGGACAATCTGGTGCTTCTGACTCACAGCCTTTAAGTACGTTTTCATATTTAAAGAATTTGCCACTGACGATTCAAACGTGAGTTTTGAGAAGTGTAGAGTAGCACATGTTGTGTGTCGTTTTCTCTCCAATCACCAAAATGCGACATTGATTTTTGTGACACTATGCTCTGCATCGTTTATGGCAAAATCATAATCACAATTATTCCAAAAAGCCTTAAACTTAATAAGCCTTAATTATAAAGTATCATTCTACTGTAAATAGTATCCTAGTATTTAAAGGGGTCATAATTTGCGATTTCAATTTTTCTTTTCTCTTTGAAATGTTATAAGCTCCTGGTGCATAAAGAAGATCTGTAAAATCGCAAAGACTAAAGTCTCAAATCCAAAGAATATTTCTTTATAAAAGTTTAAGAGTCAACCACGCCTACCTAAATTGGCTCGTTCTAACACGCCCCCACATTCCACATATCATATGTGGAAATATTAGCATAATGCCAGCCAAATGTGCACGCAAAGAAAGAAGGCGTGGTTTCCAGGAACAGCAGATACGTGTTGATCGCAAGCCATGTCAGGGAGACGGTGTGTTTCAGTGGAAAGCAAAAGCACTTTATTTGGCCTTCTTCCGGAAGTAGATGCAATGAGGAATAATTTGTTAAGATTTATTTACAACAGAACAGTACGACCCAGATGTTCGAATTTGTGCAACGCATTTTATGGACAACAGTTTTTTGAACCTAGAAGAGTACAAGGCTGGCTGTGCACAAAGTCTATTTATAAAAAAATAAAAAGGGTAAATTCCGACTTTGCTATGACAATCTGGAGCTTCTGAATCAGCGACTGTAAGTATGTTTGGTTATTAGTTTAAGTATTTGCTATTGACAGTTTTCAATGCTGAGTTTTGCACAGAGGCAGAGTAACGCGTTGTGTTTGTGTGGTGTGTGTGTGAGGGGAACATGGGCACATCCCAGGAAGTGAACACCCTGTCAGAAATCATAGCACGTCAGCGGTCTTAACCGCGGCTTGTGTACTGCATCATCACTGTGTCTGTCACGTGACTCTGTTGCCCTTTCGGGCTTGAACTGATGGTAAAACTAATGACATTATTAACTGTCTTGATTTTTACTTTGAAAGCTGAAGCTGGCGATTATGGTAAGGGGCGTTACATTTCCGACGCGTTCTTGTGGTGTTCGGCCAATCACAATGCACTTGGGTCAGCTGGCCAATCAGATCAGACTGCGCTTGTCAAAGGAGGGGGCATTGTTGAAAACTACGCATTTGAGAGAGGCGGGGCACAGAGGACCTACAATAATGTACAGTATTTTAAAAATAAAATAATGTTTTTTGAACATTAAAGCATATCAAAATATTCTGTTACACCAAATACACAAAATAATGATCTTTAAAATAGCATCATATGACCCCTTTAAACCAGACCACGATTAGGAGGGGTCCAAATGACCAAAACTTTATATGAGTGATTTATTTAAAGATAGGCATAATGTATCAATATATAATTTCCTGTAATAAGGTTGCTATGCCCATCTGTCACGAATCCAGCCATGAACTTCCGTCTGCTAGCCATCAGAGGTCACCCTTTCCATCATTCATTGCACTGATTGCACACAGCTGTTTCACTAATTGCACACAGCACTGATTGCACACAGCTGTTTCATATTACTCACTCCCTATTTTACCCTCACTCTTAGCCCTTCCCTCTGCCGAGTATTGTTCCACATTTATCACTCCCCTAGCGATAGCGACACTACAGAACCCTCGTTTGTTTTTAGCCCCACCTTATCTTCTTGTCTGTTTTCTCATTCTTGATCTTCGCCGTGTCCTCTCGGATTCCTCCTCCTCGTCTCCCCATTTTTTGACTACTGTAGCCCCGGCCGGACCTTGCCTTATACCTTGACTTGCCCTCTAGTCGGCCACGTTGTGATTCTGTTTGCTTACGTTGACCCTATGCAGCCTAGGACTTATTTCGTGTCTGGCCCACTGTACCTGTTTGCCACTGTTTCGACCCTGTCTGTGTTTCTGACCTCCTCTGATGTTAATATAGCTTGCATATGGATCCGCACGTCTCACATCTTGTCAGCCCCGTAACACCTATCTACATTTCGTGGTATTAGAATTGTGAGATTTCGTGGTCTCTTCAGAGTATTAGGTAACTAGCCTATTAGTAACAAATAAACAAACAAACAAAAAGTTCTCAATTATTGAAAATTAAACTGTCAGTAATATAAAAGCAAAGACAAATAAAATAGAATAAAAATATCCAAATGAAAAACGTTGCTTTAATGTTTTTTATGCAACTCTCAAGCATTTAACAGCCTGCTACAGAAATTAATAATCAAATGTAAAATAAAACAGCATAGTCTTCACTGTAAGAATTAAACTTCTTTTGTTTTTTATTAAAGCTACAAAAGTCCTTCACTCAAGAGTAGTGTGTGATTTTGAATTTGTCTTTTGTTTGATTAATATTAAGCACACAGTCGCAGCAGGATTATAGCTTCGGTCACTTTAAGAGCCACACGGATCCAACTTACTGTTACCCATTTCTTTTCATTCTCAACCGTTTATGTTCATTTATTACATGACTGACAAAGGTTTAAGTGAATAATCACTAAGCGCCACATTTTGACACATTTTTGTGTGTATTTGACTGTTTAGGTGCGTAGCTTGACCTAAAGATGACTTTACATGTCTGTGTTCTGTTCTGTCTCGGAGTGCATACATACACTGAACAAAATTATAAACGCAACACTTTTGTTTTTGCCCCCATTTTTCATGAGCTGAACTCAAAGATCTAAGACTTTTTCGATGTACTCAAAAGGCCTATTTCTCTCAAATATTGCCACTCTAAAATGTGCAGTTTTATCACACAGCACAATGCCACAGATGTTGCAAGTTTTGAGGGAGCGTGCAATTGGCATGCTGACTGCAGGAATGTCCACCAGAGCTGTTGCCCATGAATTGAATGTTCATTTCTCTACCATAAGCCATCTCCAAAGGCGTTTCAGAGAATCTGGCAGTACATCCAACCGGCCTCACAACCGCAGACCACATGTAACCACACCAGCCCAGGACCTCCACATCCAGTATCTTCACCTCCAAGATCGTCTGAGACCAGCCACCCGGACAGCTGCTGCAACAATCGGTTTGCATAACCAAAGAATTTCTGCACAAACTGTCAGAAACCGTCTCAGGGAAGCTCATCTGCATGCTCGTCTTCCTCATCGGGGTCTCGACCTGACTGCAGTTCGTCGTCGTAACCGACTTGATTGGGCAAATGCTCAAATTCAATGGCGTCTGACACTTTGGAGAGGTGTTCTCTTCACGGATGAATCCCGGTTTTCACTGTACAGGGCAGATGGCAGACAGCGTGTATGGCATCGTGTGGGTGAGCGGTTTGCTGATGCCAACGTTATGGATCGAGTGGCCCATGGTGGCGGTGAAATTATGGTATGGGCAGGCGTATGTTATGGACAACGAACACAGGTGCATTTTATTGATGGCATTTTGAATGCACAGAGGTACCGTGACGAAATCCTGAAGCCCATTGTTGTGCCATTCATCCACGACCATCACCTCATGTTGCAGCATGATAATGCACAACCCCATGTTGCAAGGATCTGTACACAATTCCTGGAAGCTGAAAACATCTCATGGCCAGCATACTCACCGGACATGTCACCCATTGAGCATGTTTGGGATGCTCTGGATCGGCGTATACGACAGCGTGTTCCAGTTCCTACCAATATCCAGCAACTTCGCACCGCCATTGAGGAGGAGTGGACCAACATTCCACAGGCCACAATCAACAACCTGATCAACTCAATGCGAAGGAGATGTGCTGCAATGCGTGAGGCAAATGGTGGTCACACCAGATAATGACTGGTTTTCGGAACCCCCTGGTCCCCCCAATAGACTAAAACTGCACATTTTACAGTGGCCTTTTATTATGACCAGCCTAAGGCACACCTGTGCAATAATCATGCTGTCTAATCAGCATCTTGATATACCACACCTGTGAGGTGGATGGATTATCTCGGCAAATGAGAAGTGTTCACTAACACAGATTTAGGCAGATTTTTTTAACAATATTTGAGAGAAATAGGCCTTCTGTGTACATAGAAAACGTCTTAGATCTTCGAGTTCAGCTCATAAAAAAGGGGGCAAAAACAAAAGTGTTGCATTTACAATTTTGTTCAGTGTATATCCTCCTGAGGAACAGTGCAAGTTCTCTTTAGCGCTTTTAAAAACATGAATAAATCTAATACATTCAATAAATCAAGCACCTCCCATTTTGCAAAAGTCACGTTACATGATTTGCCTGTGAAATTTAACTTTTATGGAGGAATGAAAGTGCATCGCTGGAAAGTGGCGCAGTAATCGTTTTATCTCGATTAGTGTATTTTCATAAATCGTGGGAGGCCAAAACGAATCTAACAGTTTTTCAATTATTGCACATCCCTATTTTATTACTATGTCACAATATGCACACAAAGCGTAAAACGTTATATAAGTCATTATAATCATTAATTATGTCTCCACTGGATGCAACAAATGCCACGTTTGTAATGGGTTTAAAACAAATTTATAACATACATTTTTTAAGTAACACAGCTGCCCTAAACTAACAGTATTGATGATTACCAAAATAATTGATGTTTCTGTAATGGTTAATCCACCAGTAGGCTGTGTGTAAACTCTTTAGTCACAGAAGTGTTTCTAATGCTAAAATAGAATTATTGTTGGGACTGAATAATTCTAAGATAGATTGCACAAAAGTTTAATCAAAAGCAAGTCTTTGGGAACAACTAGAAACTATCTGGAAGTCAAAAACAGAGACTTTAATCAAAACCAATGCCAGCAAGAACGCAAGCTTTTATCAAGGCCAAGGAGCCATACAAAATAAATAAAATATGGTTTTAAAAAATACTTTTTAAAAGGTGAATAAAGGCTATTTAGGTTTGTTTCATTATGTTATTTGCCCAATAAATGACATACAATTTTTACAAAATACAGTTTTGCAAATTTTGGACGAATTATAATATTTATTTTCCCCTCATTTTTATTTAGCGGTGGTCTAATAAATTTGTGTGTGGGTGTGTGTGCGAGAGAGAGATTTACGGAAGAGGATTGGGCCAAGTGATTAATAAAAAATTAACCATCTCGATATTCAAGTCATTATAATTCAAGTAAACTTGTTTAAATTTACGAGAAAAAAGTTTTTGAGAAAAAAAAAACTAATTCCGAGAGAATTAGTGTAAAATAGGAAAATTAGGCCTGTAATTTCAAATGAAGGCTTATAAGAGACCCTATTTAAAAGTCAAGCTGCTTTCATTTGCCGATTTTGAACAGCATTTTGTAGGCTTGCAATGAACTACGGCTCTGTGTAGTAATGCCGCTCGCATCTGAAACGCACTGTGCTGGATTTACTACTAAGCACCGGAGCTCTTTAACCTGACGAGATTTGCGCAGTAAACCATTCGATTTTTTTGCACAGCCCCTAATATATAATATATATATATATATATATATATATAGCTAATATATTATATATATATATCGTAGTTTGTATTACAGTGCTAGAGATCCGTTTCATGTGTGTTTCACTTTGGGTACAGCAACGGAAAATGAGCCGTGTGTCCTATCTGAAGGTTGTAGATCCGTCACTGTTCACCCTGGAGTGGGTTTCCCGGGTGCCCAGGCCTTGTGTCTTCATCACAGTGCCGGACTCAAATGCTGTCATCATGCACGAGATTTAAAAAAAAATTAGAAAAGGATCCGGCGCATTTACTGGGCTTGACCTCTCGTTGCAACGTTCGGATGTAACAGTATGAAAATTTCTTATCATGATTATAGTGACCAAAATGATCACGGTTATCGGTATTATCACGGTGTTGTTAAAATGTGCTGGAAATGTTCAAAGAGTACTGACACATAAATAATTTCACCAAGTTTTACATTTACAAACAACAAATGAAATGAGTTTTTTGTTTGCATAACTAAAACAATAACATTGCCAATTATGTTCAGATTTTAATGACAACATGACTGACAACAGTTTAATAGCATGTCGAAATATCTAATGTAAATGTTCAAATAAATCTTTGGAAAAAGTTCATAATGTAAACCTCACATTTCAGCTTTAATCAAGAATGTCAAGTCAAAATGAGTAATGATTTCTAATGTTATATGTATGTTATCTCTCCATAAAATAATACTAGCATACCTTATTGTTTTTAATGTGTAGAACCACCTTCGCTTGTTTTTCCATCACCGGCCATACAATTTACAATAGCAGGGCTGCTAATTCGGTCCGTTTTTTAATCTCACACCATCACTTTTTAGACTAAACAAAAGATGATTTCATTGTTTCCTTAATTAATCAACAATACAACACGTAAGAGCACATTTACAAACTAATGATAAAACATTTTTTTGGTTTTTTATTAATTACAGAACAAACTAATAAGATGAAGGCAACGGCATACACAGCTGTCGGTATAATACAGACTAATAATTAACAGAATCTTTAGCAAACACTGAATGTCAAATAATAAAAAGAGCCTCATAGCATAACGTGAGTAACCGCAAAGACAGCAAGCTTTTCAAATGAAACAAAAGAGGGAACAAAAAGAAAAGTAAAACTAGCTTGCTGTCGGTGACAGTGCTTGCATTTTTTTTGTCCCACAAGAATACCAACATGTTCACCTTTGGTTTAAGAAGCGGTCTTTTACTTTACTTTAGCATGAAACCCATCCATCGTTTCCTCAATATTCGCGTCATTTTTGCTGCACGCAGCTTCGTGCTCCTGACTCGCCGTGTATAAACCAGGCTCTACACTCGAAGCGCTGCTCAAACAAGTAATGCAGTTTCGTTATGCTTTCAGTTTCAGTTTCGTTTGCAGTTTGATGTTTCTCACATGCAACAGAAATGCAGTGTTAGGAGTTAAACAATGTGGTAGTCACGCCAGTGCGACCGCACACAAAATTTAGTCGCACCGGCAAAAAAAATTATCGCAAAAATGTGCCCATTTGGTCGCACACTGGAGCCCTGTGCAGTACAGTATTTATTTATCAAATACGGTTATAGTGATAATTAAAATATGAAATGGTAATACTAACCGTGGGGTATTTTATCACGATTTATCGTCAAACCGGTAATCATTACATCCCTAGTACTGACGTAATCATATAGCCATCATCATCCCGATTTAAATCCTAAATATCAAACATGTTTGATATGATCGGGGCGGCCCCGATTTGTGTGCGAGCACACCGGGAGGTGCAAGATTCGATCGGTGAACGCTTCACATTACCAGATAATTCGCGCAGAACATCGGGACTGATCGAGGGGCTCGACAAGATTTTTGCTTTGATTCTCGGGAGGGGGAAATCGGGGATAAATCGGGCTAAAAATCCTAGTGTCAGCCAGGCTTTACAGAATGTTTTTTATAGTACAATTACCTCTAGTATGTCAAAAGATCGCGGAAATTTAGATTTCTCGGTTCATGACCCCTTTAACTTCAGTCAGAAGGCAGTCGCCAACATGGCGATTTAGTAGCCTACATTCTGGAATATATTCTTAATACACCTAAAAACGTATACAGAATACAGTAAATTCAATAAAATATAGGCAATTCATGAAACCTGACAACATTTGCAACATAACATTCATTAAAGTTATACTGGGTACACACTAAAAGATTTTTAAAATCTTATAAGATCTTCAAAATGTGAGACATGAGGGGAAAAATCCTAGATTTAACCGTTTTGCTCCTATAGTGTGTGGTGTGTAGTGATGTTCTCCCCACACATCAGGATTTCAAATTTTAAATATTCAACATGTTGAATATTTACGATTCGCGATCGGGGCGCCTCCGACGTTCTTCCGAGCAGATTCAGTCACTCTTAACACACCTCACACCACAGGAAAATCTGATAAAATAATCTTTAGAACCACCAAGATAATCGGACATTACCTAGGATTGTCGGAAGGGGACACCCTTGCATTAGCGTTAACTGTTTTTTTGTAATTTGATGCAAACGTGATATAATGCCTAATATAAGTGTTATAAATGTACATACATTTAAAAAAAAAAAAAAAAATAGAAACATGAAAAACTTTCGAGGATTTACGATGCTGATGACCGTTAAACGCGTCATCACAGTCTCCAGAAACTGGACCCGCCCACGTGAGCTCGATTCAAACTCACACAGCTTGAAATAGGCAGTTACTCGTCGAATAAAAATGAAACTCTGCATTCAATTATTATCATACCGTTCACAGCTAAACACAATCCGGGACTGTCTGTGACATATTTTGGACATAAACCCATAGCTTGGGATCATCGTCGTCGTTTGTTTGTTTCATTGTTGACTTACGTAACGTTACGCACAAATGAGACTGCTGAATATAACGTTACTGTACAATGTGTAACCATGCCAACCGACAAAAAAAAAAACAGCCCAAAGAATAACGGACGTTGTAAAGACGCTGTCAACCGCTCTCGTGTATTTATTCATGTATATCCTGAGAGAAGGGGTGTTCTCCCCACTCACAGCAGCCTCTATTCACACCACTGTGAATAATTCAACGTCTGACGTCCCAAAAAAGGACAAGCCAACATTATTAATACACTATAAGATAACGACACACACGTGTTGGTAGCGATGTGTAGCCCCAACAGAACACAGTGGGACAATCACTTAACGTTACTCACCTGTTTTTGTGAGCAACGCCGACATACACCACGCCAAGAACAGGACGCTGCAGATGAAGCACACCTGCGCGAACAGCATCTCTCTCCGTTTGCGAACTTTAAACATTTTGGAAATGATGCTCTTTTTAGATATACTGCAGCTCTGCTCCAGCTCCATGGTCGTCTGTGGCTGGGTCATTTCGCGAGTGTAATTCAGCTCCGGAGTGAAGCCACACAGATGGCCGGGACCGCAGGAAACCAGGCTCGGGATGAGGTCTTCTTCATGTCCAGCGCGCGGTGGAGCGAGCGAGCGTGCGTGCGTGCGTGCGCTTCAGTCGCGCTCCTTCTGATGTTGTATTATTAGAGCAGCACGAGGGGGGTAAAAAAAGCTCATTATAATCAGCTGAAATTAATCACTGGGCATATTTTGGACGGTATGCTGTCGGGCTTCACAGTTGTCTGGTGATAGTTAGACTAAAACCCAAAATCTCTTTGACATGAGAAATATACAGGGCGAGCTAGCTGTCCTTTTATTTTATAAAATATATCAACGAGCCTGTCAGTAAACGTCTTAAGGATCCATGCCGTTTGAGATCAGTCCTCTCAAGTTGAGGTTTCATCTCCCTCTCATGCAGCTATCTGCTGTGACTTCTACATGTGAGAGACTTCACGTGACACTGACGGCGTATGCACACTGAGCCTGCTCCACTCACTACACTACTATAATAATCCTTGGAAAAGGCATGGTTTATACCATGCAAATAGTGTAGGCTATTCCTAATAAAGCCACTTAATGTCATGTAAAATACTGTATATCACACTAATGATATTAATAGTCAATTCAGAAATGATCGTTTTATCATGTGGTTTTGTGTCAGTGGATCATATTTTCTTTTAAATGCTCTATTTTTATGGTAGGGGTTTAATTATAGGATGAAGTGTGCTATTTTCTTATGAGTTAGACTACTATTTCCAGTAAGAATTGATACTTTTAATAATTAATGCTTATTAAGTAAGGATGCATTAAAGTGACAGTAAATACATCAAGAGTGTAAAGATTTCTATTTCAAATGCTGCGCTTTTGAACTTCATATTCATCAAATAATCTTGAAAAAGTATCATGGTTTCCACAAAAAAATATTAAGCTGCTTGACTGTGAGAACAATAATAATGTCTCTTGAGCAGTGAAACAGCATTAGAATGATTTCCCAAGGATCATGTGACGTTGAAGACTGGAGTAATGCTGCTGGAAGTTAAGCTTTGCCTTCACAAATATAAATACAATTTGAAAATAAATTAAAATAGACAGTTGTAGCTATAGCCAAGTTTTAGATTTTCATGGATGTTTATAGCTCAATAATAATAACAACCGTTGGCCATTTAAAGTAACAAAGTGTAACAAAAATGTAATTAAATTTTTTTTGTTTGATGGTTTTTCTTAACTGACTAATTCTGTTTGTCAATTGTACTTTTCAGTATCAGTAGATTGTGTGTAAAACAGTACATATACAAACAGTAAATAGGTTCATACATTTTCCTTAAAACTGCCCTATTAAAAATGATGGGTTGTTGTAAATTAATCCTTGGTGGGTCACTTTGACAGACTTAGGAAGAAAGCAGCTTATATGGTGACGAATGGCTGGGCAACATTTTTTCCAGACTTTTCTATGGGTTCTTATTGTGTGAGGCCCTACATTTACAAATTACAAGAAAGTGGTTCATAAACCTAGTAATGCAGTGACCACAGGATGCAATGGTTGTACTTTCTAAAGGAAAACAACAGTGGTGTGAATTTTTTTATCCTTTTGGAATAATGTTAGTTTAGAAAATGTCAGGTTAAGGTCAGTTGCCTAGTGCAATAGTAATATTCTCAACAAAAAGAATATTACTATTGGATTAACTAACACAAGAAGGGAAAGTAAATATCAAAATCTGTCATTTCAAGAAAGTAAAGTCACAAACCATTCACCCAAATGTTCTCTAAAATGAAGAAAAAACCGGGAGAAAAGTGTGATATTTGATTGCCAAAACAAGTTTCCTTTTCCTGAGGATGCTGGGAATAGCACATATTCAGTATTATTGAAAAAAATATTGTAAAATTGAATTCACAAAAGCACATCATTGGTAATGGTATATATATATATTTGACACCAAAGCAAGTAATCTGAAATAGATTGACTTCAGTCCTGTGAAAAAAATTACACCTCAAAAAGGTTATGGGATATATGTTAGTAGTAACACATACAGTATATTGCAAGAAAAATTTAAATTACTTTTTGCGACCATTATTCAACATGAAGTCCCAAATAATATGTCTGCAATGAAAAAAAGTCATCAGCCCGAATAGCTGATGTTTCTAAGACATCTTGTCCACTTCAGTCTTCAATTTCCATTTTTAATGCAGTCTGGGATTTGACCCAATAACCTTCCTCAAAGTCATTCTCAAGAAATCATATTCAAAGAAAACCTCTGGTAAATAACAGTCTTCATTTTTCACCAACAAAAAATGCAGTTTGTGTTTTTATTTCTACCTTTTTGATACCAACACTGTTCTCTACTTCAGATTGTTGTCTGGCTCACTTCACTGCATCAGTATTCTTTTCCGAGAACAGAAGCCACTTCCTTCCTAGTCTCAGCCTCAGTCAGTGAACCTGTATGATGGTAGTCAAAAGTATGTTTATGGTTAGACTACTTCCTGACTGTCTTAAAGGGGTCATATGATGCAATTTAAATTTTTCCTTTCTCTTTGGAGTGTTACAAGCTCTTGGTGCATAAAGAAGATCTGTAAAGTTGCAAAAACTAAAGTCTCAAAACCAAAGAGATATTCTTTATAAAAGTTAAGGAGTCAACCACACCTACCTAAAACATCTCGTTCTAACACACCCCCACATGTCCACGTCACGATGTGGGAAGATTTGCATAAGCCGCCCAAATGTTCACGCAAAGAAAGAAGACGTAACTTTTATTCTCGCTGTAGTATTGTTGTTGCCGCTGCCATCAGGTCGTGAAGGCGCTGTGTTTCGTTGTGAAAGCGAAACTACTTTGTTTGGCCTTCCAAAAGAGGACGATATTGCTTCGTCATGCTAGAGCTGATCCGTGCTGGTCGCTGAAAAAATACATCAACTTAGTGCTGTGGATAGCCGGATCGGCTTTCACCATGGACGAAACAGAGTCCAGCCCGGGGTCTTCACATATGGTTGCCGCAAGCCCGCCAGCCGCTGCTCACTCTAGCCCGCAGTGTGTGACGCTGTGTTTCGTTGTGAAAGTGAAAAACTACTTTGTTTGGCCTTCCAATGAGGACACGACTAGAAATCAGTGATTAAATTGTATTTAAAAACACTGTTCCAGAACACTTCAACCCAAAAATACAGATGTGTGCAGCACATTTTATAGAAGACCGTTTCCTGATCCTGGTAGAGTAAACTACAATGCCTGCTGTTCTGACTCACAGACTGTAAGTACGTTTTTTATATTTAAAGAAATTTGCCACTGATGATTCAAAACAAGAGTTTTGAGCAGTGTAGGAGTAACGCTTGTTGTTTGTAAATTTCTCCGATCACAAATGCAGACATGGTTTTATGTTTAAGTGGCGCGATGCAACGCAACGCGTAAAAAGACAGCATAAGTAATTATAATCGTTAATTATGTCCCCACTGGATGAACAAATGCCTCGTTTATAATGGGTTAACAACGTTTTGTTATTTCGGGACGGAAGGAAGGAGGCGGGAACGTGGCGAACATAAATTAGATTTTAATAAAATAACCAAACACAAAATGAAATTAAAGCGGCAGCCCCTCGCGGACGACTTGAGGTATTCGGCCAATCACAACGCACTGGATAGCTGGCCAATCAGAGCACACCTCGCTTTTCAGATCGATGAGCTTTGTAAAAATCGACGCGTTTTTTTAGAAAGGCGGGGCATAGAGGAGAAAACAATAATGTACAGTATGGGGAAAATGTGTTTTGACCTTAAATCGCATAAACACATTTCATTACACCAAATACACAAAATAATGTTCTTTTTAGCAACATCATATGACCCCTTTAATATCTAGGGCAAAGTTATGCCCATTTGCCTTTTCGATTACTTACTAAATCAGATTCTATTGACTGAGACAGTAGGTAGAATTGATGGCCAGGACTGAAAATCATTAGCAGGTTGCTATGGAGGGTCACCCAGGATCTTTTAAGGGGGTGAGATTTGACGTAGTGGATCCTATTTAGAAATATAATTTTTTTTCCCTCTGAATCTGTCTTTCTCTCTTTCTCTTTGCTGTATTTCTCTCTTTGTCTGCCCAGTCAAAGGAATTAGCCTCCCTGGGACTTAGCATTTCAGCAAAAACAGCAACTGACTGACCAATGAAAAGTGTTTTCCTGTGGCAGTCAACCTGTTTTTATTTTACACAAACATTTTTTAGGAATAGTTCACCCAAAAATGAAAATTTTGCTAGCTAATTTTTGTTAAACTATGGTGCAAAGCTAAACAAATTTGTAACAACTAAGCCCAGCACATCAGTCTGTGCATGTTAAAGCTCAACAACAAAGAATCAGCCTCAGGGTGGACTGTTAATGCAGCCTTTTTTGCTGGGCCATCGTTCAATTGCCTGAACTAAATGCATCACTGGACAAAAGATGAGGCAAGAGGAGGTGGCATGCTCGCAAATAAGTTTTCCCCAGCTACAGCCTACGCTGGCTGATGTCTTTTTAATGTCAGTTTTTTGCTAACCATTCTTCAGGCTAAAAGAACAGGACTGTGTGACAGGTACGCAAGATTTACTGGACACCGATGCTACCGGTGTGCCCCCTGCAGTGCATGGTGGGTAAGTCTGCCAAAAGATTGTGTCGAATAGCTCAGGAGTCACACTGCCTTCTTGTAATAATGTGAATGGTCTGAATTCTCCAGCGGTGTGTAAGTATGAGTGTGTGTGTAAGAGAGAGTGTATGAGTGAGTAACTCTCTAGAGTTTTAAAGGTCAGCTGGTGAGAATTTAGGCTGAGGTACCAGGTGAGAAGTGAGATCCTCGATGCTGTGGTGACTTGTTATAATACTGAGAGACAGTATATGTTTGTTTATGACAGGGGTTTTCAAGCTGTACAGTGCCAGGAACCTCCATCCCAGACAACCATCTTATGAGTCCCCAATGTAAAAAAGCTAAAAAATCTCAACATTTTATCACAACTTTCATTAAAAATGTTAATTAAAATTATTATATAATGTCTGTCAGGTTATTAATAATAATTCAAAAATGTCCTAAAAAATTTTGAGAATGTGTGTGTGTGTATGTGTGTGTGTGTGTGTGTGCTATAATAGATATAGATGATTTTATGAATTAATTCTGGATTAATAGGAAGTTCAAAGTAAATAATTGATTGACATAAAAAACTTTTGTACATTAAAATGTCTTTTCTGCCACTTTTGATTGCAATGGATCTTCTTGACCCAAAGGTTTAAAGGGGTCATATGATGTTGCTAAAAGAACATTATTTTGTGTATTTGGTGTAATGAAATGTGTTTATGCGTTTAAAGTTATTTAAAAAAAAAACATTATTTGCCACCTACTGTACATGATTGTTTCTCCTCTAGGCCCGCCTTTTTTGAAACGATCATTTTTTACAAAGTTCATTGGTCTGAGAAAGCGAGGTGTGCTCTGATTTGCCAACTATCCAGTGCGTTGTGATTGGCCGAATACCTCAAGCGTGTGACGGAAATGTTACGCCCCTCACCATACTGTGATGCCCTGTCCCGGCCGGAGCGACGACACAAAAACATTAAAACCCATTACAAACGAGGCATTTGTTGCATCCAGTGGGGACATAATTACTGATTATAATGACTTATACTGTGTTTTTATGTGTTGCGTTGCATCACGCCACGTAAACATATAACAATGTCTGCATTTGTGATCGGAGTAATTACAAACAACAAGCCCTACTCTATACTGCCTAAAACTCGCGTTTGAATCATTCAGTGGCAAATGATAAAAGAAAACGAACTTACGTGAGTCAGAACAGCCGGCTTATAGTCTAACGTTACTCTCCCAGGATCAGTAAACAGTCCTCCATAAAATGTGCCAGCGATCCACAGCACTAAGTTGAAGTATTCCCTCAGCGACCAGCACGGATCAGCTCTAGGCATGACGAAGCAGATATCATCCTCTTTTGGAAGACCAAACAAAGTAGTTCGCTTTCACAACGGAAGAACACAGCGTCTTCAGGACATGGCGGAAACAACAATACTACAGCGAGAACAAAAGCTATGCCTTCTTTCTTTGCGTGAACATTTGGGTGGCGTTATGCAAATCTTCCCACATAGTGAGGTAGATATGTGGGGGCGTGTTAGAACAAGCCGTTTTAGGTAGGCGTGGTTGACTCTTAAATTTTATAAAGAATATCTCTTTGGATTTGAGACTTTAGTCTTGCAACTTTACAGATCTTCTTTATGCACCAAGAGCTTGTAACACTCCAAAGAGAAAGGAAAAAATGAAATCGCATCATATGACCCCTTTAAATGGAGCCTTCACAGGATCGGTTTAAAGCCCTAAATTTAAGAAAATAACTATTAAATAACCAGCAATACATATAACTATTGTTTGAGTTTGATTTATAGGACTGGTCTGTGAATCTTTACAAACCATAAAATCCACAATTAATTTATTTATAGTAGTAGCTTTTGAGTAAACCTTGGAATATAATATACTGCAATACTGAGAATACTGAGAGTCAACTATCATATATCAGCTATATGTACCTTTTTACAAAAAACAAAAACAAAACAAAAAAGTTTTATGTGCTGTAATTTTGTTAATTTTCTTATGTGATGGCCTAACAGAAAGGATAATAGTTAATGTAACAAGCTTTAAAGTTCTAGAGTCTATTACGTCTTTCAAAGTAAGTGTTCACTCGGTAACCTTTGCAAAAAAGTCCCAGAAATTCACTGGCGTAAAAAGTGTGACAGCCAGCCTTGGTCTACTTCTAAGTACTTTGGCATAATTTTCATTTTCAGTAAATATACAGTTGAAATGTTCAATTATATAACAGGGTAATTAACCTTAAATGGATCATTTAATGACATTTACATGTTTGATGCTAAAACAATGAATTTTTAATTTGGTGAGGTTATGAAAGGTATGTAGGATCACAGCCCCAGGTAACACCGGTCCACCACAGCAAATGTAACATTATTCAATATGCCCATGAGAATTATGTCCTGCAGCAGGAGAATGTAATTTATTATGTAGTGCTGTTAATGACAGAACCTTTATTCCATTTATATTTTTCCTAGCAGTGTTTTTCTACAGAAGGTACAGAAGTTCCAGTAACCAATTGGTACTTAAAGAAGGATTCATGCTGTCAACCTCTCTCTTGCTCTCTCATTCTATTGAATCATGTGTTTAGTTCAGATGACTTGCTTCCCCAGACGATAATGACAATAGACTTGAGAATTTTTCCATGTTAAAGCCTTGAAGAAAGACTGTGACTGTTTTAACTAACCAACACTAAATGTTTAGATGCTGAAGTCACAATTGTTGTATTGTGTTTTTGATGTTGAAGAAGCTCTGTACTTCCTGTGCTTTTCAGAGGTATACTATTTTCTTGCAGAACAGACATGTGATGAGCATGCCAATAAGGTTCTCTCCCATGTAACGTCTGCTAAATACATCAGTACATGCATTTAAGAGCAGAACGATGTGGAATCAGCCATGTTGTTGTACTATATGTAAACGGTCAACTTTCAAATGTACATTTGCTGTACTGGCAAAACCTTCTGACTATAGCCAACTTGGACTGAAATAATGTGTGTTTTTTTCTTACCGCTCTGCTGGCTCAGGGATCATAATGATGACTCCTCAGGCAGGGATGATTAAGCAAGATTTAATGCTGACATCAGCTGTAACTGGATTGTGCTCTAGATGTAAATGAAACTTGAGTGTAGCCAAACCTCATTGTGGAAGCTGAACATCCAGAATCAAGACTTCTTTTAAGGAGAATTCAGGAACTTGAACTTGATGACCATTTCAAACTCTATCATGTCAATCTGTAGACCCGACTCCCAGACTTTGACCTGAGCAGCAGAAGGCTCTGTATTACACAAAAAACAAACACAATTCTTGAACATTTTTTCACAACTTTATGCTGACTTTGATAATTTATTTGAATTCATATTTACAATTGGAAAACTATCATTTTGATACTGGAGTTTCAAAGTTGCGCGAGCAATAAACTTTATTGCTGTATACTGTTAAGTTTTATTCATTTTCCCTACATCATCGACATTGCTTTCTCTTGTCATTGCAGTCATGTGTTTACATATAAATAAACATTTGATGCATATTGTATGTATTTTACACAGAAACAAAGCATTTATATGACCGAAATTCCAGAATCATCGAGCTGACTGTTGAAAGAGTGGTGAATGTATAAAATGACACAGGTAATGTTTAAATGGTGGTCAATGAATGGGATGCCACATTTTATTCAAAGTATTGACTAAATACCATTAATACATTTTGGCTTTAATAAGATTTCATTAAGAAATAGTTACGAATGAACCTGGTGTCCTCCATGATTCCCATTCCTTCCAACAACAAAGCACTAGCATGCAACAAACTCATAATTAACTTCTGGGGCCGGTTCTTTGTACGTCGCTAACTCAGTTAGCTGGATTTGATTGTTGACGATTTGGCATGATCTTGGATTATTTGATTCTTCGAAGCTCATCCTAGACTTGCTGTCATAGCAACAGGTCCGTAAGCTTAAACCGGCTCGGGAGCATGCTTATTTCCTGTAAACAGGATTACATTGCATCTTTTTAAGTAGAATTGATATTTAAAATCTGTCCCAGCCACTGCTACTTTATTACAAGAGTACCCTACTAATCTGGGGACAATAATTTAAAATAATAATAATTTAAAAATTAATTTGAAAATAATGTTATAATGTTGTGTAATCTATAATACTATAGACACAGCCAGTTTTACTCATTGAAAGATTTATTCGTGATAAAATAATAACTTTATAATTGTATTAGAGTCTTACACACATGCTGGTACAGTTAATCTGAGTTGTGCATTAATTTGAGTGATGACAGCTATTATGGGAGTGACTTGATGGAGCGCAGAAGATGCAGATAACTTGATCTTGGCCCTTAAGAAACTTTAATTAATGCTGTCACATAACAATTCTGCTTTAAAGATAAAATGACATGAATTGCTAATTACAACATTGAAATAAAAATGAAATGCCTGTACAAATACTAGAATCGTGAATATAACTAATTGGGAACCATGTAAAAAAATTAAAAAATAAATAAAAACAGTGCACATTTAATTGATCTATTATAACATTTATGTCGTTTTGTTCACTTGGCTGTTTCCTTATAAAGGTCCAGAAATTTGTTAAGTTTCGTCAGGTGCCTTTTTTAATTGTATGATGTCATTGCGTTGCTGTCTTGCCACCAGCCAATCGCTGCATTGCTGATCGTGGTTTTGAATATCGATACATCTGCCCTTTATGGGGAACGCGAGAACGAGCAGTATTGACAACTTAATCCAGATATTTTAATCAAATCCGCAAATTCGTTTGAAGAACCAAATTAGCCAGAGATCAGTTATCACGATTAGAAGATCTGGCATCTTTCAAATCATGTATTAAGCGAGGTATGAAGAACGGGCCCCAGAAGTGGGAACACTCTAAAAAGTAAAAGTCCCAAAAGAACCATTTTGGGTTCCCCAATTAACCTTTCAGTAAACAGTTCTAAAAAGAACTGTTAGTGTGTAGAACCATTTAAAACTTTCTGAAACGCGTTGATTTTTACAAAGCTCATGGTCTGAAAAGCAAGGTGTGCTCTGACTGGCCAGCTATCAAGTGCGTTGTGATTAGCCGAATACCTCAAGCGTGTGACGGAAATGTTACGCCCCTTACCATATTGTAATGCCATGTGCCGGCCGGAGCGACGAGACAAAATCATTACAACCCATTATAAACGAGGCATTTGTTGCATCCAGTGGGTATGGTTTATAATGACATATACTGTCTTTTTACGCTTTGCATCTTGCCGCGTAAACATAAAACCATGACTGCATTTGTGATCGGAGAAATGAGAAACAACAAGCGCCACTCTACACTGCCCAAAACTCGCGTTTGAATCGTCAGTGTCAAATTTTTTAAATATAAAAAACGTACTTATAGTCTTTGAGTCTGAACAGCCGGCATTGTAGTCTAATCTACCAGGATCAGGAAACAGTCCTCCATAAAATGTGCTGCACACATCTAAATATTTGGGTTGAAACTGTTCTGGAACAGTGTTGTAAATACAACCTAACCACTGATTTCTAGTCGTGTCCTCTTTTGGAAGGCCAAACAAAGTAGTTTCGCTTTCAGGCCGGCGGCCTAGAGTGAGCGGTGGCGGGCTTGCGGCAACCACATGTGGCGACCCCGGGCTGGACTCCGCTTCGTCCACGCTGAAAGCCGATCCTGCGATCCACAGCGCAAAGTTGTTGTATTTCCTCAGCGACCAGCACGGATAATCTCTAGGTATGACGAAGCGGATATCGTCCTCTTTTGGAAGGCCAAACAAAGTAGTTTCGCTTTCACAGCGAAACACAGCGTCTTCACGACATGACGGCGGCAACAATACTACAGCAAGAATAAAAGTTACGTCTTCTTTCTTTGCGTGAACATTTGGGCGGCGTTATGCAAATATTCCCAAATAGTGAAGTAGATATGTGGGGGCGTGTTAGAACGAGCCATTTTAGGTAGGCGTGGTTGACTCTTAACTTTTATAAAGAATATCTTTTTGGATTTGAGACTTTAGTCTTTGCAACTTTACAGATCTTCTTTATGCACCAAGAGCTTGTAACACTTCAAAGAGAAATGAAAAATTGAAATCGCATCATATGACTCCTTTAAATATAGCATGCTGACATGCAAATTGCGAATTATTATCTAACAACCATTTTTTTTATTTGTTCACCAAAACACGTGTTTTAATGTCTTGTTGGATGCACAACCCTAAATTAATAGTGTGGAAATGTTTTTGAATGAAATTAATCTAGGAGAACAGCTCCAAAACAGGAACAAAAATGCACACAAGCTATTTTCCAATGTATTCAGAGATTCTGAAGCGAAGCTACATTTCTGCATGGCATCTGAACCTCCCAGCTATAATAGTCCAAAGGGCTTGCCGACAAGCTATTGAAAAGGGAACAAAATTACTCCTGGGACGTCTGTTCTGGTAGCAGCAGCTCCCTACTGGCATACAGAAACACGTAGCCTCGTTTCAAACAGAGCTCCAGCCACCCCAGGTAGCCCTGCTTACCCCAGAGGAAAACCCCCTCCACAGCCAACCTGTTTGCACAGATAAATTATTTATCCAATGCATTCGTATACCTTCCGAGGTAAACACCTCTTTAAATGATGTATCTGTGCATCATACTATCCCCTACAGATATGTCAAACTCTTTTTATATGCTGCAGTGTCCTCGATAAAGAACCACAAATGTCATACTGCAAAAAAACTTTTTTAATAGTGTGTAAATATTTGTGTGGTACAATTTTGTTCTTTTTTGGCTTATGATCAAGGGTACACTACCCTCTTTTATCCTGTCACAACATTAAATTCAAAATGGACATTGTTCATATAGTTGTCCTCAATTTGTACTTGTATATATACTGTAGGTCTCTCCTCTTTATTTATTTTTATGTATTTTTTATTATTGCTATTTTCCAGTGCATTGTACTCATTCTTAAGCATGCGTGACATTAATCAGTCACATTTTCACTATCAGTAACCGCTGTCCATGTGTTGTTTTTATTGTCAGCATTTATTGTAGTTTATGAAAAATGTGTGTGGAAAGACTTTTTTTCATTTTTGTTATTTTTTTTTTATATATTTCTATTTAGCTTTTTTATTTCACTTTTAGTTTAAGTTTAGTACTTAAACTTACATTTATTTTATTGTATTTTTTAGCTAATTTTTATGATATTTTAATTAATCTTTATTTCAATTAACAAAAACAATTTTATTTAGGTTTTAGTTTCAGTTAACAATATCAGCACTAATTAAATGGAAACTAATTGATTGCGAAAAGTGAGTTTTCCATACCTGAAAGGAGAGATACCTAAATTTGAGGCTGAAACTATGAAAGGTTCGTTCATGGAATCCAAGGTCTTTTTTTATTTCTACTTGCTGGGAATGTGATGGTGATCAGCACATGGGGGCTGAACGTCAAGTTCACTCTAAAAAAACATTTCTACATATCGCTGTCTAGCCTAAGTGACGTCAACAGAAAAGTTTCAAAGACAGAGCAAGATATTTGGTGGGAGATTAAAGGGTTAGTTCACCCAAAAATTAAAATTGGCTTGTGTTTTACTTACCCTCGAAGCTCCTAGGTGACATATGACTTTTTCCTTTCAGACGATCCAGTCGGGTTATATTAAAAATTGTCCTGGCTATGTCCAATTGTCTCAGCATTTGCAGTCAGCGGGTGTTGCAGTTGGAACAAAGAGGGTGCGCTTCATTGAATAATACGTGCTTCACACGGCTCCGGGGGTGAATAAAGGCCTTCTATAGTGAATCCATGCGTTTTTGTAAGAAAATATCCATATTTCAAACGTAATTAACACTTTTCTATGTGTTAACGTATGACAGATAACGGAAGTGAGAGAAAAGTGTTTATTAAGTTTAAAATATGGATATTTTTCTTACAAGAACGCATGGATTCACTACAAGAAGGCCTTTATTCACCGCCCGGATCCGTGTGAGGCACGTTTTATTATGAATGCGCATGCTTTATTTGACGACTTGTGGACTGATGCACTGCAACACCTGCTGAGTGCCATGAAACAGCTTGAATTATCAAAGACAATTTTTAATATAACTCGACTGGATTCGTCTGAAAGAAGGAAGTTATATATACACCTAGGATGGCACAAGGGTGAGTAAAACCAAGCCATTTTCATTTTTGGTGTGAACTAACCCTTTAAGAAGACAACCATTTTTTCTTTGGAATAAGTGGCACAGACGAATACACAAGGAAGAGAAAGTGACAAGAAAAGCTTACTAAGAAAATAAATATTGTGCATTTTGATTTTAGGTTGACTATAATCCTTAGTAAACACAGAGGTTGTATGCCATGAGCCATGAGTCTTTTTGGTAAAGATGCAACAAGTTTTTCACACCTGGATTTGGGGAATCCTCTGCCATTCCTCCTTGCAGATCCTCTCCAGTTCTGTAAGGTTGGATGGTAAACGTTGGGGGACAGCCATTTTTAGGTCTCTCCAGAGTTGCTCAATTGGGTTTAAGTCAGGGCTTGGCTGGGCCATTCAAGAACAGTCACAAAAAGAGTTGTTGTGAAGCCACTCCTTCGTTATTGTAGCTGTGTGCTTAGGGTCATTGTCTTGTTGGAAGGTAAAACCTTCGGCCCAGTCTGAGGTCCTGAGCCCTGGAGAAGGTTTTCGTACAGGATATCCCTGTACTTGGCCACATCCATCTTTCCCTCGATTGCAACCAGTCAACCTGTCCCTGCAGCTGAAAAACACCCACACAGCATGATGCTGCCACCACCATGATTAACTGTTGGGACTGTATTGGACAGGTGACGAGCAGTGCCTGGTTTCCACACATACCGCTTTGAATTAAGGCCAAAAAGTTATATCTTGGTTTCATCAGACCAGAGAATCTTATTTCTTGGAGTCCTTCAGGTGTTTTTTTGTGGGCTTTCATGTGTCTTGCACTGGGGAGAGGCTTCCATCGGGCCACTCTGACATAAAGCCCCGACTGGTGGAGGGCTGCAGTGATGGTTGACTTTCTACACCTTTCTCCCATCTCCCGACTGCATCTCTCTGGAGCTCAGCCACAGTGATCTTGGGGTTCTTCTTTACCTCTCTCACCAAAACTCTTCTCCCCCGATAGCTCAGTTTGGACGGACGGCCAGCTCTAGGAAGGGTTCTGGTAGTCCCAAACATCTTCCATTTAAGGATTATGGAGGCCACTGTGCTCCTAGGACCTTAAGTGCAGCAGAAATTTTTTTTTAACCTTGGCCAGATCTGTGCCTTGCCACAATTCTGTCTCTGAGCTCTTCAGACAGTTCCTTTGACCTCATGATTCTCATTTGCTCTGACATGCACTGTGAGCTGTAAGGTATTATATAGACAGGTGTGTGGCTTTCCTAATCAAGTCCAATCAGTATAATCAAACACAGCTGGACTCAAATGAAGGTGTAGAACCATCTCAAGGATGATCAGAAGAAATGGACAGCACCTGAGTTAAATATATGAGTGTCACAGCAAAGGGTCTGAATACTTAGGACCATGTGATATTTCAGTTTTTCTTTTTTAATAAATCTGCAAAAATGTCAACAATTCTGTTTTTCTGTCAATATGGGGTGCTGTGTCTACATTAATGAGGAAAAAAATTTACCTAAATGATTTTAGCAAATGGCTGCAATATAACAAAGAGTGAAAAATTTAAGGGGGTCTGAATACTTTCCGTACCCACTGTATATGCATTATGTACTGGTGTAGAGAGAGCAGCTCATCAGTCATGCTGCCTTTCTGCCTGTGAATGATCTGAATATAGTAGTGTATGAGTGTACGTCTCAGGCTCAGGCTTCAAGGACTGGTCAGCTGATGCGAACTTGGGGTTTGAGGCACAAGGCAGGACAGTCAGCTGAGGGCTCAAACGCTGTGGGGAACTGTTTTTCATTCTGAGTATCAGTGACGTATTTCTGAAGTGAAAAGCTGCAGGACATGCACATGACACACACTTTAAATCTTTACATTTACTCCATCTCATTCACTGTAATATATGAGAATGAATGTACTCTGAGTGCATTAAAGCTGGAATGTTTAGACAGGATTAAATCCCTTTGCTTAAGGACACATACAACACTCCCAGTAGTCAGAACAAATGACAAATGAGCTATTTACTGTCATGCAACATGTATAAACACTCACAAAGACGAATAGACTATAAACGGTAACTTTTAATAAACAAACTTACTGGAGATACTCAGGCGATAACATAGATACTTAAATGATACATAGATGAGAACGAACAGAGACCAAAGGGAGAACTCGGAATTGACAGTTCTCCATAACCATGAAAGCGGAGTTCCGGGGGCTTTTTCAAGCGATGCCAGGCCAACGTACCCTTGCTCTGGCAGGCATGAGTGTAAGATGACGCCCCCTACTCTGTTTCTCCATAACAATGAAAGCTGTGCTCCAGGGGCTTTTTCGAGCGATGCCAGGACCACGTACCCAACACCCTGGTCTGACCCTACATATCCCCCCCCCACTCTGGGAATTGACAGTTCTCCAAAACTATGAAAGCTGAGCTCCAGGGATTTTTTCGAGCGATGCTAGGCCCACGTACACTCTTAAAAATAAAGGTGCTTCAAAAGGTTCTTCAAGCAATGCCGTAGAAGAACCATTTTTGGTTCCACAAAGAACCATTCAGTCAAAGGTTCTTTAAAGAACCATCTCTTTCTTACCTTTTTATAATCTGAAGAACCTTCTTTCACCACAAATAACCTGTTGTGAAACAGAAAGGTTATTAACAAACAACATAAACATTGCTTGTTTAATATAGGCCTGCTATTATTATAATTAATAATTACTTTAATGTTTACTAACCCTAACTGGACTTAATAAATTCACCAAAAATCACAGTATGGAAAATAATAAAGAGTAACATGGTAGATAGCAAACAGATTAAAACAGTGTTGTATTATCTTGTAACACAATTATGAATGTACAAAAACATAATACAAAAATAAAATAACACAAATTTTATTTAATATAGGCTTATGTTGCAACAATTAAAATACAAAGACATGCCAAAAAAAAGTTCATACATGGTAATAAATGATACTTTGATTATTTAAAGTGACGTGACATGACATGTGGCCAAGTATGGTGACCCATACTTGGAATTAGTGCTCTGCATTTAACCCATCCAAAGTGCACACACACAGCAGTGAACACACACACTCCATGAACACACACCCGGAGCAGTGGGCAGCCATTTATGCTGCGGTGCCCAGGAAGCAGTTGGGGGCTTGCTCAAGGGCACCTCAGTTGTGGTATTGAAGGTGGAAGAGAGCACTGTACATTCACTCCCCCCACCTACAATCCCTGCCGGTACGAGACTTGAACCCGCAACCTTTGGGTTATGAGTCCGACTCTCTAACCATTAGGCCACGACTTTCCCTTCCCCTACCCATTTAAGTAGGAAATGTCATTGAATTCCATTTCAGAACATTTTTTTTCTTCTTCTTTTTTTTTTTTTAATGAGTGAAAGAATATTCCTATTATAACAACAAATGATATGGGAACCATTTTCTCCTTTCTTTTTAAAATGTATTAATTTTTTCTATAGCATGCACAATTATATATAGTTGTATGTTATCATTTGCACTGTGAATTTGCATTTTTTTTGCAACCTTATAAGGTCGTTTTGGGTCATGACACCAGTATTGCTTAGCGTGCATATCTAGCTAGTGCTATACATGAATTCTAATAATGAATTGCTGCTATGTGCACCTCAGCCTCTGTTCCCTCAGGCATGAACTGCAGGCTAGTAATCAGAAATAAATCCATAATATCCAGTCATTACAATGATCAATAATTGAAGAGTGCAATTAATATGAAAATTAATACTAATTTAATGGGGCTTAATAAAGGGAACGGCACTTGCCGCATGCTGTTTGCCAGCGGGGACCGTCAGGACTTGGCCGTTCTCCACCTTGCTGGTTCGTAGCAGCTTGTTCCATTAACATGGTGCTGCTCTGACAGAGCTGGCATTAGAGTCACTGTAAGAGGATTAGCTGATGGACATTTCTGCCATGCCTGGTCAATTATGAAAATGAAAAATGGACAAAAGGTCAGAGTTGACATACACTCCATATCACAAAACTCTTCACCCCGCTACGCAAATGCCCATACACACATGGTGGCAAACAAAGAGGGTTATTGTAGGCCACCACATGGGAAAAAAGAACTGAGCGTGACATACTAAACAGTTGTACATTAGTTTTCCTTGGCCAGGCTGGTTTCTTGGCTTTCTTTTTCTTCATGCATGTACTGTGTTCTCATTCTGTATAGTTAAACCCGGCAGTTTGTGTCTTGTATTCGTACCTCAGTTGTGTAAGTGGAGCATGAAATAAAGTCTAACAACCAGAACATCAACCTTAGTGAACGCCGGCAGAACTGTTATGCATTTACAGAGTTAAGCTTCACTTTGTAACACAGCCCTTCCTTTATCAACATGCACCTTGATTATAAAACCGTATGAATGTCTATGGATCAGTACGATGGTAAATGTCATGTGACGTCCTCTGAAATCAATCAAGTCTTCCATATAACATGCACAGATGATACAGATGAACATCATGCGTCTGTGTTGCCTCCAAAACAGTACAGATCATGACCTTTCAGCAAATATTTAATAAACGTAATAATACATTTAATAAAAGAATGTTATCCTGTGTGTTAGAAGAACCTCTTCATCTTGTGAATTACCATTACAAGGATTTGTTTATGATCTTCGTTATCATCTTCGTCATCTTCCTAGCAGCAGCGTGACAGTTACAATAAGCTTACTGTAATTGTTGCGTACAGTAGGTACATTAGACAGACAGTTTGTAGTAGTCTAATGATGATTATTCATTAATAAAAATAAATAAACTTTATTATTATTACTACACGTGTCTTTAAAAGGAAATATTCAAACTCGATCATCATTTATTTCGCCTCAGTTCAAAGAGTTGGCAAATAGCAAAAAAGCTGCATAAAAATCTTCAAAACTTATTATTTTGTGTTCCACAGTAAAAATAATAGCACATGGGTTTGGGATGACATGAGGGTGAGTACATTAAATTACAGAATTATTACTAATTATGCAAAAAATTGCATACAAATCTCCAAAATGTAGGCCTACCCTTTGTTTGATACTTCGAAAGCATAATTTTGCGTTGTTTATTAATACTTATCACGCATATTAAAAATTATATTTTTATTATTATTACTACAGTACTATATTATATTATAATACAAATGTCAAACATTAAAATAAAGAAACTTTAGTAATAACAATAATTTATTGAATAACAACAACAACAACAATAATCATTATAATAATACACGTCTTTAAAAGGAAATAATACAATTCTGTCATTATTTATTCACCCTCAATGAAATAAAATAAAAATGTATTCTTTCGTTAGTAAAAATAACTGCATATTGGTTTGGGATGGCATGAAACAGACATAATTTTAATTTTAAGGTGAACTGTCCATTTAAAGGGCACTACACATGTCAAAATGCGTGTGAGTCATGTCATCCCTGATGATTCTCTGCTTGTGGACAATCATGTGATATAGTGAGGAAAACAGGAGAGCCACTAACTGGGAGTGCTGACTACATATCCTGTCACTGCCGTGTGTCACATTCTATCATCTTCATACTCCCTTTTATTTACCACTACATACCACTCTTTAGTGCCATATGCCATTCATGTGACTGTTCAGAGCAAAACTGCAGTTGACAAACCAGTCTCAGCATCTTTTACAGCGCAGGAGTCCTGAAATTATTTCGCAGCTCTCTGTCGCCCCTCTGTGGCCTGATTGTGTAACTGCAGTCATTATAGAGCTCTAGAATCTTCTCTATGTGTTTGGTCATTTATTACTGATGGCAAAAGGTCCTCAAAAGATCAACGATCACAGCCATTCTGTGCACAAGTGACATAGCAGAGTGATATGAAACGTTGAAATTACGCTTTAGAGAAAAAAATAAAAATAAAACTACATGCCATTGATTTCCAAAGGGGTTTACATGGTTTAATACAGCGTGTGAAAAAAATGGCGTTGTGTGCAAGGACGTGTTTATAATGATTCTTACTGTCAATTACGCCAACTCAAGCAGCAAAGCTTTCTATCACAGAGAGCAGGTATATTGATGTAGAGGCATGCCATGTTTATTGCTAAATAACTTTAAAAGCCTGGTTCACTGTAGCCTACATGAACATGATTAAAGAAATACTTGAAAATTCTGTCATTACTCACCCTGTGTCGTTTTAAAGGGGTCATATGACGTTGCTAAAAATAACATTATTTGGTGTAATGAAATGTGTTTTTGTGGTTTAAGGTTAAAAAAACATATTATTTTCCGCATACTGTACATTATTGTTTCTCCTCTATGCCCCGCCTTTCTGAAACACGTCGATTTTTACAAAGCTCATCGGTCTGAAAAGCGAGGTGTGCTCTGATTGGCCAGCTATCCAGTACGTTGTGATTGGCCGGATTCCTCAAGCGTGTGACGGAAATGTTACGCCCCTACCATACTGTGATGCCCTGTCCGGCCGGAGCGACGAGACAAAAACATTAAAACCCTTTATAAACTAGGCATTTGTTGCATCCATTGGGGACGTTATTACTGATTATAATGACTTATACTATATTTTTACGTGTTGCATTGCATCGTGCCTCGTAAACAGAAAACCATGTCTGCATTTGTGATTGGAGAAATGACAAACAACAAGTGCTACTCTACACTGCTCAAAACTCGTGTTTGAATCGTCAGTGGCAAATCCTTTAAATATAAAAACGTACTTACAGTCTTTGAGTCAGAACAGCCGGCATTGTAGTCTACTCTATTAGGATCAGGAAACAGTCCTCCATAAAATGTTCTGCACACATCCGAATATTTGGGTTGAACTTTTCTGGAACAGTGCTGCAAATACCGCTTACCACTGATTTCTAGTTTGTGTCCTCTTTTGAAGACCAAACAAAGTAGTTTTTCCGCTTTCACAACGAACACACAGCGTCACACACGGCGGGCCCGAGTGAGTGGCGGCCGGCGGCCTAGAGTGAGCAGAGGCCGGAGGGCTTGAGAACGGCGTGGCCGGCGGATTTGACGAAGGAGCGGCCGGTGGGCTTGCATCAACCACATGTGACGACCCCGTGCTGCACTCCGGGCACCGTCCACGGTGAAAGCCGATCCGGCGATCCCCAGAGCGAAGTTGTAGTATTTCCTCAGCAAACAGCACGGATCAGCTCCAGGCATGACAAAACAGATATCATTCTCTTTTGGAAGACCAAAAAAAGTAGTTTAGCTTTCACAACGAAAAACACAGCATCTTCACGACATGGCGGCAGCAACAATCCTACAGCGAGAATAAAAGTTACACCTTCTTTCTTTGCGTGTGTCCTGCAAATCTTTTCACATAGTGACGTAGACATGTGGGGGGGGGGGTTGTTTGAACGAGGCGTTTTAGGAGGGCGTGAAGTCTTAACTGTTATGAAGAATATCTCTTTGGATTGGAGACTTTAGTCTTTGCAACTTTACAGATCTTCTTTATTGCACCATGAGCTTGTAACATTCCAAAGAGAAAGAAAAACTTAGGAGTTTGCCGACTATTGCCGAGGATTCGAGGATTTGAACGAGCCTGATATGTAAAGTTTCTTTATAACAAAAACAAAACATAGGCTCCTGGAGATATGCTTATGAATCGTTTTATTAAAAAGCCCTGGATTTTTATTAAAACATGGAAAAAGCTGAATTTTAGCACGGTTTATTCTGCATGCAGATCATATTTTAAGTTTAAGCTAAATCAAGGAGTTTCTTTTCTTTCTACTTTAAGACATGTCGAAATAATGCCGCGTTTGTGCATCAGTGGTCTTTACTGTGTGCGGTAGGTGCGAAACTTTTAGGAATCTTATCTAATTGTTCAGTTAGTCCAAGTACTGGTCAGTATCTGACATAAAGGATCCGCGAATGAAACGGTGACCACTGACACCATTAACTTAAGTGAACGAAAGGCAATAATCAGCTGTGCATTCACATAAATAACTTTTTATTCGAATGTTTCAATATGTGTTGACACAATGACTTTATTTGAATGTTTCCTTGATACAACATGGCATGGGGGGGGGAGTTTTAGAAAAATAATGCGTAGTGACATTATTGCTTGACGACGCCAGGAACGATGAATCGGCTTTTTGAACTGGTTCAATGAGCCGAACTGTCCGAAAAGAACCGCCCCGCGGAAAAGAATCAGACTTTGCATAACTACTGTATATGGGTATTATTTTTGCCATTGTGCTCTGGTCTCTCTCTTCCTCACTCTGCTTGCCTTGCAGTTAATTAGCCACACCTGATGCTTGTTAAGAGTGTAGGCCTACTGCAGAGTGTGCCGCTACAAAAGAGCAGAGTGAACGCTGCTTGAGGAGGTTCACTTCTTTCCTGCACCAGACATGTGTTCCAGATACTGAGTGTAGAATGTTTTGTTGATCGTCTTTGCATTGGAATTAATTAACATTCTTTTACTTGAGCATCCTATTCCGATCAAAACTTCAGCACATACGAAGTGCCCAGTCACCTAAGACATGATCTCTAAAAATTTTTTAAAAAACCCTGAAAAATCTCTATCCTTTGACAATTTTTTTTATATATTTTTATATTGTTAATACTAACTAGATAGTTGTTGCACCAAATCATAAAGCAACTGTATATCTTCATGAAAACATGACAAGACTCTCGTTTGTTTAAAAAGTATTTATTGTGCTGCAAAGAAACAAAATTATATGAGAAAATGGAAAACATTTGCTGTGCTACAGGAATTCTGAGTCAACTTTTCATCTACCCTTTTTTTATAAATCTGCAGTATCATGACCCATGTTGACATTATTATTTTTTACATGAACATTAAACACCAGTAGTACACAAACTCCAGAAGAGTTGATATTTCATGTAGAAAGAAAGCATTAGAGGGTGGAGAGGGGAAACGGGGACACATTTCTAGAAGCTTCTTGGGCTTCAATTTCTTGGAACAAATAAACTTGCTTAGCATCTTTTTGAAAAACCGACATTGGTGTGCTCTCAGAAGAACCAAAATAATAAAAAAAAAGAACAAACGGACACTCTATAAAGTCTTGAACTTTGAAACGCTCTTTGAGAGATCGACACAACACAAACATTTGTGATTTGAGCTGCGTCTTCCGCTAAGTTCAGTTTTTCTGCTCAACAATAAATTATTAAGGTCATAGACAATATATTACATCTCTAATTCTTATTCTCTCCAAACCTTTTTTGTATTTTTTTTATTCGACTTTTTTTTTGTAAGTTTTGGCGAGTGACACTCAAGTATTTACAACAATACTTAGAGAATGCACTAAAAAAAGAGACTCCCCTGTATGACCCAAATAAATGTGCAGGTCTGCCCTAATCAAATCCAGTCAGTGGTGTTCATTGGCTTTCATCCATGAACGCAAGCACAGTGTGTTCAGAGGCAATGAGGAGGAAATGATGTTTTGTGTGTGGAAATTGCATTTCAACTTGAAAGTGGGCTATGCACAGATTTCACATGGCTCATTAAATATGGATGACATCTTGGTGAAATGCTGTTGAGTTTATTTTTGTAAAGATGGTCAGGTCCTCCAGAGCAACGCTCTCTCCAGCGATCCAGTAATAATTCTTGTTTATCGTCTTTCTGATGCTTTTTGATTGGCCGTGACTGAAAGACATGACTACCAATCAATTGTTTAACTTCCACAAAACAGAAACACGGTAAAGAATAAACAGGAGCAAAGGTCCAGATCTCCGTAATTAGCCTTAAATCCTCAAGAGCAAGCCCATGCTTGAGTTAAAACTTACATCTCGGTTATATCTACACATTTATGTGCTTGAATTAAGACTAAACAGCGATTTTATAGTGCTGTGGTCATAATACAGTAAGTGATATTGTGAACACATGGCTATTATTTATTACAGAATTGAACGTTGTAGCTAAACAGTTCTGAAAATAATGTATCATTGGGTGAATCCCACAAAACCAACATCTGTGTCATATTTCAGCCCAACATCAAAAGAAGAAGAACTAAAGTAAAATAATTATTCATTTTGCATCGTCAATAATTCATGACAATTAAGCACATTCTTCATCACAACTATCATTACTGTAATACAAAAAAAATTCCTATTATTGTAATTAGGGCTGGGCGATAAAATGATAACGATAATTATTGTTATATAATTTTCCTCGATAAAATGATAACAAATGTTCGATATAATGTTAATGCGCCAAAAGTGGAATGAAACAGCACCACTCATTTGAAGCGCGCCACACGAACCGTTTATCCGCTCGACTCTACATTTAATTAAAAATAAATAAATAATAAATAAATAAAAATGTTCCAGAGAAAATGTGCTTAATTGTCATAAAAATAATGTCACAATGCAAATTGTGAGTTGTCTTTAAAAAAGGCTTGATTTTCATCAAAATATAATATTTGATTTAGGGATGAAATGTGACTTGGAAGTGTTTTCAAGAGATTTACTAAATTACTGCTGCACAGGGTCCAACAAGGGTTTAGAAAAAAAAGAAAAGAAAGAAGGGCAACTTGTTCTACTAAAAAAATTTGTTAACAAATAAAACCAAAATAAGAAAGAAACACACATGTTTCTTCTCTCTATATATAAAATCCAAGTTGTGATACTCTAACAAACATATCACATATAATAAGATACAACCGCAGATAAAAAAAAAAAAAAAACACTATCACAAATAACCAGCCAACCATATCCCCTCCCCACTGCACCCGCCCTCGCCTTACCCCGTCCCCTCACTTCAACAGCTTATGTCCATCAACATTCCAGTAGTTCTGACACCTGAAGGGACACCTGACAGGAAACAATGAAAAGAGAGCTTCATCATTCAGCTGTAAGATCACAATTCTCCGAATCACGAATCTGATCTTTAGATTTGGCTGTCCACACTGTCATTAGTAAAAATGTGATTTCTTGTGGTCTTATATTTCACACTACAAAAAAAAAAGGCCAAAACATCTGTATTTTGCCTGTTAAACAAAGCCAAAGTGACTCTTATGGGCCCCCAAACCGTTCAACTGAGCAAAACTCTACGAGAAAACGAGAGGGAAAAAATACACAAAAATAAAGATAGAATGAGATGTTTGTCTTTCTTTCTGTATCATCATCGTCTGTGCTTTTTTAATTACCACCAAACAAGAAAGGCAATGGAATGCCTGTCATCATCAGTTTGCCATTATATAAATCTCTTATTTTGCGCAATCATAAATACATTCATTAGGGAAATGAACTAAGAACCTTACCGATGAAGAGACGTCTTTTGTGTGCGTACATGCGCATTTGTGTGTGCGCACTTGTACGTACATGCGAACACATATACATACACACATACATATATATACTAACATAATATTTCAGGTCTTTTCCTTTCAGCAATAATATGTACATAAATGTTCCTATAATAGCTTTGGATTTTTGAAGCCAAATTTGTTCTCAGCTAGAAAACCAGAACACAAAGGTGCCTCAGTAATGTTTCAAAGCTTCCAGAGAAGGAGGCAGTTTCGTGAACAGTACAAATAAAGAAAACGGGAAAAATGTATCCAAAAACAGTATACGTTTCACTCAGATCCCCTACCAAAATTAATTTGATCATTCTTTGGACCTTATTCATGAAACACTGGCAACATTTCTGTGTAAATCGCTCGTAGAACCATTCTCTCATAAACTGTAGACAATTTGCAACTTTTTGTGTCAATTCTTCATAGAACTACTAGTAATAATTTGTAAGACCACTACCAATGTAATTTTCAGACAATTTAATATTGGTGTAAATTGTGAGTAAAAACATTTGTAAATTTTTGGTAACTTAGAACTTGTGTAAATAGATCGCAGAACTACTAGTATGTAGCAATCATAAGACTGTAAGTAATTAGTAAGACATTCGTATGTAAACTGCCGGCAATTCAGAATCACGACAATTTACAACTTTTTTTGTGCAAATTATTCACAGAACTAATAGTATTTAGAAATAATTTGTAATATCGCACTTAGGCAAATTGCCATCAAATTTGTATTTTTTTTGTATTTGTAACCCCTCTCTCCCAGGTCCTTCTCGCACCTGTTCTGAACGGTACTCGAACCCGGGTCTCCGGCATGGGAGGCGGGTGCACTAACAAGGAGGCTAAAGACTGCAGCCACTAGCGTCAGTCGCTAGTGCACCTCTTGAGATCAGGGGAGTGAGGTTTACCTTCACAGCACCTACCGCTGGCCTCTGTTACACTCACTCCCACCGGTCCCTGCACACTGTAAACCCTCTCCTCCCGTGTCCCCCCCCCCCCCCCCCCCTACTCAAACCCGGGTCTCCGGCATAGGAGGCGGGTGCACTAACAAGGAGGCTAAAGACTGCAGCCACTAGCGTCAGTCGCTAGTGCACCTCTTGAGATCAGGGGAGTGAGGTTTACCTGCACAGCACCTACTGTTGGCCTATTCATATTCATTTTTTTTTTCTATGAAACAACATAAGAGTGGTTTTACATCAGAGATTTTTCCACTTTTGGATGTAAAATATTTTAGCAAAATTTTTTATTCAAAATATTGCGCTCTGTCTATTTTGCCGTCTACATGCCTGCATTGGCGGCTTCCTTCATCAGTCTGTTAAGTCCCTGATGATACTCCATTTCTGTCATGGCAGCCTTTTGCAAATGGCAACACATGCTTTTACGTTAAGACAGATAAATAAACTGTAAGATTCCATGTGCTGATGAAAACACATCTCAAGTGCATTAAGAATCACACATTTGAAAGGAGGGAAAATGGCTTAGTTAGTTTGAAACACTTAATATAAAGCATGTCTCATGTTTAGGAAATTTTTCCCACAGCAGCTCACTCTTTGTTCTGCGTTTAATTTTCAAATGTGTTCACAACATCAAAGTATATCGATATAAACGGTATTGTCCTAAATCTCCTATATATCGTTTGAAACTATAACGATATACCTTACAATTTCTATATGGGTTACACACACACATGCAGTGTTTAAAACGTGTACTGAACCAAAAGACCCATACTGAACATTTTTGGTGTGAATATGTGTTAGAAATTTACACAAGCATTACAACATTTTTGAAACTTTTGGAATGTTTTTTGGAGCGATTTACACAAAAATCCATTCTGCTCGCTTTTCAGAAATTAGGCCCTTTTGATTCTGTTTTCTTGGTAAATGTTAAAGACGCAAACAATCCTCACTACTAGCTTTCTTCCTTACAAAATGAGGTTTAAAGAATCAAAGCAAAAAAAACAGCACTTGTAAAGCATAGCCTCAAATCCAAACCACTATCACTATGTTCCTGCATCTCGCTTCACAATCTTCTGATTCATTTCAGGAAAATATATATTTGCTAGGAGTGTCAATCTGCCCTTAGTTGTGGGAGCAAATGATGTTTGTATGATTAAATGGGAAAATGATCGTACAGGTAAGCAGAAATACAACATGGAGACCCCACACATCCATTAACAGGAAGAGCTCATGTCCACAGAGCAGCTTACTCTGTTTTCCTTCTTTTGTCTTTAAAAGAGAGAAAAAACTAAAATGGCCAAACTCACCCACAGCGACTGGGGAAATCTTACAGTAGCATCTACAAAAATGCATCTGTTGCAACAACAGATTTTCTTTCGTCTGATTTTCCCTCGACCCATCTCTCTGCTGTGCTTCGTACACAGTCCAGCGTCTCCTCTGTCTCAGGGAAGTGAACGTCCCTCCTCGGCCTCTCGCCCGGCCTGGTTTCGTAGGCAGAGGAGCTTTGGTTCAGCATTAAGTGTTCACACAAGCACATGTGTCAAAAGTTATCGCTCCTAAAATAATTTCTCTCTTTTCCAACGGAAAAAGTTAGGAATGCAGGAAAAATATTGTTAAAAACAAACAAACAAAAACAACACCCCAGTTGTCCTAATCCCAAAAACGTTCATTTGACTTCACGACTACCTTCAACTTGTGCCTGAACATCCACGAAATATCACGCTTACACAAATGACGCTCAACCTACCATACCTCTGATTCACAAAAATATTCTGGAAGAGTCCTCTCCAATTTAACAATCACACTCCGTAATGGTTCGGTTACATAGGTGCGGCTTCCATCTCCTGGTGAGACTTTCGGGTGTCGACGTGTGATATATTTTTTCGGATTTGTTTGGAGTGACTTATGTGAATAGTATAATTGTTATTCGGTATCAGGGTCTCTTCTCTGACCACTTGGTTTGGTGGCTTTGTCCATCTCTACAGTTTTTTTAGTAGGTGTCCATGTGCGCAAAGGTTTGGCAGCTGAACACGGGCTCAGTCTCTCTCTTTCTCATTCACTCACTCTCTCTCTCTCTCCTGTGTCTCACGCGGTCTGGTAAAAGTTGTCAGCTTGCAGGTTGCTGTGTTTCTGCATGCTGTAGTAACCGCTGTATCTTGAGTCAGGATCTGCAATGCGGAGCATGCGTTGGGAGCTGTCCACCTGGACCTCCGTCCCCTTCTGGCAGTCCACATACACCAGCTGGTTATTGAGACATGTGGACTATACAGGACAAAAAAAAACACAGTGAGTCTTGGACCATGGAGAGAATTTTCTCACACTTATGCAGCAAAATGCTGGAATACACTACACTACTTTTGCCTAGATTTTTGTTCCGATTTGCAATCTTGTGGAGTCAATGCTGGGTGACAGATTTATACAGAAAATCACATAGTTTATCAAGGGCACAGACATTTTTTCATTTGTCATGCGTCTCCTGCTAATGAGGAGCATGTTTCCGTGCAAATTTGTTGTGTTTGGACCAACTTGAAGGTCTGGTAGTGTGTGATCATCAATAATTAAAAATGTGATTGTATCCATGTAGTAATCTGTGACATATAGGTAGGCACCTTATTGTGAGTGCGGTAACAAGGCACAGGGATCCACTGCTTACGCTGGTTGACCAACAGCAGGGCGGCGATAGTGAGCATCACCATTAGGATGGGCAGTGCCACCCAGGCCCAGTGCAGACCAGCATCCTCACTGGGTAGTGGTGCCTTGCCGTCTAGGTAGGGCATCTGCAGACTTCCGAAGTCACCTGGAACAACCCACAACACACCCGTTGGCACATTTTGCACCTGACAGCAGTGACTCATTGAGCAACGACTCACTGGGGCGATGTAGAACAATTCAGAATTGAAACTGAAATGCAAGTACGGCTTGATTGTAAAAGCAGGTAATGTCAGACATCCATGTCAGCAATTAAGGCAAATGCCAGAACCTTGACAGACAGACACCCACTCACATCAGCCTTAACAAAAGCAAAACGTGGAAAATCAAGAAGAAATTACAGATTGCTAACAGAGAAAATCAAAAAGAAACAAACAGCCAGCTTTGTGAAACTCTGAGTGAAGTTCGATTAAAATTACTTCAGAAGTTACAGAATTATCTTGCTAAGCACATGAAATTGCTCAACGGAATGAAATCAGGAGACATCATAGTTAGCTATAGACATGCTAACAGCTAAACTTAAAGGTGGGGTGAGCGATTTCTGATAGCCAATGTTGACATTTGAAATCACCAAAACAAACACGCCACTACCAACTGTAGTACCTACTAGAGCGTATGCAATTTCGGATGCAGCTTAGTTGTCCTGAACCAGAATACTGACTGTAGAAGAAGACAGTTTATGCTAAATCTCGTTATAGCACCCCTTGTGGCAACGCTAAGCATGCGATACATATTCACACGGCATTATGAATTGGACTTTTTGACCACTTCATTTAAAGAATCGGCTCATAAGAGTCATCTGTTTATGAATCAGACTACACTGGTTGTGCTGTATCTTTTTTGTGCATCAAGCTAAGACAAGACAACAAAGACTTGCTGTCTATATATCGTCTCGTACTCTTGTACAGACCTCTGAACTGTGGCATAATATCGTTTTCGCTGTGAGTCGGCCAGGCTGGCTGATGTCTCTGCTTGTCTCCTCGTTGGTCCGTCTTCTCGATGGGCACGTTTGTGGGAGCGTAACTCTCTGTAATTAAAACATCAGAGACATGGGGACACAAAGAAAGAAAGAAAGAGAGAAGAAGAGTGTGTTACAGAAAAACACACACCAAAACATATAATACAAATTGTAACTACATTAAAAGGAGTTAAGAAGTGCTCACTCAGAACAAACAAGATTTAGGTCAGCATGAAATTGTGGGCCGCAGGCTAATTAAAAGCTCATCTTCAGAGCTGTCTTTGAGTGGGAAAGCACCAAAGGGTGAGTGATTACCCAGAGTGCACACGACACCACTCTCAACCCCCTTATTGATCCAGAGCCAAGTGACACAGCAATAAAGAGGGCCATGATCAATGACATTATCTCCCAAATGCAAAGAGAGCCAATTTAGCCTCTGTCCTGCTTCGACTTAATCAATCCTTTTAAATGATTCATCTCAACAAGTCCGTATTTAGACGAAAGACCCATTCAATTAGAGAGAAGTTTCTAAGTAAACACTGCTTTATGAGAGCCAGACAGAGAGAGAGACAACGAGATTAAGAGAGAGTGTGAAAAAGAGAGAGAGACATGTGACAGAACTACAGAGAGCAAAACTGCAGGGTACTTGGATCAGTGATACTGCCATTTATTCTAGTCACTGTGAAGTAGGTTATAGCTATGTTTCCATCTACTTTAATTTATGTGGGGAAAAATGCAAACCAGTTTGCAAATGAAGCAGAATTTAACTCCAGAAATGTGCAGTATTTTAGAATTAAATAGAATATTAAATGGGAAACAGTAGGACACGGTTTGATTTTATCCATCAGGATTTAACTGGGTAGTGAAAAGGGCTTTTATTGGTTAAGCTTATTTTCCCCACCCCCGTGGCCTTGATTACGTCAGCAGAGAAGTAAAATTGTTTTAGAGCCAAAGTAATTTCTCTGCTTCATTTGCTTTTTACATTTTACAAAAACAAACCCATTTTATTTCATTTTGACTTGTTTCTAATAATTATAATTATATATTTTACTACAAATATAGTACAGTTTTTTAAATTATACTAAATATGTTATCTCATAATAATTCTAATATTATTTAACTAGTAATACTAATTATTATTCCTCATTTGACAGATTCCTTTTTTAAGACATCATGTTATTTGATACATTATATGAGTTATTAATATTTTAAATGAGTTTTTTATTAAGGTCAAGGCACATTCTAATTTTCATTACGTTTTCAATGTAATATTTATATTTTATTATTTTATTAGTATTATTTTTAGCTCATTTGGACATTTGAAGTTCAGTGTCCGCTTAAAATTGCAGTCCAACACAAATAAAGATCCAAAACGTATTTGGATTTCTTTTAAAGAAAGACATCACATACAATTTTCAAATGGCAAAATATTTCACAAAAAAGCAATTTATTTCACTAAAACACATTTGTTAGCAAAAGAAAATTAGTTCTGAGAAAGGTTGTGCATTGTTTGTGATGCCACCTGGGTAAATATTGTATCTATGTAATGAAACATTTAATGCTCTAAGTGCTTTTGGGAGCCTCTGTATAGCATATCTACGATGTATTTACCACGCATATTTACTGTCCGTCATTCTGTTCCACTCTGATCATCTGATCTAATCTCTATCTGAACCCGCAGCACATAAATCCTGACCTGGACACATGGGGCAGCAGCTGCCCTCCACGGTGACCGGCTGATGGCAGGGTAAGACAGGACAGCTGACAGTCGAGCAGAGGGTCTGGCCTTGCAGGCAGTAGCAGTGAGTGCAGCTGTCAATGTCCCATCGCTCCTCGTCCATGTAAGTCTTCCCGGTGAAATGACACACGGCCCTCGGCGTGGCATCTGGTGAAGAGGTGGGAGAAACATCTCAGTCATAGTCGCGTCATTAACACCCACATATGATCAGAAGGCAACTAAACTTGGCTGTCTGATCTGGGGCAATATGATCTTCAACTGTGCACAGATTTACATACCTAGACAGTATGGGCAACACTGGCCCTTTCTGAGCATGGGCCGGGCGCAGTTGACCGGTGGGCAGGACTCAGAGAAGCAGCTGATGGCTCCGTCTAGACACACACAACTGGAGCAGATGTTGGGCTTCCAGGACTCAGCAGCCAAGAAGATATCACCATCCTCATTCCTGCAGTAGCTGGACATGCTGTTGTTACTGGTCGTCTGAGGGATGACTGGATCATCTGAAGAGAGAGATACATATAAACAGATTTATTTACTATGCAGTCCTTAAACATAATGTGAAATATCCTAGAGCAGAACTTTATTTTGTTCTTTTGGGAATTGGCTACAAAAAGTCAGCGTCCAGTACCAAAATGGAGCTGGACTTGAATATGAGTTTGCTAAAGTATTGGTCTTTTCTTTTCGTTCAAAGTTTTAATCATAGTTAAACAGAAATTTGGCTATTTTGATTATCCAACAGTCCACACACCTTAGGTGCAGTGTTATTATTATTATTTATATACTATTTTAGTATTTATTAATATTATGAATTAGCTTTTATTTTTATATTTTCAGATTTCATTTTAATTTTAGCTTAGATTAGCAATTTTTTGTCACCTTTGATTTTTTACATTTCTATATATATATATTAAATTTTCAGTTTTAGTTCTAGTAATTTTTGTACTTCTATAATTTCAGTTAGTTGGCAAGGCAACATTTCTCCTTTTTGTTTGTTTTTATCTAATTTTTGCAATCACTTGGCAAAAAAGATTTTTTAATAAATTTAGATTTATTCAACAACACTGCTTAGATGACATTTGTAGAACATGAAAGTTGTTTTAGAAGTTATTATTGTGACGCATGATTATGAAGACTTTTTTTTCTTTGAATCCCTATAGATCCTTCACAATAAGACCAGAAACGTATTAAGGAAGTAAACAGTTTTGATGTCAACTTTAGTGACATGCACTATACAAGCTATAAATGAAACTGACGGTCTACAAATTTCTAATAGTCTCCAATTAAGCATGTGACACTACATCTTTGAATTCAAGCTTTAAAATTTGCTAATATTTATAAGTTCACCATATTTCTCTGGGGCTGTATTTGCTTCATATTATAGTGAGAGTGAAAAAGTTTTGAATGTAGTTTCTCTTGCAACTAAAAGAAAGAAATGTCAGCATGCTTTGACTAAAACACAAATGACTCAAATCATAAATATTCATAGCAACTCAAACAATTCAATCTCAAAACAAACCTTCATTTCCCCCTTTCGTTTAGAAAGCCAAAAATGATTTCAGCGGCGTTGAGAACATTTTAAAGAGCAGAGTTAGCTTGTTATAGTCGAGTTGCTGAAACATTCTCTGATTCTCTCATCCTTTCGGCTCAGACTGTTGATCATGAACTCCTGCGCCCATGCAGTATTCATCATTTCCACCGAACACATGCATTATGCACATTCACATTTTGTTAACTTTTCTCCCGTCAAAGGTGTCTCATGCCTCTACGCTCTAAAAGTCCTTACAATAATGAATCTTTAAAAAAATTATGCTTTTGCGCCTCCCTTGACTGTGCTCGTACAAGATCCAAATATCACAGCTACTTTGACTTCTCCATTACCTCCAAGTTTTCGCAACAAGCTTCAAAACTAAAGTTTTGGTAAGTTAGAGCAGGCCTGTCACTCCTTTTCAAACACAAAGGTTTTCGTTGACAGCGCACCTGGACAGTGAGGGCAGCAGGAATCCTGCGTTCTGATTGGACTGTGGCAGAGCAGCGGCGGGCACACCTCCGTCTCACAGAGCACACGGCCGCTGTGGCAGGTGCACTGAGTGCAGGAGTCAATGTTCCACGTCTCTCCCTCCACAAAGTACTCTCCACCCGGAGCCAAACACACGGACGCCTCACTCAGCTCCGGTTTATGGGAACTGGACTCTTCTGAAAGACATAATAAATATTTTAACATGTAAAATCCATCTTGAAGTATCAACGGAGATCGTAATGTAAGTATGTTGCAATGTTGGCTCACCTGGACAGGTGGGGCAGCAGTGGCCGGGTCGGATGGTGGGGTTATCACAGGGGGGAACCGGGCAAGAAATAAGGGCACACATTTCTCTCCCGGCATGGCAGTAACAGTCCCTGCATCCGTCATGCCAGCTCTGCCCGTTCTCGTGCCTGCGGCCATCCATAGACAAGCAGGAGCCCGATTTCACTGCTGGAGCCACAGACGATGAGCTCTGATCTGCACAGAGATGTGAACAAATGAATTAACAATACAACACATCAACTGACTTTCTGCCTTCACAGCGGCAGTATCAAGATGGTCAGGTGGTACTTTGAATGAACCGGTACATCCTGAATGATTAACATTTTGATCCAGGGTACATTTTTTTTTAAATGAACATTTTAATGACTATTGAATAAAACTGTATTATCAAAACAAACCAAATATGTTAAAAGCAAACAGAATGTGGTAAAATGTTGTATTATCTAATAATAATGAGGGAATATACCTCATACATTATACATACATTTGATTTTTAAACAAAAATTATTTTTATGAATAATTTTTTTCCCAAAAAAAAAAGGTTTTTGGTAACACTTTATTTTGATGGTCCCTTTTGAACATTCTGCTGACAATAAATAATGTTGCACCTACATGTCTACTAACTCTCATCAGAGTTTTAGTACATAGACTGTTTGCTTAATATCTGTTAACTCTTTATTGTCATGGTCTCCCAACAGACATTCTATTGACTATAAGGCTGGCCGCACACTAGACGATTTTCAAATCTTAAACGATTTTAAAACCATGGGAGACCACAGACATGAGGACAGTTTCAATCATTTTTTTAGCCTTATAATCCTCTGAACGCACACACTAGATGATTTGACCAGACCACGAGACCACACACTTGACTTGTTGATTATAGGAACGATTTCACAGTGACACGTGATCTCACAGACACTCGCGAGCTCAAACGTGACTAGAGAAGAAAAACAAACCTGGTGCGCGTTCTGTTTCACAATGAAAAACAAAGTATAAAAAAGAATATGGGTGATGTTCTCTGCTTTCATGGCATGTTTGTGGCTGCCAAGTTTCAGGCTATAGAAGCACACAGCATCCGGTAGGTGGCGCTTGCACACTCTCATTGGCTATCGCGGATATCACGTCATATGCAGTTAAACGTGTTTGATATTTACGATTTGAGTTTGGGGACACTCCGTCTCGATCGGAAGCAGATAAATAATCATAATGACACCACACAATAGAGGATTTTTTGGACAAAAAAATCGTTTGCGACAAGCCGTGAATCGGGCCACACCCCTGATTGTTTGGGGATGCAAATCGGGCTTAAAATCGTCTAGTGTGCGGCCAGCCTAAGTAACTTTGCAAGTACATGTCAACTTATTCTAACCCCACTAATACTCGCCTAATACTCTAATGAGAGTTATTAGACATGTCGGTGCAACGCTACTTATAGTCAACAGAATGTTCAAAAGGGACCATCAAAATAAAGTGAAACCAAGTTTCTCTATTAATATTTAATAACATCAATACAAAGAAAAAAATCCTACCCTATACTTTTTTTGCTTTCGAGAAGCTGATTCACTTGTATATATGTCACAAAAGAGAAGAAAAGACAATTACAATTACTATTTCATGCCAGCTTTAACATAACCATCATCGAAAACCATGATACTATAAGCCAATATCTATTCACTTGCAATGAGGATAAACATTATTTGAATTATTGTCTGCTGAGAACGGGAAACCATTGAAATTCAATTGCCATTTAACCCAAACACTGCATACTCCTTTTCTCTTCTTGATGCATTTACAAAATTGCCAGTTTTCCTGTCATAAAATTTTATATATTGATGGACCCATGCAGTTCATACATAGTGATTTTAAAAAAAAAATTCTGATTTTAAGGACATTTTTGTACGATAAGCAATATTGCAATATGAGAATCAAAATCTGTCTCCTCAAACAAAACAAGAGAATAACTGCTTTGTAATAAAAGCAGACTACAATTTGAAATGATCAAACTGTTTTTTATTTTAGACACAGTGCAAAAGTGTGTAAGTGGGTTTATATAGTCTGGTCCCGATAGATTTTTTTGGCATATTAATAGCTAAACGGTAAAGCCAGAGGATTCCCTGAATCATATTTACATTCACATTCCAGACATTTGAACTCTTCAGTGAAACATTTTCACCGGCTGCTCCACAGACAGCGTGAAATGACAAAATATGCAAGTGATGCCTCGCACACCCCAAACCCCAGAGCACAAAACATTCTCAAATCTCATTCTATCTGCCAAGAGCGTCACCTCTCACTGCCTCTACATAACAGCGGCAAGGCTCCAGCCAGGCCCCAGTCAATATCACAGAGCCATTTCACATTGATTAAAATCCTGTCTGGGTGATAGTGGAGGATGCACGCTTTCAAAAATTCAACGCGAGGGAGATTAAAAAAGGGTCTTTTTCCTTGCTCTCTCGTCTCATTAAACGAACCGAGCTTGTGAATACTTCACGTGCCAGCTTCATTACTGAAGATGAATCAAACGAGAACACAAGACTCGTATAAATAATGGAGGGCTGTGAGTAACTGTGGGCCTGGCTTTTGTATATACAACAGGTGGCCCTCAAAATAAATGGAAAATATGGGGAGGGGGGATGAGTCATGCTGGAGACCCTGGTCTCTTGAATTGAAGGCCCAGCAGTCCTCTGTGTGCACATGGCTCACACTTGGAAATTAAAGGAATAACACCTCAACATATTGATTCAGCTGTACAGGTCCAATGTAGTACTAGATCACCTCTGGCCATGACAAAAAAAGAGCTTTTGAGTTATATTACTTACATTTTTAAATACAAATGACTTGCAAAAATTGATTTGATTTAAAAAATTTTAAAAACGGAAAAAAATATCTATCCGTGTTAGCTTTCTACTTCAGGGCATTAAAAACTGATTTTGCTTATGTATTAAAGTAAGGGGTGTTCATGTGTCAAAAAAAGTAATGCATGGCCTTGAGTGTCTTATTGTATTTATAAAGTTACTACAACAGTAATATGATAAAAGTCACCAATCAGTAATAAATAATTATAATTTTAAATTATATTAATCTGAATACACTCATACAGTTCTTTGTGTTGTTGTTAATGAAAAGTAAATCTATTAAAAATTTATTAAATCTATTAAATTATCTATTAAAAAATAAATACAATTTTAAAATGAGTATACAAAATGACTAACAGATACAGAAATAAAATAAATGATCTAAATAGCTAAAGCTAAACAGAAAAACAACAAAGACAAACATACACTAAAATTACTGAACTAAAATTTGAAAACTGAAAGTATAAAAATAAAAGCCAATTCAAAATATTTCTAAATTGGTGCTTAAATATAGAATTCAAATGATGCATTTACAGGTGTGCATTTATTTGAATCAGATTTCTAATTTGGAACTAACAAGTTTGTATTAGAAATGTAAAAGTCATGCTCAAGTTAAACTGGATAAAACAAAATCACTAGTACTATAAAAGGCAAAAAAGTCACTTACCTCTACACTGGCAAATCAGACAGCCCAACTCATCATGTTGGAAGCCCATTGGACAGGACATGTCACATGGAAGTTCAGGGCATTTCTTACAACGACAGGTGTCACAGCCATGCTTGTTCTTACTGATAACAGAAAACAAGATGGGGAAAAAGAACAAGAAATCTTAAAAGAGACATACATAGATAAATACATACATATTGCAGTAAGTTTTCTCTTATTAAAAAATACATTTAGATAACAATATCATACTTTCAAAAATATTTTTTTTATAAATGATGCATGTGCAAATAATGTATAAATGAAGACTCAAGACATATCAGTAATCTAAGTGACCATTCACACAGAACACGCTTTTGCACTGTGCTACTTTTCCATTGATTTCCATGTAAACAGACACCAGACGGATGTCTTTGACCTCTGCACTCATGTCTTATGCATCATCACACGCATGACATGGCAATCTAAACAAAATAATAAGAAATACGGAACTAAAGTCAAAATAAGTCAAATTTAAAAAAAAAAGGCAACCATGTATTTTTCCGCAAAAACGTGTTCTGTGTAAATGGCCCCTAAAAACTGGTTTATATGTGTATATATACAGTATATATAACAATGCACCTTTAAAATAACCCTTCAAGACATATGGACTTCATAAAGAGTCAGTGCACACTTTGTCATTGGCACATCAAAGCTTGGCATTATACACCAGGTGCCAAAGACATGGTTCAATGTCATCTGTTAACACCGGAACAAAGTGAGAAGAAGAGAGAGAGAGGAAAGAGAGAGTCTTTGTTGACCTTACTTGGAGTGCTGTCAGCAGATGGCACATTAAAGACGACTAACCAAAACGACCAATCAAAATGCTCCCTGATGGCCAAGGCAACTTCCTTGGAGAACAAACTCATCCAGAGCACACTGGCCTGAACCCCAACTGCCCATCTCATACACACACACATACACATGCTTCTTCCCATCCTTCATCCCCCTATCCACTCTTATCGGATGAATAATAGGCCCGAGAAGCAGCCATGTGCAGTGTGTATTTGGTTTGGTGATAAGAAGCTATCAGCTATGATGTCAGCAGTAGGGAATATCAATATTCTTTTTGCAAGAGGAGGAAGTCTGAGCTAAGCTGCATGCATTATTCAAGCCACAAGCATGATCCTTCGCCATAACTTTGAGAGGGCATAAATAGATATCTAAAATTAGAATCTGAGATACAAGCATTTGCACTTGTGTGCTCATTCATGACGGCAGAATTGAGGTGGGAAGAGACAACGATGGGCCAGGGGCCGAATTCTGATAAATAAAGACTCCTCTTTATTCAACCACACCTGAGGGAATGAGTCTCAGATAGGACACTATAGAGATGCAAGACCAGTCAAGCCGATGCCTCATTCTCTGCACTTGTCATTACAGTCTTTATTATATTTTAAAGGAACAGTACACCTAATAACAAAAGTTTTCCTTTAACATTTTGGGAGTCGTTTCACCACTTTTTTAATATAGAGACAGTATTCTGAGACAATCACGGGGCAGACGAGGGGGAATGGGTTTGGGTCGCGACGCGACCTACATTTCCCATAGCGCTTGTTCGCAATATTTGCACCTACTACATCACAACTCCAACCTGAAGGAGAAGGGAATCTCTACAGAACAAAAAGGGCATTCCCCAATAAGTGGGCATTTATCAACTGCTTAACTCAGCTGGAAAAAATCATGAAGCTCCACTCGTAACCCCACCCCAAAATCTAGCCCTCAGTGGGATGGAGCAAATTGGGTAAAGCAGTTGAAATATGGCCACAGACTGGGAAACGCCCTTAATTGATTGGGCAACAACCTCTAGCGTACTGCAGAGACCTATACTCAGGGGTTCACATAAGTGGTGCGCAGGTGCGCATGTGTGACCAAAATAAAAAATGCGCTGGGTAAATAAGTTCAGACTGCTCATTTGCGCACCGACATGGTTGACAGCTGTTAATGCACAATCACCGTTTTAGATCGACTAACTGTAATACTGTATAAGATTTCCATTCGAACTGAAAGCATAAATCTGCCAGTGCGAAACTGACATTTCATTTACTGACGTGCTTCACTCGGCAGCACTAAAACAGACAGCGCATATACTTACTTGTCGGCAACCCGCCAAAATAAAAGCTTGCTGATTTTAGGATTGAAAATTATGAAAATTCATATAAAAAAAGAAAGAAAATGTAAATATTAGCATTGTATTTTTAAGTTTACTACAAAATAATTGTATTTTTAATATTCACTTTTTATTTTAAAATATAATAGTATTGTCACGCTCATTTTTATTATTGCTATTATTTTATTTAAAAATACGAAATAAATAAAGTGCAATAATACTACCGTCACTATTGTTATTTTATTTTTATAGTTATATTTAATGAGTCACACTATGTGCAGTGTGAGCACCAGACCAAATCTATGTGTGCTCTCATGAGAACCAGACTGAAAAATGTACGTGCCTATACTTGACCTGAAGGGGAATTGGTTGTGCTGCTCTTAAAATCAGCTTTGCTGTAATTAAAAATCAATTGCTAGATAGCTCTGCCCACAGTGAAATCTGATTGGTTCCAAAGCTCACTCAACAGCTGTGATGGTGTTATATTGCGGAGCGTTTTGTTTTCAGTGTGATAGACAAATTACTTCATGGTGGAAACTTGTGTTGGACCTTGAGTGCGTTTAACCACACCGTAACTAGCTGCTAACCACCATATTGTTGCAATAATCAGGACTGTTTTTTGAAACCGTTGTAACTTTGTTGAACTTTGTCAAATGTTTGCTGGAACTATTTTGGGATGTTAGGATTACCAAACCACTGAACTATGTTTCTAACAGAACTTGCGACTATAGTTGGCCAAGGATGCTTTTGGGAAACACACCATTGGTACATGGTTGAGTGTAGAAATGGGTAACTTTTTTTTTAACAACATCCTTAATCATTATATAATAAAATAAAAGGCTTCCGCAAAGAAAGGTTTACTGATGAAATAATCATTGGAGCCACAACTTAGCATTTAGCGCACATGCTCTGACACCTCATTGAGATATTGACTGGTGGTGCTCATTTGGGCTTTTTGGGTTTAAATCGGGCTTGCAACAAATTCAAGTTCCCAATCCTGTTCCCCATTTCCCTGTGCTCTTGTATGAATATAAAGCGAAAAAACCCCCTGACAATTAGGCATCAGTAACTGAAAGTAGTCGTGTATACTTTCTTGCACTTTTCTCCACTTTTTCATCTCCATTCGTCACAAGGTGTCTCTCTAACCTGTCGACTGCACAGCTCCACAAAAGTTTGTACAAATTTGCTCGGTGATCTGCCTGCGTAATTGGAGCAGTTTTTTTTGCAGATGTGGAGCAGCAGTGTTTATTCATAGTTGCGTCGAGACATGGTGTTGTGTAGATTAAGCGTTCAGCTTCACTATCGCAGCTCATCCTTTACACGGTGCAATCAGAGGCGCTGATCTGAGCCGGCCCTAATTAGCTGTCAGCTCTAAACTTGCAGTCGGGCACAAACAAGCAAAGCATAGCACCGGGGATCATTGTGTCATTCACAATTTCTCTAGAACAGTGCAGGATTCGCTTCAGTTTGTGACAACTAACGACTGCTGCCTTTCCTGTTAGTATAGAAAATCATTGGGTTAAAAATGACATAAAAAAGGACAAAATGGTTTGGTTTTTATTTAACCATATTATTACTTAAGTCGGGGGAGAAGTAAGACATTCTTATACTAATCCTTAAAGCTAAAACCTAACACGTCATGTAGTTGAACTTTAATCCAAATTGCCTTAAAGTGAAACTAGTGTGACTGTCCCCCCAGGACCAGCCTGGCTCAAGGAAACAATGTCAGGAAGAGCTTTATGGGTTTTCATAAAGTCATCAGCGATTTGATCACATACTGTATCACTAACAATGAACGTTTAATAGAAACTGCACTTCTTGTTATTGTTACCTCTGTGAATCAGATTATTGTTTTCTTACATATAGCCGAATGGGCAGTCCTTGGCACAGGCCACAGCTTTGCACTTCTTGTGACGTGGGCGACACTGGCAAACATCACAGCCGTGAATGTCAGTCTGGAAGCCAAAAGGGCATTTCAGAGTGCAGCTGGCAATTAGACCACTGCACAACTCTTCTCCTGAAGGTTAGAAGAAAACAGAAGAGACTAATTAATTACAGCTTTAGACATTAATTACCTTAATATACATGCTTTAAGATCAACACGTAAACAGGGAAGCAAAAACAAGATACATCCAACCATACATTAAGAACATAAAGAATATAACTGATATATAAATTAATCTCCTATATAATATCATAACAATAGACAATTCATCCATTGCTAGTTTTATTGTCCGTATCAATTTAATTAAATTACGATTGTTAGGTTCTTTTTTTACTATGATAGTTTAGTAGTTCCCTGTAGCTTACTTTTTATTTATTTCTTTATTTTAGTTTATTTGATAAGCACTGATATAGTATATACATACAATATACTATATCATTACCAATAAATACCTAATTTTTTATATCAACCCCCCCCCCCCCCCCCCCCCAAAAAAACCCTTTTAACCCTAAAACAACAAGCAATGAAGTGCAAAAACAAAACAAAACAAAAAGTAAAATTCCTGTAAAATAAACTATGGAAAACTCTTTATTTAATTCAGTTTTTTACAGATTTGTTTTTTTTACGTGATTATATGTTTTTATTATAACATCTTCTACAAAAAATATTTGTAGATTCATGTTAATTTTTATTATTTATTGATATTTAGAGTGCAACTAAAAAAAACATTGTTTTGGGCGAAATCATACACAGGCACAATTTATGTTTTTGCCTAGCAATGCTAAATTTAAGGAAAACATATATTTACATTCGACTTCCGACGACTTTCAAATCAAAAGTTTCTGAGAAACAAATTCAGTCAAGTGTGTCCAAACGTTTGACAAGTAGTATATATCTTTAAATAATATATTTATGATCCACAACTAGGCTTATGGTCCCACCCAAAATAATTAAAACCAGCATTATTATCTTTTTCCTTTGACATTTGTCAGACTTCAATTCACTCAGCCTATCTTAGTATAAAAACAATCCCTTAATCCATCTGCCCTTCAGTGTTTATCCTCATAAACATCTCTGCTAAAGCCAGTCAGTGTCTGGAGAGAACACCGCTAAAGACCGCCTGACAGCGTCTGTATGGGGTGAGGAAGATGAAGCACTTCTCCAGTTCACAGCTCACTTACGTGTCTTGCAGCTGCACGTCCTGCAGTCGTTGGAGTCCATCCGGAAGCCGTACAGGCAGCTCTTTTCCACCAGCGTGCAGTTGTCCAGTGAACCGCAGGCAGGGGGCACCATAGTGATGTAGGTGGGTTCTAAAAAACAAAAAATATTCCCCCAGAGGATGTGAGTCACTCTTGACTAAGTCAGATAGTTAAAGAGACAGAGAAAGAATACGGGATCTTAGGGGCTCAAACGGGACTACACTTATGAGTCATAGGAGGCAAACAATTTTACACATACTTTAAGTTTCTGTTAAGAGGATAGTTCACACAAAAACTAAATCCCTGCCACACGTTACGGCCTCCTCAATGTTGTATTTTTAGGAAGTGCGAAAATAAGAATTTTTGAAGAATACCTTGTCCACCCGACAAAGCTTTTGCAATATACTATAACTTGTGGTATATGTTAGTAATTATTTATAATATTATTATAATATTTGGAATAATTAAAAAATGAGCTTTTATTTTTATCTTTTAAGTTTCATTTTTTATTTTTGATGATATTTTATTTTTGAGAATATCCCTGTCGCATTCTTTTCAATATAATTATAACTTGTGTTATTTTAGTATTATTTAATATCCTATTAGAATATTGCCTATCTTTTTAAATGAGCTTTTTATTTCAATTTATCATTTTTCTTTTAGTATGATTTTTTTTTAACTATACTTTGTTTTTACTTTCTATTTAGCTTTAATTGTTATTTTCAGTTTTAGGTTTATTAATTTTAGTACTTAAAACAATTCAACTTGTTTTTAATTTCAGCTTACTGGCTAGACTCACTACTTTTATTATTATAATTATTATTTTTTATTTCCCAATATTTATTTTTTTATACTATTTTAGCTTTAATTTCACTAATGAAAATCATTTAAACATTTCATATTTAGTCACCAAGAAACGAACACTGAATCAAATTGAAGTTTTGATGAACTCATTCCCTTAAAGCAATGAGAAAACGGCATCCTTAATTTCTCTGGTTCCTTTGCACATGTTGACATCTCAGTCAATAAAAAGTCCCCCCTGTGTTATAACTGATTTGGCTGCATCTAGTATCAAGTTACAGATTAGATATAATATAGAATAAATCTAACAATATATGAACTCCTGTATAAGCGGCTGCACGCACACCATACATATTTTTTTTGGGTGTTTTTCAAATTGTGACCCTTGGACCACCAAACCAGTCATACGGAAATTCTATTAAATAAATAAGCTTTCCATTGATGTCTGGTTTGTTAAGATAGGACAATATTTGACCGAGATACAACTATTTGAAAATGTAAAATCTGAGGGTGCAAAAAAAAAAAACATTGAGAAAATCAATCGCCTTTACATAAATAAAGAGGTTGTGGGCAAATGAGTTCTTAGTCAAATGCATATTGACTAATCAAAATTACTAAGTTTTGATATATTTACAGTAGGAAATGTACATAATATCTTAATGGAACATGATCTTTATTTGATATTTTAATGATTTTTGGCATAAAATTAAAATCTATAATTTTGACCCATACATGTATTTTTGGCTATTGCTACAAATATACCCCCAGCGACTTAAAGGGGATAGTGGTCGCGCCAAACATTAAATTTGATGTTTATCTGCTCACCCTCAGGCCATCCTAGATGTAGGTGACTTTTTTTTCTTCAGTAGAACACAAATGATGATTATTAACTCCATCTGTTGCAGTCTATCAGTCTTATAATGGCAATCAATGGGCTCCACGGCATTGAGAGTAAACATACACAGACAAAACCAAATTAAACCCTGTGGCTTGTGATGATACATTGATGTGTAAATACACGAAACGATCAGGTCTGTGCAATAAACTGAACAGTATTTATATAATTTTTTTACCTCTGATCCACCGCAATGTCCAACTGGCCTGAGTGCATTCACAACATCCAGCGCATGAACTCAAATAAATACGGGTGGGCAAAAATTCCACGTTGTCTGATTGATATAGCAAAATCTTCTCTTGCAGATCTCTGCAACTGTGGTAAATAAGGAGTGAACGTTAATGCGCGACAGATCGCTTACCCCGCACATGCGTCTACTATCATAGAATAGTATGATGCCCTATTCGCCGCGATCCCATACTTGACGTGTCCGCCATTTTGAACGTATCGCAGCCCATAGAAACATTCACTAATTAGGCCATCTACTTATATATATCTATGTCTACGAGCAGAGCACGTACACGCATCAACGACTCTGGATGTTTGAATCCCTAGCGGTATGGGAATCGAGGTAAAAAATGATAGAAATACTGTTCGGTTTCTAGCACAAAACGATCGTTTCGTGTCTTAAGACCTCAACATATCGTCACGAGCCGCAGGGTTTAATATGGATTTGTCTGTGCATGTTTTTTTTCCCTCTCGAAGCCGTGGAGCCCATTGACTGCAATTATAAGATTGACAGACTGCAACGGTTTGAGTTAAAAATCTTCGTTTGTGTTCTACTGAAGAAACAAAGTCACCTACATCTTGGATGCCCTGGGGGTAAGAAGATAAACATCAAATTTTTATTTTTGGGTGAACTATCCCTTTAAAGACTTGTTGTGTGTTCATGTCAAAACCTTTAGGGTTGTCTAACACAAGAAACTGAACAGTTTCTATTGAATCCGAGTCCTGAAAGTTGTACAATAGTTCTGATAAAGATGAGAAAGTCAGATGGAAATACAGAAAGAAAGAGAGGTGGATAGATAAAGTGTCAAGATCTGAAATGGATAATAAATGCCTTCATGACTACAAACAGAGTTGATGGCAGCAGTCCAAAAACGAACCATCATCGCAGGAAATTGACTTTTTCACAGCGCGACCAGAATCTATAATTCACCACTCCTGCAAAACCTGAATGCTTGTAGTACATGCTGAAATTACTGATTGAATTGATTGGTTTGTGCCTGTCAAACCACTCATCCAATCAGCTTCCCTCTTGGCTCTTCTCAGTTTTTTTTTCTTCTCCACATTTAGCTTTGAATGCAGTGTTGTTCTGCAGTAGGGAATCAATTTCATGATGAAGTACATAAGCAAACACGAGTATGCTTTTCGATTTCTCTCGACCAACAACAGATGATCCATTTTAAAGGGGCAATTCACTGTCATGTCCTTTACACAAAGATCTTTCAGTGTGTGTTCTCAAAGTGAACTATATGAAGACGGTTTGGCTGTGTATTAGGCTAAATATTAACTGAGGGTGCATGCTTCCTCATGAAGAATAACCGGGAATTATTAACATTACAACAAGGATGAAAACGAATGAATGTGCGTGTGCTGCTTGTATGCAATTATTAGTGCAGCAGACCCACTGTGTTTTGTGTATGCTCATTAAGCTGTCTCTGGTGGGCTGACCCCAGACCGCACGGATGGTGGGAGACACTGCAGTGGAGAGAGACAGACTTGTGTCAGAATTTGCAAATGTCAAGACACGTACCTCTTTTGATTCGCTTGCATCGCACATGGGGAAGAGAGAGACATGAGCTGTCAGTGGCCAAAAGAGAGTGCCGACATTGCATTAATAACTAATTGTTCAGTTCAGTTTAATACACACTTCTCGGACTGAATGTAAATACAGTTGTCATGGCCTGCCTTTTAAGAAGTAAATTTGGTTGTAAAGCTCGACAGTGTCTTTTTTTTTATTGTATGGAAAATGTAAGTGTAAACAAGCAACTTCTGTTTTTTGTGTTTCAAGGAAAGAAAGAAAATCATATGGGGTGAACAATCCTTTTAATACATTCAGGACAGCTTTTGGAAATGTTGGTGGTGTTTCCTTCACCATTACTGAACCTACAGCGCCATGGTAAATCAAAATTAGTTGGGTAGTTTTTACCAGAGTTGTGAGTTAAAGTCTGAAATAAATGTGAAGAGATAAAAATGTTGTACTGCAAAATAAAGCCCAGACATATCTTTCTACTACACATTCACTGGCTACAACCAAAACGAACATAAAGCATGACTATAGTGTAATCAGATTTACCGACAAATTACATTCTTTTTTGAATCACACAGAAAGACTTACAAACACACAAGTTGGATTTTCAGACGTTGAATAAAAATAAAGCTTCAGTTTTGATTTGTGAAACTTAAATCGGTATCATTGCTAGCTGATTGTTCGTATGATACTGTGTAGTTGAATGATACACAGCTGCAGGTGTCTTTGTAAAAAAATAATTAAATATTAGATATTGAGCAGCACAACTGTTTTCAACATTGATAATACTAATAATAATAAGAAAGTTTTTTGAGCAGCAAATCAGCATATTAGAATGATTTCCGAAGAATCATGTGACGCTGAAGACTGGAGACTTAAAATAATTAAAATATTAAAATAGTTATTTAAATTGTAATAATATTTCACAATTTTACTGTTTTTACTGTGTTTTTGTTCAAATAAATACAGCCCTGCTCAACATAAAACATCTTATTCGACGCCAAAATATAAAACGGTAAAGTACCCCAAAAATATAAACGCTTACCTACTTCCAATAAACGAATTTGACCCAGATTTTCAGGTTTTTAATAATTGTATTATTATTATTATATAATATTTTTGTGTAAGTCATATGCTTCCCAAAAGTCTATATTTTTTATTAAACCTTATTATAAAGGGCGGCAAATTGTGAGACGTTTGCAACTTCTCGCTCCTCAACTTTTCTCAGATGTAAAGACATATTGTTATTAAATTAAAAACAAGCTCTTAGCAATAAAAAAATACAAACCTGAGGCGAATTCTTTTTTTCCCCTATTCATTAAAAAGCACTGTTTCATTAACACTACTGTAACATATGAAGCCATGTTGGCTTTGGTGCCTTATTTTGTTTCTTCCTATTTAGCCGCACAACTAACAGAGCAGGCTCATATTCAAAGACTTTTAGAAATAAACAAGTGCATTGTATGTGAAAATGAAGGCACATATTTGAATGTGGAACAATTTCGGTGCAAAATACTAATGGCTGTGGGGTTCGCTCCAAATGTGATGTGCGAGCTTTGGGGGTTCAACCAAACCTGACAGCTTTCATTTGCTTAATTACACATGCTGCGTCTGGTACAATAACTTGCCTCTGACAGGGAGAGGGTGTCACCTTGAGGAAATGAGGTCTTCTAACAAATAATAATTAGGAAATAAAAATGCACAGAGTGCAGGGCAGCTGGCAAATAAGCTAAATTAAGCTGTCCTGGGACCGGGGGATAGAGTCAGGGCTGTGTCCAACAGGGCTCAGAGGACAGTTGCAGGACTGAGGCGGGACATGGACACACACCAGCAGCGGTGGGATGGTTTCACTGCCAAAAGACACCACTGGAATGGACACATCTGTTCACAAAAGAGGACAAACAAACCAGCACCTGTGTTGCGGCTATACTGAATATTTACAATACGTTACACAACAGTTACTTCTGGCCTGATAATGATTCGAATAATATTTAAAAAATGTACTTACTAACTGGCCAGATTTTGTAGATTCTGAAAAAGGTACTAAATATTAAATGAACCAACACTACAAATATTGAAAAGATTTTAATGACATTAATGATTTGACCATTACATTTTCAAAGCCAGTGCCAGTAGAATAAATGAATAAATGCTCTGTTGTGAAATTTGTTTCATATATATCATGAAGGCTGCATTTGTTTGATCAAAAACAAAGTAAAGAGTATCCCTGTGAAATATTATATATATATTATAGTATATAATAGATATATATTAATAATTTTATAATATATTTAATACTGTTGTATTAAAAAGTGTCCTTTTATTATTATATATATAAAAGCGTTTTTTCTTTTAAATTCGAATTCAATCTGTCCAGTCACATTTCTTGGTTAATAAACATTTACATTCGAAAAAGAAAAGAAACAATTCTATTTTATATTTTTACATTAACAAAGTAATCAATATTCTATTTATTAAAGCCAATATGAATCCTCACGATTAGTGTTTTTATGCATTTTTACATTTATTCCAAAATAACTGAAGGCAGTAACAATTTAAACAATATATTTTATATGTTACGATGTTCAGCTATTCTTTTTAATAGTTAACTTTGAACTATTTTTGAATTATTCGGATCATCAGTCATCAAAGCATTTCAAGTCTTATTTTGACGTAACAAAGTTGTTATATCTAAGTGTGTGATATATAGATATATATATTATATATATTTTTTACCTGAATGTCTCTCATAGTTCTAACTGGCCCTTCAGTATTAATGTAACATGAAGGCAAAGGGTGATGAGAAACGACTCTTGAATGTGTCCATCACTTTCCCAAGCAGCTGCATGTAACATGCCGCATGTGAATGTCAGGTGCAGTGAGAGCAGCATTCTCTAGACCTTGCCAACAGGTATGGCTATTTAAGACCTCTATCGAGGGGGATATCAGGCCTCATTACAGCTGCCTTTTTTTTCCCCATTTCCCATCTTGTAATAGGGCCACATATGGCTCTGCTGAATGCGAATGGCCATTTCTATTTTACCCATCAAGAAAAAAAAGAGAAAAGAGTTCATCCTTGAATGGAGTAACAGTCATATCTTTTGATTGCAGAACTGCTGTCACAAGGCTGCCGACACTCCGACTCTGACAGGAGACAACAGGCTTTGTTATAAAAGGAACCACCAAGGTAACAAAAACAGAACTGTGCACGAGTTCAAGGGATAGTTCACCCAAAAATAAAAAAAAACACTAATTACTCACCCTCATGTCGTTTCAAACCCGTAAGACGTTCGTTCATCTTCGGAACACAAATGAAGATATTTTTGATGGAATCTGAGTGCTGTCGAGGTTAACCTCACAGCAGCATACAACTGAAATGTTCCCAATTCCAGAGACGTAGCAAGGAGATCTGTAAAATAATCCATGTGACATCAGGGGTTCAACCGTAATTTTACGAAGCTACGAGACAGAACAGCATACGCTGTTTACGTCCAGCGGATATTCTCCAAAATGGCGCTATAGGTTGACGCGGAGGAGAAGAATTGTTGAATAAAGTCGTTATTTATTTTTATTTTGCGCACAAAAAGTATTCTCGTAGCTTCGTATAATTGCGGTTGAACCACTGATTCACATGAATTATTTTACAGATCTCCTCGCTACGTTTGGGAACATTTCAGTTGTATTGCTGTCTATGCAGGGTCAGACAGCTCTCAGATTCCATCAAAAATATCTTAATTTGTGTTCCTTAGATGAACGAAGGTCTTACGGGTTTGAAACGACACAAGGGTGAGTAATTAATGACAGAATTTTCTTTTTTGGGTGAACTATCCCTTTAAAGTGTGTAACAGAGTCACGGACACATTAAACCGTTGTTCTCCATGGCATTTGAATCTTTCTGTATACAAATAGCATTGAACATATTCAGTGACTGTAGTCCCTAAATTAGTACTTAAAAGTTCTGGGTTCAAAACTAGTTGCATTCTATAGACATCTAAGACAGACAATTTGAACCTCAGTTAAAAAAAACAAGCAAATACAGTATGCAATGCACTTTTTTGTATTCGTTTGTAAAAGTATGGCCACAATACGTAAACCTTACACACATTAATATGAGACTAGTGTCAAAAAAATCATTTATTAACCTTGTTTATGCCTTAATTCAACTCTGATGATCATGTAAAGACAATAAACCCAGTAAGTTTTGCATCATAAAGCCAAAAGGGATAGTTCATATAGAGAAGAATTCACTTAGTTATTGCCTTGGCAGCTAGATGTCCAGATATCCATTCACACAAAACAGTAGTCCAACCATTCAAAGAATGATTTTGAGAACTCAAATATCTCACATTTTTTGGACTGAAAAATCTGTAGAGCACTTTATTAAAAAATAAATAAGCTGCATATTCTGCTTTTAACTTTCCACGGTGTGAGACAGACATTCATAGCAAGTGCATTACTTTAATCTCTTTTTTGTTTGTCAAATTGAGTTTAAAAATTAAGTCTTCATTTATTGACATGAGGCCAATGATGCTTTCAAAAGAGCGTACATTGTATTGAACCTGGAACATCTATTTAAAGATCCTACATTATACTGTGGTCGTGAAGAATAGATGGCCAAATATATATCAACCCTTTAGTACTACTACTGGTCCTTACTGACATTGAGCTGATGCTTTTATCCAGAGCAACAGTATACAATATTTATTACAGTGAAAGTAGCCCTGGAGCAACTTATAGCCTTGCACAAGGGCTCAATCGTAACGCTTAATGAATGGCTCCTTGCTGGATTCAAACCTGCAACCTTCTGGATACCATTCCAGATCTTTAAAGGAATAGCTCTCTAACAATTATAAATAAAACACAGCAAAAGTTTAATAAAAGTGGCCCATATGATTTCAAAAACTGTATTCCAAGTCTTTTGACGCCATATGATAGTTTTTTGTGAGTAGTTGACGGTCGGCCCATGACGGTTGTTGTTGAGTGTCTGTCAGTTTTGCATTGGTCCGGTTGGTGGCATTTTGTCTGCTTGCACAAGTTAAATCAGCGGGAGAGCTCATCGGTTTGAGAGATCACCCTGATTGGCTGTTCAACTTGGCGAATAGTGCACAAAATGGAGGTGACGAAAGCAAGCACACAACAAAGGAACTTGTCAGATGTCTGTGGTGAGCAAGGTCTGAAAATGCTAATAAAGCGCGGCTTTGTTTACAGTTTGTATATGCGCGGTCCTAGCTCTTCTGGTTTCTTGTTTTTAACCCAGACTACTGCCACCTAGTGGTATGGAGAGTTGTTTTTCTCTCACAACAGGCGCAGAATGTTCGTCCTAGTTGGCTGTTGTCTTTGCACTGTGTTCAAGCATAACATTTTGTCCCAGACAGCAGCAACGTGAGGCGACACCACAGTCAGCTTTTGTTGCCGCTAGTTCTTTGATGTCGGTTTGGTGTGTCACGGCCTTAAAAGAATGGAGTTGAATTATTTAAATGTCATCACACAAAGCTATTTTATGAGTATGTCATATCAGACCACTTTTATGGTGCTTTTTTTGGTCATTTCTGGAGTTTAACTGTATGGAAAAGAATATTTGTGCAAAATAACTCTTTTGTGCACTGCGGTAGAAAGTGTAAATATGCCCATGGACTGCTTTTATGATGTGAGACAATCTGCTAAACTTCTTTTTTTAAGAAGTTATGCTCCCTGGAAGTAAGATTACCATACCGGTTTCAATGACACTTGAACTATCCCTTTAAACCACTCAGCTGCACCATCCAACTAGCAAAATATGGAGTAATTAATTCATATAAAGCACTAAGCGGATAGTCACCTTGTCATCACAGTGGGAGGATTTTGAAACTGTTTGAATATTTTCACATTCACATAGTCTATCTGTGCTTTAACCTTTCACTGCAGTCCGTGATGATGAGCAGGCACACATGGTGCCTTTGATCCACCTCTGCACCGCCCGGAGAAAGATCGAGAGAGAGAGAGAATTCAAATAAAGAGAGAGCACTGTATTTGAGATGTGGTTTGCGATGCAGCAGCAGAATTGTGTATAGAACTTTGTATGGAAAGCCATAGTGCACTACCCCCTTACTTCACCACCATACTGAAGTGAGTGCTCTCCACGCTCAGGCAGACCCATCTAAACCTCTAATTGCTTCACAGGCCGAAAGGCGTATGAAAGATTAATTGAAAAGGGGTGAATGTGAGCTTGCTGCTCTGTGCAGGTCTGCAGACATGCTGCTGTCACTCTCTGTCAATCCACTGCTCTCTTCTCCTCTCTCCCTCATGACCTCAACTAGCTCAAACAACCTCAAGTTTTACGGGCTACTAATTAGACTCTTTGCATTCTGATTTAGGTGCACTGCAAAACTTTTTTGTTTGACACAAACTCGCAAAACTCAACTCACAATGATAGAGTGTTGTGAAGTAGTTGCTAAGTTGCTAATACAAATACTACTACTACTACTAACAACAAAACAACAACAACAACAACAAAAAAAACACTATTTAATTACTATTAGCTATAAACATAATAATTATACTGATTATAGAGGAAGCAGGTATAAACCTTTATATCATATGTTTGCATAATCTATTATACTAATACTGGATTATTATTATTATTATTATTATACTGTCACTATTTTATAACTTATTTGTTAATATAGATTTAAAATCAATAAATATTATAATTAGATTATAGTTTGGGTTTGGTAACACTTTACAATAAGGTTCCATTTGTTAATGTTAGTTAATGTATTAACTAACAATATATTTAATACAGTATTTATTAATCTTTGTTAATGTTAGTTAATGAAATACAGTTGTTCATTGTTAGTTCATGTTAGTTAACAGTGAATTAACTAATGTTAACAAGCACAACTTTTGATTTTAATAATGCATTTGTAAATGTTGAAATTAACATAAGCTAAGATTAATAAATGCTGTAGAATTATTGTTCATTGTAAATTAATGTAATTAATTATTGTTAACAAATTAAACCTTATTGTAAAGTGTTAAACGTTTTTTTTTGGTTGGATATATTAAATAATGTGTTAAGGCCTATTTATTGGATAATTAAATACTTTACAAATTGCATGTCATCACATTTGATTATTATTTTTTATGCATTTAAAAATTGATGGAGGCAAAACGTGCAAAGCTGAACATTAACGACAACACGCTGCATTTGAAATGCCTTTTTTTAAACATAAATGAATGTCAAATGTTTCTGTGTTATTAAAAATGTTAACGTTAAATGCTCCATTTAAGACGATAGTACATAGTTTACATCACTTAGAATGTAACACTTGTCTTAGAGACATATTTCAAATAAAACAATTTTATTTATATCGTCACACTGTATATATCATAAATGACCATCCTACATTAGTAGATAATATTGACAGTAGTCAAGCTTTAAATCACATTCAATGCAAAGTCTTTCTGATTTTTTGGAAAGATTTATCATACACCATGTGAAAATCGCAAGTTAGACTGCTTAGAAGCTGCTTCTCAAGAAGCAACAATTTGAGGTATCACTCATGTCCGTAAAACATTTGTTAACATCCCTAACCCTGAGTGTGAGCCATAGTAATAGTAATGCTTGCCTTCACTATTATCAAGCACCACTATGAGACAAAGCAATCCAGGCGTTGTTTTCTCTCTATATACTGAGTCGGAGCAAGAGAAGGATGCTTCATTTGCTTGGATCTTTAATTGGAAGGAGGGTGAAGGTGCAGAAGGTAGATGAGACAGACAGGAATCCTATTACCCCCGGTGTGACTCAATTCCACTGGAACAGCATTGATCATAACCAACACGACAGTTGGTGGAGCCTCGCCTCCACAGCCACAAAAAAGGGTGGTTGTTTAGTAAGATTTTTCATATCCTCCTCCACACATATTGTCAGTCTGGCACTTAGGATGGCCTGATACGATTGTTAATTGCTCTGAACAAGCTTTCAATTCCCGGCGATCCTGAGACTACAAGTAACAGGAAGAGAGAAAAAAACATCATGTTGCTTTTGTGATTTAAAAATCTAGACGGCAAGCAGCGAAGTGCGAAAATCTATATTCTCCAGCTCTTTTCAAAAAGATGATGTCATCGGTCTACACACAGCCAGTCCTGGGAGAAATTCATTATCCAACATACCTGCCACTCATCTATCACTCGCTGAAACCCTCTCTACAAGAATGTAGTCCATGCCCCTGCATACCGAGGTGCACGCCGTACCTCACGGTGCTTAATCAAACTTATGATGAGATACAAAACAATGTGAATCTCTCCCTCGCAACAAACACAGAGGGGGAAACCCAGCCAGCTGCAGTGGGAGTGGAAGTCCCAGGGGTAACCGCTATAGATCTGTGAGCAATATGAAAAATACACTGCAAAGGCGGGATATGATATTCCACCGTAGGTGAGGGTAGGGAGCAAGGTCTAATGGAGGGAAATCCACAGGAAGGGTTTTGGTGCAGCATTGAATTACAGTAAAGGAGACACGACACGATAGACCTGAGATTTGAGGCGATGGAGATGTTTGGGTTGTGCTGGAAGTGGGTTGCTGGGGGATCCAGGTAAGTAACTGCCTGCATTGCTCTCGGTCTAGCAGATTATTCACACAGAGTATGTGACTGGAATGGAAACTCAAAACTAGCTCAAGAACATTGAGAGGAAATGGAGAAAGAAAGCATTTACTCACACACATAGATACCAGTCTTGAGAATCCCAGTTTATTTTAGTCTGATGGTGATTAGTTTCATTAAATAAGTCACTGTGATGACAAATAAATGCATATTTAGACCCTGTCCAAAATGGCAGCTTAAGCCACTTGTGGCCATCTTATGATTGCACACTTTTGTGATATAATGTCGCTTTGACTATAGGGTAGAAGTCTGCTGTGGAACTCTCCTCAGATCTGCCGAAGTGCACACTGAGGAGCGTAATGGCTAAAAAGGGGGCACACATGAGCACCCTTCTGAAACCGAAAATGATGAATGGGAGACCCTACGGTAGAGGTGTCCAAGCATGCTCCTGGAGGGCCAACCAGCTCTAACACTCTTGCCTGGACGTTTCTAGTCAGCCTGAAGACACTGATTAGCTGATTATGCATCAGCCATTGATTATGCATCAGCCATCGTAAGCCATCGTCTCCACAAGACATCAAGTTCATGTAAAATATGCCATTTGAACTCGGAAGCATTTGGACTCGATCTTGAATCGGACTCAACCTACTCAAGTCTCAGACTGAACTTGGACTTGAATGAGCTGGTTTTGACTACAACACTGAATTAATGCTCATATTTAGCGTTAATGATCTGTTCTTTGACCCCATCGCCTGGTTGTGTAATTGGGTGTAAAAAAATCACATTGAAAGGACTCAAACTATATCTAGTGGCCAGAATATCACAGAGACCACTTGATTTAAGCCAGTAAGCAACAATTTAGCAATCTACTGACCACCTACAGTACAACACTCTAGCAAACACCCAGAACGACCTAGCAACTGCATTCATGCCATGTTGATATTACAGCAATAACAAGATGCTGTCTTGTAAAAAGCATTTATGTCCTTGTAGAGCTCATAATCACCACTTGCAAACTAACAGTTTCTGAGAGCTCCTATTTGACTTCTGCAACGTCACACAAAAAATAGAGCTGGCCTCAGCAGTAAAAAGTAGTAACATTCTTTTATCTTGTAATATTTCGGTTTAATAATTCCTATAATTGACTATTGTTAATGCCTTAGAAATGCAAGATTAATCTGAAAATAAAAAAAAATACAGTTTAATGTAGTTATCACATATTTGGGTGACTAATGTCTAACGTCCTGCTAAAAAGCTCATTTATTAATAAAGCATAACGATTAAAGCATCATTTGCATAACGACTGTTACTTGTTATATTGTGGCTTTGGGAGTTTTATATTTGAGTTGTTATATTTTACTCCAATTGACCCGTTGCAAAGACCCGCCCACTTTAGTTACTGATGCTACATCCGATGAGCCATGGCGCTCTCACGCCACACATCATGTTCTCACACAGTGAAAAATACATCACGGAGCAAAGAGGAAACTGACAACTTGCCGACAGACAAGACAGAGCAGGTTACTTTAGCTATGAAACAAAGTCTCAACTTTCAAACTTTGTTATTTTTTAATAAATTCAAACAATAAATAGCATTTTGCGACCTCAGTTTAAGCGGCACGTGAACTGATAATCTCTTCCTCTTTACTAGTTATAGAATGAAATAAACATGAATGAACATCAGAAGGTATCTTGTTTCAACCGCGGAAAGACGTCAATACAGCATTTTTCAAATTCAAGTCCACTGATGTTAATCTACTCTCCTGTCTGGTTTGTTTGTCGGACAAAATGGCAGATTTGGCATTATGATTGGTCAGATCGCCTGTCAATCAAACTCCCGGCAAAGGGTCAATAACAGAAATTTATTTTGCTGTTAATATGGTTGCCATAGAAACTGATAATTCTATAAGTCTGAGGACAAGAACAGGTCAGAGTGGAATGTCCAGGTTGTTATCTGGTAATTACAAAATTAAGTGTACTGCCCGGTGTATTGATAACTAGTCACTATGAAATCTCATATCATGTCATGTCATATCATATCACAATAGCTATGTAAAAATGTTTACTTTTGTAAAAATAATGAATTAAACGTCATTTTGCTCAGCAAGACCAACTGTAGCTTCGCCATGACAGTAGCTGATTCAGAAAGTGAAACTGAGTTTGTGTGATGCTGAAATTGCGATGCATACTAAAACTGTTATGATTGCGATTTGACACATATCATAACTACACATAAACCATAAATATTTGTGTTCATGTGCTTGCATAGAGTGTGTTTATGTCCAAGAATGATACGCTCAACCCAATACAATTCCAACCCGCATCCATAAAGTGCATCTGTTCTTACCCTCACACACAGGGCAGCACTCTCCGGGCACAGTGACAGGATTGAGACAGCTGTGGCCGCAGGCAGCTGCCACACAGCGGGCCTCTCCACTCACACACTGGCAGAAGGTACAATCATCCTCACGCCAATGGTCTCCATGTGCCAGGATCTGCCCATTCACATAGCAGCCGGCTAAATTGAGCACTGGGTAGATGGGGTCTATATGAAAGAAGTTAAGAGAACAGAAAGACATGTTGATGATAATAGCTGCCACACATCAGTACTGACATCCTGCAAAATGTACCCTGCTGGAAAAGTCAGTTTAGGCCAGGGCTTCTCAACTCTGGCACCTCGAGGTCCACTTTCCGGCAGAGTTTAGCCTCAACTTGCAAACCTGCCTGGAAGTTTCTAGTATGTCTAGTAAGACCTTGATTAGCTTGTTCAGGTGTGTTTGATTAGGGTTGGAGCTAAACTCTGCAGGAAAGTGGACCTCGAGGGCCAGAGGTGAGAACCCCTGGTTTAAGCTGTTTTAGAACATAGCAGATGGCTTCTGAGCACCTGAAGTTTGTACAACTGGTGGCTGGTTTGTTGCTGGTTCAAGATGGTCTACAAGTTTGCACAAGCTAATTATCAGCTTGGACCAGCTAATGACCAATTTAGGTCAACAAATAACTAATTTGGACCAGCTAATGACCAGCTTAGACCAATTTGGACCAACTAATGACTAGCCTGGACTAGCTAATACCCAGCATAGACTAGCTAATGACAGCTTAGTCCAATTAATGATCAGCTTGGACAAGTTTGGAGCAGATAATGGCCCCTTACAGATCGTAATTTCAATTGGAATTTGCACAATAATGACTGCACTTTGACAGTCGAAAGATTTTTTCCACATATATTTTTTTGTATCTGTGATCACGTAAATTCCACATGGACCAACAGAAAGCTGCTTGATTTGAAAGTGACTTCTTTGTAGAGCTGCGCTACAATGTACCTTTTTTACCTGTTAAAATTCACTAATGTGACCTCAGATTAGTGGTTCTCAATCGGAGGCTGGTGCCCACTAAGTGGCTTCAGGAAGCTTACAATGGGGGCCCCAAAATGATTTAAAATAATTTGATATGAGATGAAACAAACATGAAAATAAGTGCAAACAAAATTCAACATATTTCATATTTTAATTAATCTTCTCAAAAAACGTTTTCATTGAAAAATGTGACCCTGGACCACAAAACCAGTCTTAAGCCGCTGGGGTATATTTGTTACAAATAGCCACAAAAACTGGGTCCATGGGTCAAACTATGAGTTCTTTTATGCCAAAAATCATTAGGATATTAAGTAAAGATTATGTTCCATGAAGATATTTTGTACATTTCATACTGTAAATATATTAAAACTTAATTTTTGATTAGTAATATGCATTGCTAAGAACGTCATTGGGACAACTTTAAAGGCAATTTTCTCAATATTTTGATTTTTTTGCACAGATGCCAGATTTTCAAATAGTTGTATCTCGGCCAAATATTGTCCTATCCTAACAAATCAATGGATCAATGGAATTTAATTTATTCAGCTTTCAGAGGATGTATAAATCTCAATTTCGAAAAATTGCCCTTATGATTGGTTTTGTGGTCCAGCGTCACAAATGAGGATTCCCACATACCTGGAAAACATGTATATATAGTGAAGTCTAATTGTGAAATTGTGGTTTCTAGAACTGGAAAGTCATGTAAATTAATACAATTGTACAACTCCATTTTTCTAGTTATGCCAAAGTCTAAACAATTTCATCAGGTAAAAAAATTGTGTGTAACATTTTTTTTTAAAAACTCTTATCAAGTACATCATGAACAACTAGAAATGTCATTGAATATGGTTGTGGACAGTGGGAGCCCCAAAAAGGTTGAGAACCACTGGTCTAAGTTGTTGATTAAAATTATTTACCTTCTTCATAAGCCAATACTGCCTATGAGTCAGCATACGGAGTAAGACTGGCTTACATTTACTGTGAGCCGTCTATCTTTAGTTGGCCGAATGTATTTGTTTAATTCATGGCAGTAAAACTCTCAGGAAAGCTACAGGGGACTGAGGGAGTTTCTTTTTAATTAACTACATAACAGCAAAATCATTCGCAAGCTAATTTCAACATGACCACAATCTGATAAATATAACATGAGCAGAAAATGTAGCATGGTAATTCCAAGCAGTAATGTATTGGACAACAAAACCTACCCACAAGAGAAGCATAGTAATCGAAATTACATGCTCCCTGGCAGCCTATTACAGGTTGTCTACAAAATAAAACAATGAACAGTTTCCCTGAACTAATTAGTCCTGGATGCTCGCTGAATTGGGAGAATGCAAGCACACAAAGAATTTATCCCGCAAATTTACCGGGATAAATTTACTACAGAATCTTCCCCATCAAGTAATGTAAAATGCACAATATCCTCGGAGAAGTTAAAAAACGAGTCACGCCATAATTGCTTCAGAATCTAGTTTTGGACCTGGATGACACTGTTCATTAAAATTCACAAAAATCACCTCAATTACAGGCAGAACATCAACAGCAAATGCAAAACAGGCCCTAAGGCACAAGGCTAACGCTAAAGACAGCCTGATATCATTTGGAGAAAGGTGCACATATGCCTGCTTACGCTCTTGACAAACAGTTTATGAAGAACAGGAATATTTTGTCTTTCCACAGCTACTGCAAGGGTCATCTAACCTTCACAGACAGGACAACACTCTCCGTCAGGGACGTAGTAGCGTTCGCAGTGGAGGACGCCGCACTGGGCCATAAAGCACACAGACACCCCGCCCTGACAGCGGCAGAAGCGACAGGCATCCATCTTGAACATGTCCCCGTCATGGTACTCCACTCCGTTGAAAGTGCAGGCCGGCTTTGTCTCTGCAAAACACAGTAATCCGGATGCACTGCATTAGAGGCTGTCTCATGTATGACTGACAGCACAACAAAACAAACAGGGTCTTGATGACAGGGTCAAGAAGAATAGTTAGTTATAGGGTACGCAGGGACCTAAACGGTGTGCATTTGTGTCTGAGAGAGCTTTTAGCTGCTGAGTTTCAGATAGCTGTGGAATTGATGCTCACCGGTCACCACGGCAACCCTTAGGTACTAAATTCCCCTTTCAGCTTATGCATTACAATGCCTATCTACACTTGTGTACATAAGAACAGCCTGCATTTTGCTCCAAAATGAAGCTTAATGAAGGTGTCTTTTATATGTATTCAAACTCTGAAGGTGGCTGTGACTCCAAACAAAGAATTAACACCTCTAAAAAATAAAATAAATAAATAATAATAATCCAGTTCTTAAATTAGCATCTTTGTCTTGACTGGTCTTTTTTTAGTTTTTTGGTAAATTAACACATTCAGTTTTTGTACACGAATGGAACTGAAATGCACACACAGAACTCAATGCAAATCTGCAATAAATACCAAAACAACTTTCCCCACACTTTATTGTCATACTGTGGTATTTCGTTGTGTTGAGCTTTGATGATGATTACATTGCATCTTTAAAAAAAAAAATTGTAAATGACATACTTTTGCCAAACGTCTCATGTGAGTTTGATTTATAAATAAATAACCTCATAAAGAGTGTCTTTTTCCATAATGCTGATCTATTATTATCAGTGTTGGAAACAGCTGTGCTGCTTTACAGGTTTTTGGAACTTACTTCTTTCAAGGTTCTCTGATGAATAACATGTTAAAAAGAACAGCATTTATTCAAAATAGTTTTTTTTTATCAATTGAAGTCTTTACTATCACTCTATCAATTGAACATATCCTTGCTTAATAAACAAAATTTTAAAATAAAAAAGATTATAAATGTACTGTTCTTCGCATTGTCCTTTAAACAAGGTAAATTAGGAAGAAAAAATAAGATTCAAAATTTTGCATAGGTCTTCTTATGATAAATTAGGGGTTAAATAATTCGTTTTTTTCTTTATATAAATTAGACAAACATCTATTATTGATACAAATGGAAAAGTTTTGTTAAGCTTTATAAAAATTACAATTAAATTGTGTTTTTTCTTATTTTTTAATCGGTGACAGTAATTATTTGATTTCAACACCAATACATGTTTGATTCTGGAAATGTGTGTCACTTCCCCATCTTGTGCTTATGTTGAATGACGCCAAACACATCCTTGAAAACCTCTGATCACAACATATTTGACATACCCAAGTCATCTGTAGTAGCTCTGCCTGTGACAAATAAGAGGCCTTGGAACATTCCATAAAATCCTATCAAACGAAAGAGTGACAGAATATCAAAGCAATCCATTAAAGGAGGAATTATTAGAAACCTGGAGCCAACAAAAAACACCCAAAGCCAAGTGGGAATTGATCTCTGCACACTTAACTGTTGAAAGATCAGCCAAATGCGGTGCACAGCGTTTTTAATTCCAGTGAATAATTTTGTCAATTAGTACAGGCTCAGTGAAATACCCAATAATCTGGTATGAAACTGTGAGGTTGTCACAATAGACAGGCTTCACAGAGGACTGTGCGAATTTGCTCAGTTTTCTAATCAAAGCTTTTTTCTTGTTCCTTCAGCCTGGGTCTGTCACTCTCCTCTGGGTGACTGCTACAGCTTCTGAGAGCAGCAACTAATTGGAAGGGGCTGCTTAAAATCAATGCACAAAATATATATTTTTTTTAAGTAATAAAAGAAATAACCCCTTCCCATTAGACAGCGGGAAAGGAATCAGATGCTAAAAGGAGTTGTACATGTGGAGTTGAGATGTCTATTAAAGGACAGCTCTCTACGAGTGTAATATGTCAAGTGTCTTGTGTTAAAGTGTTGCCAGTGTTGTATGATTGTAATGATACAGTATGCCAGAAGGATGAGCAGAAGGATTCAGAGCTGTTATTAATGAAATATAACGGGCTTAATTGTTTTCTGGAACAGAGGGCATTAGATGTGTGCTATCTGGGCAATTAGCTAAGGAATAGTAGGTCATCAAGAAGTCATTAGCTTTTAGTGTGAAATCCAAGATGGCGAAGAGTAACACACGCAACAGCAATACATCAATATTTCCTACACATGTTGGAAAGCAACTAAATAAAAGTAATAATCAAATAACTATTTGAATACAAGTAAAGTATCTCATAAGGACAGGAGCTGTACTTTTTTAAGGATAGCACAGCGGTTTAAAGGAATAGTTCATCCAAAAAAGAGAATTATGTCAAGAAAGAAAGAAAAAAACTTTGCAATAACACGAGGGTGATAATTTCATTTTTTGGGTGAACTAACTATCCCTTTTAACTACTTTAGATTGTAAGTAGCTTGTGAATCTGGCAGCTACAGTTTCTAAGTAGTTTCCTCAAAACCGCTCACTACCCTATACTACCATTTCCCCAGCCAATTCTCTACACTAACCCATTCTACTCATTTCCTACAAACTCCCTTTCCCTCAACCCATGCAACCAATGTTATTCCCGTTCCCAACTCAATTAACCATCCTATCCTGCCCATTCCCTACCCAATTAACCAAGACTTACAAACAATATCATTAAATACTTAAGTTCACATTCATACAGTCTATGCAAGCAATAAGGGTTAACAGGATTGGCTTGATCTCTGCAATTAAGGGGCTCACGCTTGGAACTTGACTCAAGCTCTAAAACACCCCTCTGGACCTAATTATAGAAATAAATAGTGCTGAGGTGGTGGAAAGAGTGAAACAACTGTTTATATATAGTTTGTATTTTGATTGCAAGGGTATATGAACACACTCCCTACATATGTTTGCTTGAAACTCCATTTTGTAAGAAGTAGTTCTATTTGAAGCTACAGCCTGAAACGCAACATCGCACGCTTTTGGTTTTAAACGCAATAAACCTTTTTTCATTTATCTTAATGACTAATGAGCCTCATCCCTCAGGCACGATGGTGCCGACACAACCACAACCAGTTGTGGCAGAGGTGAATAATTAGTGGAAGCATGAGTGATACTTACGTCAGCATCTTGACCTTCCCAGATGTTCAGTGCACTGGCCTCACCCAAATGGATCTCATTCTTTAAAAATGACACAACTGGCCACATCACAGTTAGACTCAGTGTTGGTAATGGCAAGGAATGACCCGTTTCTTTGTTTTGTCTCACTGAATGTCAGTGTTTATGTAAAACGACTGCTTTAAAACCCTGCTGCATCTCATACGTTTTCAAGATAAAGCCTGACCCAAGCCGTCTGGATGCAACAAAAGATTTGTAGAAGAGCAGATAGCACACTCGCCCCCACTTGTTTTGCTGGCTGTTATGACCTCACAGAAAAAGAAAAATTCCTACAGAGAAATGGTAAAAGGGAGAATCTGGCTTTCCTGTCGCATTTCTGTTTTTGAAGGGCAAGCCATACGTGCTGGTGTGTAAACAGCTGGCCGAGGCTCATGGAGAGCTGGTGTCTACTCTAGAGCTTATCCCTCTCTCACCACAGTAGGACAAGCTGGTTGTTGAACAAATATGCAAAGTTTGTCAAGCTTGAGCTGGTGGCTCCATTTCTCAACTCACTGGGTGCCTTGATTTGGGACTTTACCCATCACAAAGGATTATACAACTGCAGCAAAAATTACTTCATAGTTTTATGGAAAAGTCTTTGATTTGGACTTATTCCGGAATCCTCTGCCATTAGGGATTGGGAGTCGTGTAGGGAGAACGAACTTGAATGAATTCTGTTTAATATTCGGAATTTACTCCCAGAGTTGTAATCCTGTAACGACTCTGTCAGGAAAGAAAATGTGAATCTAAGTATACTTTTTGAAAGAAATCTGGTGATGGCCAGGGCTGTTCTTGCATGGAGTGTGGCTCATTTCCGCATGTTCTTCACTGCCAAACAGCTATACTGTTGTGTTCTAAAAAGGTGAAGGGTGCAGGAGGTGTATTAGCACAAGAAAAAAATTACAACTAACACAAAAATGCCAGTTAGTTTAATACCAGTTGGAGACTCTAGCATCAGTTCCTCTCAAGTCTTTATCGACACCTTCAGAAGCACAAAGATGAATGATACTGAAAACAAAGTCACCAAGGTGCTCAGATCCAGTGATGTAAATGACAACCCACTGAGTTCAAAAACAGCAGTCCAATACCACTCTAGCAATTGTGGTTTCTGACAGCATTAGATTTAATTAAATATGACACAAAAACCCTTAAAAGGGTCATATGATGTTGCTAAAAAGAACATTATTTTGTGTATTTGGTGTAATGAAATTTGTTTATGCGGTTTAAGGTTAAAAAAACACATTCTTTTCCACATAGTGTACATTATTGTTTCTCCTCTATGCATTCCCGGCCTCATCTGAACGTTACTCTTCGATTTTTACAAAACTCATCAGTCTAAAAAGCGAGGTATGCTCTGATTGGCCAGCTATCAAGTGCGTTGTGATTGGTGGAATACCTCAAGCGTGTGATGGAAATGTTACACCCCTTACCATATTGTGATGCCCTGTCCGGCCGGAGAGACGAGACAAAAACATTAAAACCCATTATAAACGAGGCATTTGTTGCATCCAGTGGGGACATAATTTCGGATTATAATGACTTATACTGTATTTTTAAGTGTTGCGTTACATCGCACCGCGTAAAAATAAAACCATGTCTGCATTTGTGATCGGAGAAATGACAAACAACTACTAACAATGACAAACAAGTCCTACTCTACACTGCTCAAAACTCGCGTTTGAATCATCAGTGGCACATCCTTTAAATATAAAAAACGTACTTAAAATCTGTGAGTCAGAACAGCCGGCATTGAAGTCTACTCTCCCAGGATCAGAAAACAGTCCTCCATAAAATGCTCTGGACACATCTGAATATTTGGGTTGAAGTGTTCTGGAACAGTGTTGTAATTACAATTTAACCACTGATTTCTAGTCTTGTCCAGTTTTTTTAAGGCCAAACAAAGTAGTTTCGCTTTCACAACGAAACACGGCACCACGGATGCCTAGATGTGATGCGGAGCTGCAGGCGGGTTTGCGGCAACCACATGTGACGACCACCGGCTGGACTCCGCTTCATCCACGGTGGAAGCCGATCCGGCGATCACAGCGTGAAGTTGATGTATTTCCTCAGCGACCAAGCACGGATCAGCTCTAGGCATGACGAAGCAGGTATCGTCTTCTTTTGGAAGGCCAAACCAAAGTAGTTTCGCTTTCACAACAAAAAAACACGGCACCTTCACGACATGGCGGTGGCGGCAACAACAATACTACAGCAAGAATAAAAGTTACGCCTTCTTTCTTTGCATGAACATTTGGGTGGCGTTATGCAAATCTTCCCACATAGTGATGTAGATATGTGGGGGCGTGTTAGAACGAGGCGTTTTAGGTAGGCGTGGTTGACTCTTAACTTTTATAAACAATATCTCTTCGGATTTGAGACTTTAATCTTTGCAACATTACAGAAATTCTTTATGCACCAAGAGCTTGTAAAAAAACAAAGAGAAAGGAAAAATTTAAATCGCATCATATGACCCCTTTAAAATCACCTTTAAAATCTACTTTATACCAGTGTAGTCGTCTCTAGTTAAAGTCACACTATTTGGTCTTTTGTGTCAAAGGTGTCAACATTTCTCTCTTTTTCTCTCCCTGCGACACCTTCAGACAAGAGGAACTATGAAAAGGTAAAAAAAAAAAGTTTATTTTATTCTGTTCTGAAGATTTTAGTCTTAGCATATTTTATATTGACAAAATATATTAAATATATTTTTCAAAAAGGAAATGTATACACAAAAACAACTGAATGCTGTTTTATGATGAACATGTTTTCAGTTGCTGAATTCAAAATTATTAATGAACATTCTCAATTGTTAAATTCAAAATCAAAATAATACCATAAGTAGTTTTGCATAATTACAAGCAGTGTTAAAAATATATATATTAAAAATGTTAGAATTTTGTCTGTGGTGTCATGTGGTGCAACACACAAAGTCATGTGGTGCAACCAATGTGCACAAACATACAGGGGGGAAAACCCTGTAGATCATCATTAATGTGTCAAGGTGTGCAAATGTTAAAAATACCATGTTTAAATTTATTTTACAGAATTCCTTAGATGTTCCTCCAAAAATCAGTGCAGAACATGGAAATAAGGTCTGAAGATTCCATCTTGCTGATATTTTAATAAATGTACAGCATCGTATATAAGCATCATTTAATAAAATATTCGGAGTGGAGGAGATTCTTTCTCTCGTCCTGAAACACCACACCTCAGTGTACATTAGTGGAAGAGAATGGTAACCATGGAAACACTACCCTGAGACGCCAAAGTCTAGTTTTCTCTGCCTCAAGATCCAACAGGTCCCCTCCCCTCTGAGGCCTTAAGGCCAGCAGCTGTTAACTGGCCCCACCTGAATTGTTAGAGTGTATGATGGCACTAGCAGGGTGTGTTCGAGATGAGGTAAGTGACAGAAGTCAACTATGTAATCTATATGACTGCCCAACCCTCCACACATCTGTATGGATACAAATTAAGAATGGCTACTACCTGTGTTCTTATATGGCTTTCTGAAAATAGAGAAATAGCATCGGGCACACACACATAACACACACACACACCACCACACACACACACACACACACACACACAAACACACACACACACACACACAGAGTCTTTCTTATTACACAAAGGCCATCTGAAGCACGAGGAAAAACAGCCCATTTATATTTAACTCTAAGAGTTTGACAGGATTGTGAAGAGGCAGTAATGAAATTCTCCATTAAGATGATTAAAACACCTCCACATCTCAGTCTCACAGTTCCCGAACAGACCACTGAAGTGCAACCTAAAATAGAACAACATCTATTACCATTCAAAAACTGCTAACCTTAACATGGAGGATTTACATAATCTCCCACCTCCATTCGCAAACTTGTACTTGTGCAGATTCCTCCCGCTTGAGGTCATGGTTAACCACGGACTGGTGTGCACTAAATGTAACGTAACAAAAGAATCACTAGCAGGCTTTCAACTTCGATCCAGACACCACAAACTCGTTGGGTTTTTAAAGGAGCCATATTGTATACTTTAGTAGCATATTATATTTCCCCCTGAAGTCCACTTATATCATTAATTTAGGTTTCATGCACCAAAAACTGTTGTAATTTAGTTTTATATGACCATTTTCCTCCTCATTTCAGTCCTTCAGAATTAAAAGTGCTATATTTTGGAATTCTACACATAAATTACTGCCCTACTACCTTATTGATACCAATGAAATTGGCACGTCTTGAGCAATCATGCCTGTCTCTGTGACTGCCAGTGGCTCTGTAAACAGCAACACGAGTCAAGGTGGGGCGGCCCAAGCTTTTGGCCAGAAAACTAGCCTGTGATCTATTTTGTGTGCTGGGGTTGTTAATATCTTTTGAAATAACATATTTTGGTAGGACATCTGTGGAGGGCTCTGGGTAAAGGGTGTGTGGTAAATAGCAGCAAAATGGTGGAAGCTAGCAAAATAGCAGCACCTTTAAACAATTATTTTTTTGCTTCTGTACATACAGATTTCTATATGAAAATGACCTCTGTTATTATTGGCTAACCTGCTCTTTGCATGTGAAATGAGACCTAATTCACAGTGCCACTCATCAGGGTGGGCCAAACTGTTTAATGCTGAATAAGTGTTAGTATGCTAATGGTTGTGCTGGTGTCATAACCATTTATGATTTCTGAACAACCGACTGCAGCTTAGTTTCAGTAAATACTACAAGTGGGAGATTTGCATTGTTTAGAGTACAGCCTACTACAGCCGTTTTCAAAATGTTGTAACTTTAGTAATATGCTACCTTTTCTAACCAGTAGCAATGTAGGTTAAGTCACATTGTTTTGCACACAAAGCCTTGCAACCGAGGAAGTAAGGCAATAATCAAATGATCTCTAGTAGAACAAATTCCATGGGAAAATGTAACTATTTTACAAAATGGTAATTTTGTACGAATTCATAGAATATGATTTGTATTCTTTTTAGAAAAAAATTGAAGGTCCACCCCAACCTCAACCTAACCGTCACTTGAGTGTAAGCAGATCATAAAACACAAGAAAACATTTTAAAAATCTAAATATTTTACATTTTTAAACCTTTTAAAAATCTAAAGAACCTTTTGCGTAATGAAAAAGTTTAATGGACAATAAGGTGTTTCATGAAACCATTATAACCATTAAGAGTGTACTCTTTTATGAATACTGTGAATTCGGACAGAATATTCATTTCACATACTGTTTTTCTCCTACTACACAGTAGGGAAGTAGACGCATTCATATGCAAGGTTAGTTTCACACTAAGGAAAGAGAAGAAAACAATCTGAACCACGAAGAAGAAATAGATTTTGAAGGCCGAGGATATTGCGGTTATCATCCTCTCAAATGCTTGAGATACTTTTTTTTTCGTTGTTAGGTAGGAGAACGCCTCTCTAGAAGGACTCAGTCCAGCATCTCTTTTCTCTTCCTGTCCTACAGTCCAACAGAAGCTGCCTCCCAGTGTTTTTCAGCCCTCCCTCATGCTGCAGGCTAGCTTGTTTTGGCTGCAGCTGCTGAGAGGCAGACTAAATAATGTGATAACGCGCCACTCCACAGTTGTGCCTTGTGCTGCCAAGACCCGCCACTGCTCTGGACATGTAAATCACTACAACCGCACAACACCTGCGAATCAAGGCTAAGTTGTCAAGAAACAAAACAAAACAAAAAAGACGGCGCCTTTGTGTGCATGTTTTCCGATTTTTTATCAGTGAAAGATAGCGGCCGCTGTGTTGGAGCAGACATAAATAAGAGCCGAGTATAAAAGGGAGGGCATAATGCCTACAGGGCCCGTCAATCATCATAGGATTCACAGCGCACATGTTATGTGAATGGTCCCTCGGTGACTCCTATTCGAGCCCTAACTTAAAATTACTTTCCTCTTCCGACAACGCTTTCTCTGAAAAGAGAAAAAGAGACGCCCGTGGTTCTCGCTGGGCCACAGTGTTATGTTTACGTTAGTGGTTAAACTCGTGAAATGTTATGTAATTTACTGGATGACTGGTAAAAATGTGGTTTTCAAGACTTTTAATCTCCTGAAAGAATGAAAAGCTGTTTAAGCATTTCCTTCAGAGTGACATGTGTCCTAATCCACACTTGTCCTATGAAAGAGTGTGCATTGTTCTTCCATACGTCATTTGAGGCAGAACAACATGCTACTTTGTACAGAGCTTATCCTAATGCTAACCGTTTAAACGTTGACAACAATCAAGCTTCTCCAGAACACTTTCTTGTCGTCGAGAGGAGGATCAAAATCAGCACTCATAACCTCTAATACATCGCCCTTCTATCCCTAGGTTGGACAGCTCGTGCAAACCGCCAATCGTGCCCTTCTCCATGACAACCGCTCTCTGGGTAAACATTAACGTAATGATGGGGCTTGTAGCAGTGGGGCTGTATGAATGGGGACTGACAGGTGCGCCAGTTCATGTGTGAAGATGCACAAAGCTAATTATGGAACTAAAAATATCGCTAATGACAAAGCAAATCTACCATGCGCAAATGTGTCAGAGTGGCTGCCGTTGTGGATGTTCGCATATTCACTTGTTGATCAACACATTCTAATTCAATGGAGAAAACAGTGGACTTTAAAGCGACAAGTGAAAAAAGCTGTGAATTAAATGAGTAAACAAAGTTAATGCCAAACGCCGTAATATAAATGTGCAAGTCGTGGAGAAGCATAACAAAAAAGCTAAACTATCTTTAGCGACACATTTGCTTGGTACATTACGAGATGCATAAAACTGTGAAAATCCTTTGTGTGGTCAAAGTTAGTTCACGTTTTTAAGCTTTCGGAAAGGAGTTGCGATTAGCTCAGGGTGGGAATGTTCTAGATTAGATGCACACATACACTCACTAATCAGACCTTCTTCTTATCTACTCCCCAAAAGGGTGACATCACTGTCTGAGAGAGAAATGTGGTGCACAAACACTGTCTGAGAATGCTCACTCCCTTCCCATCCTAAACACTTGCCTTTGGAAGTGTGTGTGCAGGCGCCTTGGGGAGTGAGTGAGCGAGCGAGCGACTGGCAGAGAAAGATGGCATTCTGTCTGTCTGACATCTGCTGTTTTTAGAATCATCAAGCTGTGAATTTGTTTAGAAATGGCACGATTGAAATGGCACGATTGGCTACTCAAATATTCATCGGAAGCTTCAAAGTTTTGATTCTTTATGTAGATAAGTTTTTCTGTATTTACACTGCCCTGCTGAAAAACAGATTAACAGATTAAGGTGGTCCAAGATGGTTTTAGGAATAATACTGAATGAAAAACAAAATCTTAAAAGTACTTTGACAATTTACACGCTAGGTCTATTAAACGTTAATAACAGGTATCCGGATCAGTTCCGAGTTTATGCTGACAGTCAAACATCTGGCTACACAAGACTAATGACCAGCTAATGACCAGCTTGCAATATGTCCATGAAGTGCCAATGTGACACATCTACAGGAAAAAACTTCAAATAAACACAATATAAACTGAATTTAATAAGCGTCAAATCCTCATTAAAGCATGCCGCATTGAATAAATCTTATCACACCATACAGAGGATGAAAGTGAAATTAAAAGATTAAAGATTCATAGAGACAGCTTCCAGCAGCCCAGCATTATATAAATCAAATTAAAGGGATAGTTCACCACAAAATGAATATTCTGTCATTATCTATTCACCCTCATGTCATTCCAGTCCCGTACGACTTTACTTCTTTAGTGGGACAAAAAAAAAATAATGTTTTTAATATCCTGGCCACTCATTATATTAAAGCATAATGAAAGTAAATGAGTACTTGGGCTGTTGCACTCAAAAATGATGGTTATTATGACTTGTGGACTATATTCGAACATTTCTGAAGTCATACAATAGCTTTGCCAGAAGAAACAGGCCAGAGAAATCTAATTATTCACTAAAAATGCTCTCTATTGGCATATTCATGAGAACCGTAACGGTGTCCGATTTGTGAATTAATCATTCTTTTGAGTTGGATTTTTTTAATACAATAAGTAATTTAATCCAGTTCACAAGAAACTTTATTCATTTGAATGATTTGTTCATGAATTGGACTTCAATTGGTTTTCAAGTTTAACTTACAGATTCAATGATCCTTCACTTAAAAGGTCACTGGAGGGGAATATTATCAGTGAATTACAATATTATACAACCTTTTAAAATATTATATACAATTACAATACTATACAATACTATTACAATATTATATACAATACTATACTATTACAATACTATACTGTCCCGATCTAGATGTGCTTTTCATCAACTGTAAGCCGTAAGTGTCTACATTCTTCTGCAAGCATGTGTGAATGCAGCACTGCAACCGCTGGCTAATCAGATCACAGACACAGAACAACAACAGCCAGACTATGTTATAATCATTCTAGGTGACTTTAATAAAGAAAATCTCTCCCGTGAACTGCCAAAATACAGACAGCACGTTACATGTCCTGAAGCTGCTGCCAACGATCTGGACGAGCTAATTGACACTATAACATCGTACATAACTTTCTGTGAGGATATGTGCATCCCTACCAGGACACATTTAACTAAAAATAACGACAAACCGTGGTTCACTGCAAAACTCAGACAGCTCCGTCAGGCCAAAGAAGATGCTCACAGGAATGGGGACAGAGTCCTGTAAAAACAGGACTGAAAAAGGTTCATAGTGGCTAAAAGAAACTACTCGAAAAGCTGAGAATCCAGTTTTTCAGCCATGACCCTGCTTTAGTTTGATAGGATGAAAGGAATCACCAACTACAAGACACCATCCCCCAGAACCTTGTTGAATTAACAACTGGCTGACGATTTGAAAGAGTTCTCTTGCAGGTTTGAAAAACCCTGCTTCACACTCCACACCCATTATGACCCTCTCTCCGTGGACACCCCCCCCCCGCACTCCAGATCAGTGAAGATGATGTGCGTCAGGTCTTCAGAAAAAACAAGAGAAGAAAAGCACCAGGCCCAGGCGGTGTTACACTAGCCTGTCTGAAATCCTGTGCTGACCAGCTGGCCCTTCTTCAGACAAATTTTTAACAGATCACTGGAGCTGTGCAAAGTCCTTCCTGCTTCAAACGCTCCACCATAATCCCATCCCAAAGAAACCCAAAATTACAGGACTAAATGACTACAGACCTGTTGCTTTAACGTCTGTGCTCATGAAGTCATTGAAGACCTGGGTGTCGGTCCTCACCTGAATGACGATCACTAAAGTTTGCTTACTGAGCAAACAGGTCTGTGGATGATGCATTCGACATGGGACTGCATTATAGCCCTCCACATCTAGACCAAGGATCCCTCAAATCTTGCCCACTATATCCACTTTCCTGCTGAGTTTTTAGCTCTAACCCTGATCAAAACCACCTGAGGCATGCTATCCAATGTCTTCATGATCATTTGAAAATCACAGTTAGGTGGTTTGATCAGGTTTGGTCTAAACTCTGCGCGCATTGGGCCCCAGGGCACGATTTGGGACCCCGATACTAGACAAACCAGGACTTACATTGGGGGAAAAAAGTATTTAGTCAGCCAGCAATTGTGCAAGTTCTCCCACTTTAAAAGATGAGAGAGGCCTGTAATTTTAATCATAGTTATACCTCAACTATGAGATACAAAATTAGAAAAAAAAATCCAGAAAAACACATTGAAGGATTTTTAAAGAATTTATTTGCAAATTATGGTGAAAATAAGTATTTGGTCAATAACAAATTTTCATCTCAATACTTTGTTATATACCCTTTGTTGGCAATGGCAGAGGTCAAACGTTTTCTGTAAGTTTTCACAAGGTTTTCACACACTGTTGCTGTTTTTTTGGCCCATTCCTCCATGCAGATCTCCTCTTGAGCAGTAATGTTTTGGGGCTGTCGCTGGGCAACACTGATTTTCAACTCCCTCCAAAGATTTTCTATGGGTTGAGATCTGGAGACTGGCTAGGCCACTCCAGGACCTGGAAATGCTTCTTACGAAGCCACTCCTTCTTGCCCGGGCGTTGTGTTTGGGATCATTGTCATGCTGAAAGACCCAGCCACGTTTCATCTTCAAATGCCCTTGCTGATGGAAGGAGGTTTTCACTCAAAATCTCACGTTACATGGCCCCATTCATTCTTTCGTTACACGGATCAGTCGTCCTGGTCCCATTGCAGAAAAACAGCCCCAAAGCATGATGCCTCCACCCCCATGCTTCACAGTAGGTGTGGTGTTCTTTGGATGCAACTCTGCATTCTTTCTCCTCCAAACACGACAGTTGAGTTTTTACCAAAAAGGTCTATTTTGGTTTCATCTGACCATATGACATTCTCCAATCCTCTTCTGGATCATCCAAATACTCTCTAGCACACTTCAGACGGGCCTGGACATGTACTGTCTTAAGCAGGGGGACACGTCTGGCACTGCAGGATTTGAGTCCCTGGCGGCGCAGTGTGTTTTCTGATGGTAGCCTTTGTTACTTTGGTCCCAGCTTTCTGCAGGTCATTCACTAGGTCCCCCCCCGTGTGGTTCTGGGATTTTTGCTCACGGGGTGAGATCTTGCGTGGAGCCCAGATCGAGGGAGATTATCAGTGGTCTTGTATGTTTCCATTTTCTAATAATTGCTCCCACAGTTGATTTCTTCACACCAAGCTGCTTACCTATTGCCGATTCAGTCTTCCCAGCCTGGTGCAGGTGTACAATTTTGTTTCTGGTGTCCTTTTGACAGCTCTTTGGTCTTGGCCATTGTGGAGTTTGGAGTGTGACTGTTTGATGTTGTGGACAGGTGTCTTTTATACTGATAACAAGTTCATACAGATGCCATTAATACAGGTAACGATTGGAGGACAGAGGAGCCTCTTAAAGAAAAAGTTACAGGTCTGTGAGAGCCAGAAAACTTGCTTGTTTGTAGGTGACCAAATAATTATTTTACAGAGGAATTTACCAATTAGTTCTTTAAAAATCCTACAATGTGATTTTCTGATTTTTTTTTTTCTAATTTTGTCTCTCATAGTTAAGGTATATCTATGATGAAATTTACAGGCCTCTCTCATCTTTTTAATTTGGAGAACTTGCACAATTGGTGGCTTACTAAATACTTTTTCCCCCACTGTACGTGAGAGCCGGTTTGTGGACCTTCAGCTCGGCTTCCCCACTACATCCCAAACCTCCTCCATCCAAATAACCAGCTCTCCATGCCCCTAGTGAGGCTGGGCAAACTCACATCCAGGAATATCACCGTCAGCACTGGCGCCCCCCAGGGATGTGCTCTCTCCCCACTGCTCTTCACCCTCAAATGACTGCACTACAAAGGACCCCACTGTCAAGCTCCTGAAGTTTGCAGATGACACCACACTTATTGGCCTCATACAGGATGGTGAAGGGTCTGCTTACAGACAGGAGGTTAAAGAACTGGCTGTCTGGTGCAGTCTCAGATAGAACGACTGCTGAGTGAATCACTGGTACAAACCTCCCCACTCTCCAAGAACTGCACTCATCTAGAGTGAGTAAAAGGGCTGGCAAAATCATTCTGGACCCCCCACACCCAGGCCACTTCCTCTTTGAAACTGGCTACAGAGCACTGAGTACCAGAACGACCAGGCATAAAAACAGTTTCTTCACTCAGGCAATCCATCTCATGAAGAGTTAACTTTACAATAAAAATTTAATACACAACACTATTTATACATTTATTTATTTAACACACTATAGTTCTTATTTCCATTTCCATTTTTTTTTTTGCATTTGTACATCACACAGTCCACCCAAATTCGCATCTATTTTTTATTTTGTAGTGGTTTTCTTCAAAAAAACTGGTTGTATATGGCTAGTCCTATTACTTATTATATTTTTTTTATTATCTGTTCCATTTCCACTGTAATTCTATTTGGTGCGTTGGAAGCTCGGTCCACCATAACAAATTCCTTGTATGTTTAAACATACCTGGCAATAAAGCTCTTTCTGATTCGGGTACAACTTTTGCCCCCCCCCCCCCCAAAAAAGCAAATTCTGTCATAATTATCACCCTCATAGGTTGTTCCAAACCTGTGATTGACTTCCTTATATTTTGCAGAATGTGATAACCGTTGAAGGAGACATTCATAAAATAATTCCACAGAATAAACCTACGGTTTGGAAATCATTGGGTGACGAATTAACCCTCTGGGGTCTGAGGGTGTTTTGGGCCCTGGAGAAGTTTTGACATGTCCTGACATTTGTGCTTTTTTCAGTTGCTTATAAACATATTAATGGCTAAAGTCTGATAATACTGTATTCAGCACAAACTGGGCTACAGTAATATGTGAGCAGCATGTATGTACGTATTGTGTTTTTGAGAAAACAACGTTTATGCGTGCTTAGTGAAAAACTAAAATTTTAAAGTCACTGAAATAAGGCCATAAAACACATACAGAACATTTGTTCACAGGACTATTGAGAACAGATCTTGAAGTCTAGAGTTTTTGCATCAGAATGATGTGAAAATCATCTTGTTTACTCACTCACAGAAAACAATATATTGATTTAAATTTTCTAAGACACTTTTTGTGTAGAAAAGGAATATGCGAGGGGGCGTGAATGGTCATGTATAATGAGTGATTCACACCTGAGAAGACAAAGGCCTGCATAATGAGCTGCATAATGAGCTGTCAGGTGAGTGACTGAGAGGGAATTGCTTCAAGAAATAATGAGGGAAAAGAAATGTATCTATTTTTTTGTTTGTAGTTTATTTAGAATATATAACTATCACATCATTTTGGGAGTGTGTGCATCACATGGTCTTAGCTGTGGTCCAGGCTCTTGTGCGGGGCAGGAATCTCAGAGTCTGTGGAACATGTCAACGTCAGTCTCTGGTTTCCATGACCAAGTGGGCTGCTTATTTGCTTTGGCTCTCTTTGCAACAGGTTCTTTTGCACTGTTATTCTCACATCTGAAATAAAAACGCAAGCATGCTGTTTACACAAACTACATTATTAACATTATTATGATGTTCACTGATACTAGTACTAATTTATCAAACAAAGAACAAAATTACCACATAGCAAACATATTTTACCACGAAGTAACTAAATCAATGAAAGTAACATCTGTAAAATAGTGAATGCACACTTACTCTAAAATTCTGAATGGAGTTGAAAACTGAACGAGTGCCCCCTTCCTATGAGAGATGCAGGTGAATGCAAGAGTGGTGTACTCCCCACAGTACCTTAGTATAGTATGCATACTTCATGAGAAAACAATGCCAATTCTTACATTTTAACACTATCAACCACAAATAATATTACCACATATTCTGGGAATAATACAATTACTATACTGTGCACTTACTCAGTAGGATTTTCCAGCGAACTCAAAACTGAACGACATGCGTGTGCCTTTCTTGTGCAAGATGCCGGTGATGCAGCCACAGTCCTAAACGAAAATTATAAAATGGGTATAACACATTCAAAATATTTACACCAGAGCAGATATTCATGAACAGAAGCTTAGTTACATTCATAAACACAAGCATGCTTTGCATGTAGGCCTATACAATCCAAAAACTATCATTATAAACATGTATGGCTATATTCGTGAACAGAGAATATCCTATCACAGTAAAGTTTTGACTAATCATTCTTACTGACATTAGACTAGTGACATTATAACTCATATTACTTTTATATATCATATTTCTGTCTGTTATAGAACATAAAAAAAACATCCTGGCATCGTGACATTTAGATGCTGTGAATGAAACTTCATAATGTTTCACTTGATTATACATTTAGTCAGGAATTATAGTTTGGAGAAAGTCTGACAAGTAAAATGTGTACAAGTTATGTGAAAACTAATACAAGTAGGTTAATAAAAAAAGACTTACTCATGTTTTTTCCTGAGGTAATCCAAAAAGCTTCTTGAGGTGAATTCTGTCTTATTCCTCTCAGCGCGACGCGAACAGTAAAACTTGAGGTCTTTGATTATTATCAGAACATGTGACGAAATCATTAGAATCAGAATTGTATTTTTTTTGGGCCACATATCCCTTTAAATTATGGTATGTTCATCACACAATGTTATTGTCTCTATTTATGATACTTTCATGTTTTTTTGCATTTTTTTTTAAGTTAAAAAGATTTAGTCTCCACTCACTGCCATTCCAAAAAAGATAGACTAATAGACTATTAAATATTTTGTCATTTTGTTCTACAGAAGAAAGAAACAGAAGAATTTCAGCATCGGCCGACGTGACCGTTTGTGGTTTTCTCGCATCCGTCTGCAGTGTATTCATCTGTTGCGTCAATTTGTTCATGCCACGACATTCTCGAGAAGGTCACTTATCTAATGACGTCCGTGTGATATCTTTTGAATATTAATCAGTTTCTGTCCATCCAAGGGGATGAGTTCATTTTCTCTCTTTGTCGCTCCTTCATGTTCTCCCTCACCCTCTCAGCTGTGGAATATGAGAACAGCCTCTACACTGTACACAGCCATCGGTGGCCAGATGTTCAATTAGGCTGTATTTCTGTTCTGAGCTTTGATGCTCCCCGCACTGCTCTCCGGCCTCAGTGCTTTGTTCTCAAATCAGCCTAAGGCTAATTTCACCGCCCGCTGTGAAGACGACACACAACCTGGCACCTCACACCACACTGCTATTTATGCTAGCTTGTTTATATACATACGTGCTTGAAAGGAAGGTGACTTGCCAAATGACGAATATGGAAAAGTGAGTCCTTGGGTCGCACTCGCTTTGCTTCCCTTTGTTGGTATGTCTTTCATGTATTGTGTGCCCTAGGCCTGGCTATAGGTGAAGCAGGAAGGAAATAAACAACTATAGGGGAAGTGGGATTGTTTTCATGAGGTCCTTTATTCAAAGCACCACTCTTGTGCCTTTGTGTTTGGATGGAGCCTTGATTCGGTTTTGAATTTCCTTCCCTCTCGGTGTTTCTATCCACGAATATGGAAAAGCCCAACGTGCGACATACGGCCTGGTGCGTTGCGATTTTTCCCTTTGGGGAAATTTGGTTCTAATTTCCAGTGGCTTTTGTCCACCTGTCGCCTGAAGTCTCTTCATCTGAAAGAGTTCTCCACCACCTGCACACAGCTATGCCCACAGTGACTGTGGGGTTAAACTCTCTCTTTCTGTCCCAACTCTCAGCGCAGGTTTTATTAGTTAGGGAGCACTGTGTAGTGTTTGTGTATGGCTGTGCACAAGAGGCACAAGTGCTTTCAAAAAGCGATATCCACTTTGAAATAACAATGTATTTTGTGTGTGTGGTATTATATATATATAATCATATATATATAATATATTATTATATATTCTTCTATGTATCATTAATGTGCTATCAGTAATAGGATTGGTGAGATGGAAAAGGATTTATTTTAGGGCTTATTTTAAAAAACTATTGTTGCTTGTTAGGAAAATCTGACAAGCAATGACTCGGCCTGGAGGACAGACGCAAGTAATCGTACGTGCTTAGTCGATCTCTCTCTCATTCACTGTCTTTTTAGGCTTGTTAAGTGCAAATCTACTGAGCCTCTGTACAAACCAGCATGTTACACATTATGTTATCATTACTAACTTGTTTAATATTCAGTCCACATGCATGAAGTGTAAAACGAGAAGGGAATGACCTTACGAAAAAATAAAACACACAAAAATTGCGGTTGCTGTGGTTCTTGCATTCCTCTGTGGTTTGCTCGTCAATAGCGCGGTATTGCGATATTGCGGTTATCTCGACAGCCCTACTTGACAGCCTTACTTACTGCAGTTCCACAACTATTGACTTTGTTCTCTCTCATCGGACTTGTGTGTGTGTGTAGGTGATGTAAAAGAGGAAAGCAGGCATTTGGACCAAAGCACTGTGAGACTCAAAATGTTTCTAAACTTAAAACGCATTTTTGCCCCGTTTGTGTTGTTTTACTACTTACACAATTATTTAAAGTATAAAACATTGTTATTTACAATGCACAGCATGTATTTTAATAATATTTTTAGGGGGGGACAACCCTCAGATAGGGGGTCCTGTCCCCCCCTACCCCCCCGTGATTTCCGCCTATGCCAATAAAGCCACAGCAGAACTGTTGTGCGTTTCAAAAGAAATTCAGCGTTGATTCGTTTCTGAATGAATCCGCGTTTTGAACGAATCAAGTGACAAATGATTCAAGGGGGGGGGGGGGGGGGGGGGGGGAAAAAAAAAAAAAAAAACCTTTCATAAGAGAGGTCTCTTGCTTCATTCCTGAATGAATCAGCAGTTCGAATGAATCGAATGAATGAATGACTCAATGACTTTCTCATAAAGACATTTACCTCCACCTACTGGCAGTTTTAGTTTATTATTTAGAGTATCATAAAGTGATAGTTCACCCAAAAAGCAAAATTCTGTCATCATTTACTCACCCCCATGTTGTTTATGGAACATACAAGAAAATAATGTGATGTTGGTAACCAAAAGAAAAACAAGAACAAAAACAAGCTGAGTTTGGTTACCAATGACTGTCATTGTATGAACAAAAAATACTGAGATGTTTCTCAAATTATCTTTGTTTATGTTCCATAGTTTATGTTAGGCCATTATAGCCTAAACATTTATGTGTAATATGTGTTCAATCAAAAAACATAATATTTCTTTCTAAAGCTACTTGTTGTAATGTCTGCCTGATACTTTACTCATTTAACACAATAATGGCTTTAAATGATCTTTTGGGGGTATTTTCACAGCCAAATTTAATTTGCAATTAATTTGATTTATTAATCGGCACATCATTTATTAATTAGATTAAAAATTTTTAATCTAAAACAAAAAAAAAAAAAAAAAAAAAAAAATATATATATATATCTACAACAAATTTTCTGTTCAGTCTTAAAGCAATCAGTCTCAAACCTGTTGTTATATCGTCAGCTCATACCATTTTCCTTCCACACTTCTCACATATACTTAAATTGTAAGCCTATTTTTTTTGGTACCACCATTTCTACACAAGCTGTCTCAAAAATAGGTGTGAATTAAACTTGAAGTGTTACACTGTTGTTATTTAGCTTGAAAATGGCACAGATAAATATATTTTCCAGATTGTGCTTTTATATTATATATAAAAAAAAGAGCAAATACGCAACCTAACTTAAAGAATTTAAGAATACAGTATAAATAACAACTAAAAAAATATAAAATTGAATAATATTAACTTGAAGATATAAGTATAAAAAGGCATTAAATCTTAAACATGCAAATTTATTATAATATAATTTAACATATCTAAAGCTATTTTCTTAAATGATCAGAAATTTGCTGTTAATGTAGTTCTAACTACAATACTCAGCCAACATTCACTTATGCCTTGCAGAGACACAGAAAGAGTTATTTGGGGAACAATAATATAAAAAGCTATGCCTTTTTGGGTTTTTAAACCATTAAATGTAAAATGAATTAAAATTCCAACTAATTAACATTAAAACACTGCAAATTGATTTTAAAAGAAGAGAAAAGTGTGCATTTCCTGTCGTGTATTTTGGGTAATGTTCTGTCTGAGCTAACGGCCAGTCACTATGGCAGCACCGCCAGGGTTCTGCCCACTGACTAGACGACCTTCCCAAAGCACCTACACAAACACTAATTAAGACACACATAATACAGAACCTACCGTTGACGCACTCAAACACATCGCAGCACCTCCCAGGTGTTCCATCACCATGGGACACGACCTGTGGGGAAGTCCCCGCTGAGCACTGTGGGAAGGTGCATATACCAGGCAAACACGCACATCGGATAAAAAGAGGGAGAGAAACAGGGACACAGAGAGAGAGAGAGAAAGAGAGAGAGAGAAAGAGAGAGAGAGAGAGAGAGAGTAAGAGTGATCCTGGTGGGGGGTCTTTCATACCTAATTCATAACAACAAAACACTCTCTTCTGTCACTCTGAAGTTATTAACTTTCAGTGCTGAAATAATACAATATTAATACTCTGAGACAGTGTTTCCCAACCTTTTTTTTAGACGTGGCACCCTTTGGAAATTTGGACCCACTTTATATTAAGTGGTCTTAACAACTATGTACTTACATTTAAATTAATAAATTGGTACAATGCACTTATTGTGTACATACATGTTTTTACATTGTACTTATATTTTAAAAATGCCTGCATGTAATTACATATGTAATTAATTTCTGTGATTACATTTATAGTTACACTGTTGACCCCTCCCTTACACCTTAACCCACCCTTAAACCTACCCATAACAACAAACCTGTCCCTAACCTTACCCACATACCACCTCAATAGCAGCAAAAGTGTTTTGCAATACAACATGAACACAATAAGTACATTGTACTTAATTGTTGATGTAAGTACATAGTAGTTAAGGCCACTTAATATAAAGTGGGGCCGGAAATTGTAACAAATTTGTGGCACTCTACAAAATTAATTTTGTCACAATATTTGAATTTCTAACTTCGATGTGATTATTTGAAAAGTATAGATATTCGGTACTACAGGGAAGAACTGCAGAATATAATGGCATACAGATATTTTTAATATTATTAATTTTTTTGTCCATCAATGGTGGCAATCAGTATGCTAATTTCTAATGAAGAGACCAATTTATATGACAGTTTTTAATGTAGGCTTTTATTCATATGTAAAAATTGTTTAATTACATTATACAACTTCTCACAAAGTATGCTCACTCGTTTTTGTTTAATTTTACAGTTGGACTTTGTTGCAGTATCACAAGATGCTTTGTAATTTCAAACTTTGAAGTGAATAAAATTGACAGTAGTATAAAATAACCAACAATAAAGAAATTACGAAGATGCACACAATAAAAATACGCCAGGCCTTCGATTAAATAATTGCTTTTTAGTTTTTCAGGTAGGTTTAACACACAGTAGGGCTATTAAGAGATTTAAATAAATTTTTTTTTACCATTTATCCAAATAATTTTTAGTCCTAGAAAGCTATTATTATCAGAACATGTGAGCATAACATAGCGGTTAGCAGATCTATGAATGAGAGAGCAGCGTTACCAGATTTGCCCATATACCACACCATGTTACAGCACAGTAGGGCTATTGCAAACAGAAACAATACTGTACTACATAGATGTTTCCTGTGGGCTAAAATTTTTGAGTGGACTTTGCTGTTCCGATGAGCATGAATGGTATATGAGTGGAGCGCTCACGGACTGAGCGGAGCGCACACGCATAGAGCGGGATAATAAGCAGAGCATCACACCACGTGAAAGTGAAACCTGAGCAGTGAACTAATTTTCGGCATCCGAAATTTCGGTGCATCTCTAATTATTGACGACATCAGAAATTAATATTATATAATAGATGCTTTTTTGAATATTTTAGCAATTTAAAAATCTTAAAAAATTATTTTTTTACACGGCACCCCGGTTGGGAAACACTGCTCTGAGACACACTGGGACTTGAGAACCAGTGCTAAACTAGTGAAATTTTTTTTTTTGGACAATCGTTTTGCTCTAACCTGGATTATTAGCATGAGACAGGTGTAACATCTAACCTAAACTGTGAGCATCTGACAGGTTTAAATGTATAACCTGGACTGTGTGTGTGAGACAGGTCTGACTGTGTAACCTGGAGTGTGAGCATGAGACAGGTGCACGTCTAAGCTATACTGTAACAAGTCTGATGTCTATCCTGGATTATGAACTAGAAATGTGTAACATCTCACCTGGATTGCTGGATACTAAGTGTGTAAAAGATGAAAACTAACGTGGATTGTGAGAGTGAGATAGGTGTAATATCTAATCAGGATTGCAGGTATGAAACCGGTGTAACTGTCTAATTGGAATTGTTAGAGTGAGACAGGTGTTAACGTCTAGACTAGACTATGAGTGTGAAGCAGATAAAAACAGCCTAACTTGGATTGTGAGAGTAATACAAGTATAATGTCTAACCTGGATTATGAGTGTGAAACAGATGAAATGGTCAAACTTGGATTGTGAGAGTGAGACAGGTGTAACGTCTAATCAGGATTATGAGCATAAAACAGGTGTAACAGTCTAATTGGAATTGTGAGAGTAAGACAAGTGTAACATCTAAACTGGACTATGAGTGTGATCAGATGAAACAGTCTAACTTGGATTATGAGAGTGAGACAGGTGTAACATCTAATTAGGATTGTGAGCATGAGACCGATGTAACGGTCTAACTTGGATTGTGAGCATGAGTCAGGTGTACCTGTCTAACTGGGATTGTAAGAGTAAGACAGGTGTAACGTGTAACCTGCATTGTAAGTGTGAAACAGATGAAACAGTCTGTAATCAGGATTGTGAGCATGAGACCAGTGTAATGGTGTAACTGGGATTGTGGGAGTGAGAGAGGTGTAACGTCTTAACTTGAATTGTCAATATATGAGACTAACCTACATTGTACGCATTAGACAGATGTAACAGTCAAACCTTGAGTGTGTGTGAGACAGTTATAACATCTAACCTGGTAGGAAGGGTGCAGCAGCCATCTGCTGTCAGTCTGACCTGAGTCTCATAGCTGTCCGCCGGACACTGGACGGGCTTCACTGGTGGACACTCTACTGTGCTGCAGTCTACACTGAACACTGAACACAAGACATAAAATATTTATCACTTCTCAATAAAGCCTGTAATTAACACACCTCATCAAACTCTCATCCAAGCAAATGATTTACCTGTTATATCACACCATAAACTTCAACACACTGTTTACAGTGCTTAAGTCATTATATAATGTAGGTTAAGTTTTAATGTTAAATATAAAAAAGAACAAAAACAAAAATGAAATGGCATTTGCAACAGGTTACAACATCAAACAACAGATCAATCAATAGACAGTTTCAAAGGTAAGTTATGATTACATTTCTATGACATATTAATAATGTGAGCTGATTAATTCTTCCCAATAAGAACTTTTATCAAGTAAATTTTCCATTTCATGTAAACCTTTTTTTTTTTTCAGAAAAGTGTCATTTACAAAAACAACCCCAATACATATGTGTCCTATCTATCAAACTGTCCCAGGAAGCAGAACCATTCATGTGTCTTCAACAGCCCATGGCTTTGGCGTGTCTCAAAGGCTTTGGCAAACTCCCAAATCACAAAATCGCTCTCTTTGGTGTATTGGGAAATAATTACTGTTGCTTTTTTATGTTGTGTTGAAGCCAAGAGCCTATCTCTGCTCAAGGCTGCCACACTGCAGCAAAATACAGCATGACAGAAGAAGATATATTAAAATTAAGGTACTATGACAGCATCATGAGATAACCTGTAAAGAATTCAAATCTATCACTATCTGGTTTCTGGCGTGGATTCCCAAGACTCCACAACAATCCATCTATTGCTCTAGCAGGAAAATAATCTGATATTGCAATAAAAGTTGGCAATGCATGCTTTTTATATTTGAGAAAAATCAACATAGAGGAATATTTTACCCAAAAATGAAAACTCTGTCATCATACACTCACCCTCATGTCATTCCAAACATGTATGTTGTTTGTTTTTCATGGAACACAAAAATGGAAGCTCTTTGAAGAACCTTTACACAGTCATTTCCATAATAGGGATGTCGAAAATGGACATGAAGGGTAGAATTTGCATGCTTTGGCAAAATATTCCTTTATACCATGCTAGTGTAGGCTGGTTTAAACTGGTTTGGTTGCTGTTTTCCAACAAAACTAGACTAGTGGAGCTAGTTAACTTACATGGTGTCATGTGAAGATGGAATCAAGGAAGTCACAACAGTTAACTTAATATTGGACTTTATTACCTGGTTTGCATTCGTAGAGATCACAACACTCGTCAGGTTTGCCTGAGCTCTTGGATACAAGGATGTTGAGGTGCCCGGGCTGGCAAACTTTCCTCAGACACCCGGCTGGGCTACACACGCAGCGGCTGGGTAGGGGGCAACATTCACCTGGTGGAGCATAGCCCTCGATCAATATAGAGTCCTCAGGGCAGCGTGGAGAAAACTGCACCTCACATCTCGCCTTGGAGCAGTCCGGCCTTTCCTCTACAGAGAAAAATAACAAATTTTTGTCATTTCTGATGTTCAGCTATGCTTAATAGTTATTCTTTTTTTGTGGGTAAAAACTGGCAAGTAAATAAAGTTACTCACCAGTAACATTATTAAGAACTGCAATATGGTTTAAATTGAATTGTAAGAGCGGTAGTCAGACTGTTGCTGATGTAAGTGACATACACGATTCAAATCACAAACCAAAACAATCTATTAAAGCAAACATCTGTCAGGACTCACACCACACATTTTTATCTCAAAACTCCATGTGGTTGACGAAAATATGAGGTATTTGTCTTCATGTCTTCATGTTGTGACAGGTACCGTTTCACCAAGAGACAGACTAGTTTGTCATGTACTGTATATGAGCTGTGACACATTGACATGCTGTTTGTCACATATGCATAGAAAAAATTAATAACCACATTGTCATGAGAACAAAAATAATACAATTAATTAACAAGAGTTTCATCTGTATGGTCAATACAGTCTGTATTGTGCTCAACAAGGCTGCATTTATTTGATCAAAAATACAGTAAAAATGTATAGGTGAAGTATTGTACCTGGTCATCGAGGGCCCCACGAGAGCTGCGTCGAGAACGCTAGGGAAACGCCTTCAGTGACCCACACTCTGAATCACATGTGAAATCAGTCCAATAGCTGAGCGGGACGTCACGGCGGATGACGTCATGACCGGGAAGCTATAAAAGCACGTGCGGCGGAGCCAGCGTCAGCTTCTAGGAATGAAGCAAGCGCCGGCAGGGACGCCGGAAGTATGGCACCGAGACGCAGCGTCTCGTTCCCTCGAGGAACCAGGGTTATATACGTAACCTGAGACGTTCCTCTTCAGGAACTCGAGCTGCGTCGGAAACGCTAGGGGAACGAGAATGCCCACGTCGCCAGACTTCCAAATCTCTGCCTAGTGTGGAAGACTGCACAGCTAGGGCGAGAGAACAAAAGAGCCTGGAGTGGCTAAAGTAGGCGGGGCTCGCCATCCCGAAGGTCAACTTCTGGAGGAATCTTGACCCCCAAAGGAGAGGGGAGATCAGAGGACTCGAGGCTATGGAATAGCATCCTGATCCACCACTTAGCCTAAGCTTCTCTGGCCAGAGGCCTCGGCCTCAGCGCACCGCAGAGGAAATGTGTAAGAAGAGGGTGTCTTCCCACTGAATGGCCACCGAGAGGGGCGTGGTAGGCCACGAAGACCTCTGGGGTGGAGTGGGTAAACCCTGCGGATAAACAGGCCTGCAGGAACTCCAGAACTGTACCAAACGGGCAGTTAGCTGGGTCAGGCTGGCGGTCTCCGCAGAAATACAGTTTCCTCATAGAGGGAGCTCTGGATGGAGGATGGTCTCAACAACCTCGGTTGAGAGACCGGAAGTTATGAGTTGTGCCTCCTCAGAGGCCACACCCACAGCTCCTGGCGGGGGCGTGCCCTCCGCCTGTGAGAGGAGATCTCTCCTGACGGGAATATCCCATGGAGAGCCATCGAAAAGGGAAATCAGGTCTGAGAACCATACTCTGCCCGGCCAGAACGGGGCTACTAACAACAGACAGGCCCTGTCCCGGCGCACTCTCTAGAACTCCAGGGAGCAGAGCGATCGGGGGAAAGGCGTACAGACGAAGCCTCGGCCACGTCTGTACCATGGCATCCAGCCCCAGTGGAGCTGGATGAGTCAGAGAGAACCAGAGGGGACAGTGTGATATCATATGAGTCGCAACAGGTCCACCTGAGCCTGGCCAAACACTCTCCATATCTGCTTCACCACCTCAGTGTGAAGACTCCATTCCCCGGGCCTCGCCTCCTGCCTCGACAGGACGTCTGCTCCCATATTCAGATACCAAGGAATAGGCACTACTCTCAGTGACAGGATTTTTCCCTGGGACCACACAAGGATCTGGTGCGCCAGCTTGTACAGGGGGCGCGAACGCAGAACTCCCTGGTGGTTGATGTAAGAGACCACTGTTGTGTTGTTGGTGCGCACCAACACATGGTGACCTCTTAGGTCTGGGAGAACTCGAAACATGGCCAGCATCTCCAGAAAATTGATATGCCACGTCAGATGGCGACCACGCCACAGACCGCGGGCAGGGTGGCCACTAATGACCGCACCCCAACTGGTGAGGGACCCATCCGTCGCTAGCGTTACGCGGCGAAAAGGAGCTCCCAGCACCTGAGACAAGAACCAAGGTTTCCTCCACATGTCTAAGGCACGTAGGCATCTCCGCGTGACCTTGAGCATGCAAAGCGGGTTTCAACTCAGGGAGAACCCCCTGGTCTTGAGACACCACTGTAGGGGTCTCATGTACAGCACGCCAAGAGTAATCACGTTGGACGCAGCTGTCATCAGCCCAAGCAGTCTGGAACTGCTTGACAGTGAGTGACCGGCCTTCTCTTACTCTCGCGACTGAGGTGAGGATCAACTCGATCCGAGCAGGAGACATACATGCCTGCATTGTGGTCGAATCACACACCACGCCCAGATAAGTAGTTCTCTGTACTGGAGAAAGCACACTTTTCTTGCCGTTAAGTCTTAACCCCAGCTCTTTCGTGTGAGCGAGAACAACATCTCGATGTTGAACCGCCATCCGCTCTGACTGAGCTAATATCAACCAATCGTCGATGTGGTTGAGTCGTGAAAGTGTGGGGTGAGAGTGCAAGGCCTAAGGAAGAACCAATATTGGTAGGCTTTTGCCCCCAAAAACAAACCTCAGGAAATTCCTGTGATGAGGAAGGATGGAGATATGGAAATATGCGTCCTTCAGATCGATCGTGACAAACCAGTCCTCGGACCTGATCTGAGACACGACTTGTTTGAGTGTGAGCATTCTGAACTTCAGTCCCATGACTGAACAGTTCAATAGGCGCAGATCTAAAATGGGATGCAACCCCCCCCATCCTTCTTCGGAACAATGAAGTACCGGCTGTAGAACCCGGAGTCTGTCTCGTGCGGAGGGACCACCTCGATGGCCTCCTTACTTAAGAGGAGTAACTACTTCTTGTTCTAATACCCGAGCCTGCTCGGGACCCACTAGAGTGAATCGAGGCGGACGAGAACCGAACTGGATTCCGTAGCCTCTTTCTACAGTACGCAGGACCCATTGAGATACATTTGGCAGTAGCTTCCACGCTGCTAAATAATCTACTAAGGGAATCAGTCTCTCGAGACTGATCTCTGGTGTGCCCAGAACGGCTAGTTCGGTGCCTTGAAGCGTCTGCACGCCGACAGGGGACGCTGAACTAGCTGCTCTGGGGACCTCTGCAGAGGCCGCGAGCCTCTCAGTGCCGCTACATTGCCAGGCGGAAACTGAGAGAAGAGCTCGCCGGAAACCGCTGCGCCCTGGAACACAGCAGGGTTGGCAGACCAACCTCCTGAGGGCACTGAGGAAAGATGGGCACCGTGTAATGCGGTGTGAAACTCTCTTCCCCAGAGGGACTTGCCCTCCGAGGTCCTGAGCCACAGCATCAGGACTCTCATAGCTGAAGTCTCCTATTGAAAACGACGGCCCTCAGACCCACGTCGTCTGCTAGGAAGACTAGACACCAGCCTGCTCGGGGCAGGAACCATCTAGATACCTCCGTAGAGGTAGCGAACCTCTTAGTACCGCTATGTTTCCGGGCGGTAACTGAGAGAAGCGCTCGCCAGAGACCGCTGCGCCCTGGAACACGGCAGGGTTGGCAGACCGACCTCCTGAGGGCACTGAGGAGAGACGGGAACCGTGTAATGTGGTGTACATCGCTCTTCCCAGAGGGAGTTGGCCCTCAAAAAGTCCTAGACCTTAGACGTCAGGACATTTACGACGAAGACTATCCAGCGAGAATGACGGTCCGCAGACCCGCCTTCTGCTAGAAGCCTTCGGCCTGGGAGCTCCACTCTGACTCTAGACTCAGCGGAGTACGAGAAGTGAGGCCCCCAAAATGAGGGTCTAGAGCACGGTAGGTTGGGACTGCTCCCACCCAGCAGCCCCTGCTGACCGCCTCAACCTCCTCAAAGGAAGAGAGGTGAACGCGTGCTCTCACTCGAGAAATTTATATCCCCAGAGCCCCTGCATATCTAACTTCTCAAAGTTCGATAAATACTTCATTTTATTCATCAGAATCAAATGCAATCAAACAACCAAACGAGTAAACACGGTCTAGTGTGGTAAGATTCACATCAAAAACCGAAATTATGTAATATATGCGCTCTGCGCGAGCCATTCAGTCACACGAACAACATCAATCTCCTTGACAAACAAACGAGCTCTAAATCTAGCGAACACGGGTGGAGATAGGAAGAGCCGTCTCCAACCCGTCTGCTAAATCATAAGCGATCTCCGCGTTCTCAGTCGCCACCATGCCTCAGCAGCAGCGCGACTGCAATCCCAAGATCACATGCACGGACACACTCCTCGGAGCGTGCCCGGCGAGAGCGGAGCGTTTAATAGCGGGGAAAAAAAACACAACCCGCCCCGACTGCGCGAGCTCTGCTCCTTATTAATGCTGCTCATTACAATATAAGGCATAATATTGTTTGCTTGTGTAACTGATATTTGTGCAACTGGCGAGCTCTTCAACGCCCTCCGTATCAATCTCCTCGGAGAAAAACAGGCGGAGCGTCGCGCCCTCTCCCAGGTGGGAAGGACCGCAGTGCGGGCTTCCGAAAACCTGAGAGTGGGCGCCGGATCTGGTGATTAGCAGATCCATACGCGAAACCCACGAGCACAGCCGCAGCTCCGCCTCGGCGAAAGCGGGGCCGGCAACGCGAGAAACGCTAGTGAAGGCTCTCTCATCAAAGAGAGCCCTCTGAGAGCAAAGCAAAGCAGTAACAAATGTGCTTCGCTCCCAAGCAAACCACGAACAGGCTGTGTGTACCCCCACTCGTGATATAACGTGGGCAGGGAGGAACACACAACCTACAACGTGACTTGCTCTCGCCCTTGAAATGCTTTGTCCTTGCATGAGCTTAGACATAGCTGGAGTTTATAGACTGTGAACAGAAAACAATAACATATGACTGACACAACAGGCGGCTTCGCTGAATGACAGAAAGATGACTGGCTCCGCCGCACGTGCTTTATCTTCCTGGTTCCTGATGTCATCGCCGTGCCGTCCCGCCTCAAGCTATTGGACTGATTTCAACATGTGATTCAGGGGGGGGAAAGGGCGTGGGCACTGAAGGCGTTACCCTAGCGTTCGCGACGCAGCCTTCAGTCCGGAAGAGGAACAGTAATATTGTGAAATATCATTAATATTTAAAATAACTTTTTTCTACTTTAATATATTTTAAATGGTAATTTCTTCCTGTGATGCAAAGCTGAATTATCAGCATAATTACTCCAGTCTTCAGTCACATGATCCTTCAGAAATCATTCTAATATGCTTATTTCTTATTATCTGTTGGAAACAGTTGTGCTGCTGAATATTTTGTGGAAACCGTGATACATTTGGAGAAAAAGCAAATATACCTGTGTATTTATATTTTCTCAATTTCGTCCTAAAAAGACGTTATAAAAGTAGAGCTGACTGACATTTCACTGCCTTTAGCAGACAGACGATGAGCAGCTGCGTCACTCCCTTATTTTGAACCGAATATTGACCATGCAGGTCAAAGTCCAGTGTTTTATGAACACACTCAATCTGACCTTCCGTCATTCAAGGCATGATTGCTTTTATTCGTTCTTTACAAGAGAAGAACAAGCTAACAAAGAAGGAATAACATTGAGATAAATTGAAAAGGTGCATGTGAGAGACATAAAAAGAACCACAGAAAAGAAAACTCATGCGGATATGAATGTGAATGAATGGCAAATGTCAGCAGGAGAGAAACGGCTGACATGCTGTAATGCTCCTGTTGCTTGTGTGCTGTCTGATAACACTGGGCGGAGGGGTGTGTAACAACTCTAGATGCGGCGCTACATGTTAAAACACAGACGGCAATATTAATACAGCCAGGATGTCTGGTTTATGTAAACAAAGTAGACTGATCTGGGCCATATTATGGATTCTCCATCATTAAATGCAGTCTTAAAGGAATGGTTCAACCAAATTTAAATCTGGTAATCATCTACTTACTTTTGTTTTATGTTTCTGTGAACAATAGACTATACTTCATAATACTTTTTGAAGCTTGACAGCCACTCATGTCACCATTCTGCTAAATAACTCAATTGGTCTTCCATTGAAAAAAATGCTTGTTCAAGGGTGAGCAGATTAAATAAGTTATCAATTGTTTCTTCAAAATCCTTTTTTTTTGGGATGGAATGATGCTTTCAAGCTTCGAAACACCAAAAGTATTACATTACACATTAGTTTTATGCGAAAGTATTACATTATACATTAGATTAAATGCTGTAAATGAGTCAGAACTGAATCAAGTTTGGTTTTATGAACCAAATCATTGAAAAGATTGGCCTCTAAGGACAATACTATTTTACCTATTAATGTGCAAAGGATTTATGGTGCAAAAGACTTGGAGAAGTTACACGAGTACCATAAAACCACTTTCATGGCACTTTAGTGTGGTATGTCCTTGAAACTTATAAGTTCATGACATTTTATACAGTGGGGCAAAAAGTATTTAGTCAGCCACCAATTTGTGCAAGTTCTCCCACTTAAAAAGAGAGAGAGGCCTGTAATTTTCATCATAAATATACCTCAACTATGAGAGACAAAACAAGAAAAAAAAATCCAGAAAATCACTTGTAGGATTTTAAAGAAATAATGGTTAAATTCCTCGGACAATAAGTATTTGGTAACCACAAAACAAGCAAGCATTTCTGGCTCTCACAGACTGTACTTCTCTTTAAGAGGTCCTCTGTCATCCACTAGTTACTGTAGTAATGGCATCGTATGAACTTGTTATCAGTAAAAAGACCCACCCCCACCTGGGTCCACAACCTCAAACAGTCAGTCACACTCCAAACTCCACCATGGGCAAGACCAAAGAGCTGTCCAAGGACACCAGAAACAAAATTGTAGAACTGCACCAGGCTGGGAAGACTGAATCAAGCAGCTTGGTGTGAAGAAATCAACAGTGGGAGCAATTATTAGAAAATGGAAAACATACAAAACCACTGATAATCTCCCTCGATCTGGGGCTGGTGATCACGCAAGATCTAACCACGTGGCGGGGCAAAAATTCCAGAACCACACGGGGGGACGTAGTGAATGACCTGCAGCGAGCTGGGACCAAAGTAACAAAGGCTAACATCAGTAACACACTGCACCGCCAGGAACTCAAATCCTGCAGTGCCAGACGTGTCCCCCCGCTTAAGCCAGTACATGTCCAGGCCCGTCTTAAGTTTGCTAGAGAGCATTTGGATGAAGAGGATTGGGAGAATGTCATATGTCAGATGAAAACCAAAATATAACTTTTTGGTAAAAACTCAACTTGCCGTGTTTGAGGAGAAAGAATGCTGAGTTGCATCCAAAGAACACCATACCTACTGAAGCATGGGGGTGGAAACATCATGCTTTGGGGCTTTTTTTCTGCAAAGGGACCAGGACGACTGATCCGTGTAAACGAAAGAATGAATGGGGCCATGTATCGTGAGATTTTGAGTGAAAACCTCCTTCCATCAGCAAGGGCATTGAAGATGAAACGTGGCTGGGTCTTTCAGCATGACAATGATCCCAAACACACCGCCCGGGCAACGATGGAGTGGCTTCGTAAGAAGCATTTCAGTGTCCTGGAGTGGCCTAGCCAGTCTCCCGATCTACAACCCCATAGAAAATCTTGGAGGGAGTTGAAAATCCGTGTTGAAAATCCGTGTTGCCCAGCGACAACCCCAAAACATTACTGCTCTAGAGGAAATCTGCATGGAGGAATGGACCAAAATACCAGCAACAATGTGTGAAAACCTTGTGAAGACTTACAGAAAAACGTTTGACCTCTGTCATTGCCAACAAAGGGTATATAACAAAGTATTGAGATGAAATTTTGTTATTGACCAAATACTTATTTTCCACCATAATTTGCAAATAAATTCTTTAAAAATCTGGATTTTTTTTTCTCATTTTGTCTATCATAGTTGAGGTATACCTATGATGAAAATACAGGCCTCTCTCATCTTTTTAAGTGGGAGAACTTGCCCCCAAATGGTGGGGCATGCCAACTACTTTTTTTCCCACTGTATATATATATATATATATATCATTCAACGTGAATGGAAAAGTGTGATTCTTCACAGTCTTCAAAATTTCCCAGTTTGCGTTCCATGGAAGAAAGAAGTCATACATATTTGGAGCAGCATAAGTGTGAGTAAATAATGACAATTTTCATTTTCAGGTGAACTATCCCTTTAAAAGACGCAAGTATATAATGATCAAACAATTGCTCTGAAATGATGAATAGCAAGAAAAAAAAAGCACCGCAGGGCAAAATCACTGACTTCGTTGACTGAGGTTACATACTACGCAAGTATTACTCTGACACTGATTAATTAACTGCTAAACTTATTAAAGGAGATGTACTCAAGCCATTAAACACACTGTTCAATGCTTTGTTTGATCTTGTAGCAAAATTATATCTGATGTATGAAATGTATGTCTTACAAAGAGGCCATGGCCTATCATTGCCTTTTGATGTATTATGATGTGTTAGGAGAGGAGAGTCCTCCATAGAGGTACTCCTCTTTTGAGAGAGAGGGTGTAATTACCTCAAATGATCAAGAGAGAGAGAACATAATGCTTGTGAATTCACAATAAAAGCAGAGAAGATAGATACCTCTTTAAAAAGCTCCTCATATTTAAGTACTGTGTTTATGTGGCATTATACAAGCGCCCAGGCTTTTTGTTCTCACCAAGGATTTAAGGACAATTATGACGGCATTATTTTTTGTTGGCTGGCAAATGCAACTTGAATGTGAAATGACTTGATACACGAAGATGTGATGGGTGAAAATGAGACGAGAGTGAATAAGTGACATGGTGAAATGTCACATGAGACATGTAGCAGTCACCAAATAAGACAGAATATCACAACACCTTGCAGTGATGGATGTGACATTTAATTTAACTAATGTAATGTATGTATTATATACTTTTAAGGAAAGCGACTTGCAGTACATACAACATATTTTTATTAGTACATTAGGTGTGCTGATTGGGAATCGAACCCATGACCTTCCTGTGTTCCTAGAACAATGCCCTACCAGTTGAGCTACATGAAACGTATGATGTTACATACTTGTTCTTGTTATTACAGTTCACACAGAATAATGTGTATTTGTTTCATCTACGGCCCTTAACAATTTAGTATTTTCATAGTGGATATGACTTCATAGTGAATAAAACTGCAGGAGTTCATTTAAAGTTCATATGTTAACATGGGTCTCCAAGTTGCCGTTAAAACATTTTCCAACAAACCACCGCAAATGAAAGCTCCTCCATCCCCATTCATCATCTGTACTTCCTCTCTCCTCTCAAAATATTCAACAATCCCCAACACATCAACAAATCTATCCTTCGGTTATAGTATATGTGTTCTCTCTCTCAAGAGTGCACTGCTGTAGATAAACAGCCTTTAATTTGGTTTTACACTTGGAGCACAACCCAGCGTTGATCCACAAAAGCTCTGCGGTGTACTATACGCATAGATCTTACTTGGGAATATTTTTACCCCTAAAGAATTGTGGGAAATGCCTCAATTGACTTCCCCCTAACTGTTGTGTGCTGAAAACATTTAAGAACTTAATGTAACCACAAAACACACTGCATTCAACACTCACTGATATCGACTACGATATCTAAAACTGACTAGTTGGTGGGGTGCCTTACTAGTTACTAGTTAAGGAAGCTCTGTATAACTGGGCTGGTAAGAATCTTTACGTTTCTTAGAAAACCAAACGTCTGTGTAAATATGTAGGTGCTATAAAAGTGATGAATACTATGTGTATGAACTTGATTTCTACTAAAAACTAAATAAAACATTATTTAAAAAAAACTATATTATATGATATGATAAACCAATCATAATAAAATAATCTTCCATTAAAACGAAAAAAATGTCAATAAAATAAATAGCAGGGAATTCAATTTTTTTTTATATATTTTTTTACTTTTTTTATTTATTGGCACTTTTAATTAAAACATTTTTTATTAATACGGCACTCACATCCTCCATAATTAATAATATTATTATTAATAAAAAACTAAATCAACTGTAGTAAATTCTACCAATTGTTATAACATTATAATGTACAGTATGAAAACGGTGTCCAATATAAATATCCACATGTAAAGTGAAAATAATTAAAAAGAATATTAATTTTGAGGCTTCCTAAATATTACATTTAACAGTGGCCAATACATATGCAAAAAAGTACCAACTAATATGGATTAAAAAATCTAATATTGGCCAATTAACAATAGGGTACCAATATATATTCTAACAAAAACAAAACTGCTGCTTATCATACCAAGATTAAGAAAATATATTAGAAATAATTTATGATGTAAACCATCATAATGACCCATCTGTTTGCAGAACTGTACTGTTTGCTTTCTTATTAACTGCACCCTGATGAAAGAAAAGGTGAGAAAAACACTTCCTCACAATGACCCCCTCCTTTGCTAAGACGAGAGCTACAGTTTCTTTTTCATGTTTGTTTTTCACAGCCTTCACTGTGATTTCTCTTTTGACAATGACAGCTGTTCACCACTGATCGCATGGACGTGGTTGCCAGGCATCTGCTGCTGAGATGGAAACAGATTGTTACATATAAATTCAATCTGGGAGCAGCCTCGACCCCTGGGCTTATCATACTTCCACCTCCTGAGATGCGACAAAACACGCATCTCCAGCCTCTCACCATAATGAAGTACAGAAACACCTTGTATGGTGTGAGTGCGCAAAAGAACAGTAATGTCCTATAGCAGCTGGAAATCTATACGATTCACATCTATCACCGAAACATAGAGAAATTAAGTTTAGACATCGATTATTGTGCGATGATGAGCTTGTTCATACGGAGTGCATAATTTCGATCGATGAAAAGACCCACTGTGCATAATTATTGCCTATAGAAAAGCTGTTCTTCAAAGCATATCATCAAATCAGTTGTCATTGATGGAGACAGGGCTCTAGCTGAGAGCAGCAGGTTGGCTTGGCACTGTAAAGTCATTACTTGATATTTCACAGAGCCGGTGTAGGCAGCAAAGTCCTACGTGGCAAGGGAGACAAGGGAGAAAGTGGCAGAGAAAAAGCAAAAAGCATTTTCCAAAGCATGGAAAATATGGAAAACCCAACAAACTGCAAATAAACAAGCAGAGATCTACCAAGTAATCATACCCAGAAAGGCTCATGGGTGTCGAAGGATTTCAATAGGTGCCAAATACATATGTGAGCAATGATCTAAAACTTTAAAGGGGTCATATGATGTTGCTTAAAAAGAGGTTGAAGGTAGGGAGGGGGGGGTTCAAAAAACACTTTATTTTCCACATACTGTACATTTATTGTTTGTCCTCTATGCCCCGCCTTCTGAAACGCGTCATTTTTTACAAAGCTCATCATTCTGAAAAGCTAGGTGTATGCTGATTGGCCAGCTATCCAATGCGTTATGATTGGCCAAATACCTCAAACGTGAGACGGAAATGTTACACCCCTCACATACTGTGATGATGCCCTGTCCGGTCGGAGCGACGAGACAAAAACATTAAAACCGATTATAAACTAGGCATTTGTTGCATCAAGTGGGGACATAATACGGACTTATAATTGACATATACTGTCTTTTTACGCGTTGCATCGCGCCACGTAAACATAAAACCATGTCTGCAATTGTAATCGGAGAAATTACAATTTTTCTGTATTTTTTACAAAATTATTCTGGCAACCACAGTTGCCAAAATTATTTTGTAAAAACTACATAATTTTTTTTACAGTGCACCAAGCAAGGGAAGACCACAATCTGTTGGCAGTCTCACGCTGCGAATGTCATTTATTTTCTCTGGTTTGGAGAATAAATCTCAATTTGTGATGGCAGCAATCTTGTTGTCTTGATGTGGACCTCTATTATTCTCCACCTACATCACAAATGAGTCAGCTAAGAAAACCCACGACATTACATGACAGGCTTAAGTGAAAAAAACATTTTCTTTTTTCATGTGTCATGATGTCATGACTTTTATCTTTGTCATAAGGAAAAAAGAAAAAAATAATGATCTTCAATAAATGTAACTATCCGTTTTGTAAAGTGACATTCATGTGATCTCTCAGGAAATCAATAATTACTTAAATAAGAATGCCAAGAAAACAGTAAAATATGTTCTATCACTGTGTTATGCTTATAATTTCATTTAATATGGATTTATGCAATACCTGGAACCTGAATCAAACCCAGGCTTTTCCTTGTGCATGCATTACATTTTGAAAAGCTCCATCCCTGGATCATAGTGCTAAAAACCATAAAAAATCATTTCGTTTTATCATATAAAAATTAATTTAGAACATCAGTCAAACTCTGATTTAGCTTCCCACATGTCAGCGATCCATTTAAATGCAAAACGACAGAGAGAGGATTGATGAAATGTAAATAAGGAAGGTGAAAGGTCAGCCTTCTCAGCCTAAGGCAAACAAGAATGAGGAATGATTTGAGACGATTCGTGTTTTTCTTCACTGATGGAAGCTGTAGGCAGTTAAAGCACATTAACACTGGAGTGAGTTTAGCCACGCTGCAAAACACAGTGCGCTGCCTACATACACAACATTTTAAGGCAGTGGTTCTCAACCTTTTGACTTAAGCTCCCATTTGTTCAAGATAATATTGAGTTCCTCCATATAAGCTAGGTACCTCAGGATCTAGTGATAAAAGAAATGCATAAAAACAAAAACATAGGATGCAGTTTTATGTTGTACCGGCAGGAATTGTAGGGGGGGGAGTGAATATCCAGCGCTCTCTTCCACCGTCAATACCACGACTGAGGTGAGACCCTTGAGCAAGGCACCGAACCCCCAACTGCTCCAGGGGCATTAGTGCATTACTTATTACTAATCAATTTCTAAATTTAAACCTCAACCAGAACTATACACAGATGCTTTTTGAATTCTTTTAAATAAATCATATTAAATTGCATAAATTATTCTTGAACTGGCCAAAGTATTTAAAGTGAGAAGGTTACATTAAAAATACATTTTAAAATTAAATGTTAAACCCACTATTGTTTAATATAGAATGGTTCTATAGTCTACACAGTATTTAATGCAATTACATCAGAAGTAACTGTAATTAAATTACAAAAAGAGTAATCCCTTACTTTAAATTACAGTATGAATTACTTAGGAAGCATTACACCCAACACGGTGAGGGAATAGTATATGGATTTAAATGCAATCTTAAATAAAGTTATTTGGCATCAATATTTTAACATCCATGGAATCTTTCCATTGTACAAAAGGTTCATTATAGTAGAAAAATGTATCTTTAAGTTATCAAAATATTCTTCACACTTCACAATCAAAATGTTCTTTTAGGAAAACCATAATGGTATGACATTCATTCTATGACATTCACTGCAAACACCTCCATTTGGAACCTTTATTTTTGAGAGTGTCGCTCTCAAAAACACACTCAAATGCATTTCCCTTCAAATTTTCAAACTGGATCCAGACCAAACCAGCAGAGAGTACACATAAAGATAAATTAATCAAAATGAGCGTACATGGATATGGCCCTCCGATGAATCATTACGGGTGCTGGTTAATTGAGACAGTCAGAGAGAGGTCTTTACAGTCCAACAACTATCCACTCCACAATACCCTGTCCCTGGAGAACACCAGTGACACACTCCGACCAACCCATTACACACATCTGGCTTTGGAGAGCCTGTAATGGTCCACATCTGTAGAGCGTGCATGCCCAACAGCGAGAGTGATTGAAGAGCATGTATGCACCAGCACACACACGTTGTGCCACGGTCCACATTTGCTGTGTAAGTTAGTACATCATCATCATCGAGCATCCATATGGGCACGGCAACACTTTGTCCCTGTGTCTCGTTTCTTTGGCAACCGTTTACAAGTGTGTTTGGGAGCCTTACACAGTGAGGGAGAAAACATCTTAACACGTTTCAATATGACCGCGTAAAAACCATCGGTGTCGGCCAATGAAAACGGTATTCTCTGTTACTACGGAGAGAGCGTTTTTTTCAGGGCATGTGCAGTGCAAGATGTAAATTTCATCATCGTATAGTACACACGTACTGTACGTGCACAGACAGATTTTTCTAAAACACGCAAACTCGGTCGATTTCTTTTGCACTAAGTTTGTCCACGAAGTGGACTGACCAGTCCTTTCATAGTCAAAGAAGAAACAGAGGAGATGGAACAACAAACCACTGGAGACCACAAAAACAATAGATGCCTGCATTGACGAGCACTTGCAAAAGGGGGTTAGAAGATACCCGCTCTAGTTAAACTCTAGTTTAACACTAGAACCGCCAGGGGTCGCTGTATACCTAAAAGCGCCAGCGGGTAAATTTTACCCACGCACATGACAGCTGTTTTTATATGGCTAAAGAACATATTATTTCACTGTATTATGCTACTGTCTTCACAAAGAAGTGTCTAGAGTCATGAAATGATTATGTCTAGTCATCAACTATATTTTTGTCCTGTTGTTTTATGTTCAAGGCTTTTTTTATGCAGGCTACACTAGTCACTTTTCATAATGGTCAATATTAAGCTAAACAAGCCTGCACTCACAATGAGAATTAGAAGGACGTAAATACATATTTAGGTGGTGTAACAGGTCATTTTTCAATATATTAAAATAACCTATGTTATTTAAATTACTAAAAATTGTCTATAGACAATAATGAGCCATAATAATTCACCACATTGCATAGGATGATACGATGACAAATTCAAGCGCACAGCTTCAGTTTAGTTATATCATTTATAATTTGAATTATACAAGAAGAACACCAATAAACTTCGGGTAATAAAAAAAAAAGAAGGTTTTATTCATTAGCCTACATCAGATCTGATTTTTTTTCTTCAGGAAACAGGCAGACTAGAATAAATAGCATCACAGAAGCTAACAATAAACGATAGAAATGGCAAAACAAAAATTAAATAATGAATCATGAACAATTATGAGTAACATTAGGATAAAACGTCTAAATATGATGTATTGATCGCCGTCAGATGCTGAGCCGACAGGACGCTTTACTTATCTCCCCACCATCAGACTCTCCATCCCTCATGGCATTTAGTGCTTCTTATACCTCTTCAGCATTCATAAATGGCCTTCTTTTACTCATTTTGTCTTTATTTATGAAACTGATAACCGCTAATTCAGTGAGTGAAAGGTGTTGCCTAGCAATGTACTATGTTTAAAACATAAGCAGCACGGAAATGACAGCGCGGACATACAGGTATTATATAGCGGGGTAAATTTGAGCTGGCGCTTATAGGTATAAATGCCCTGTTTTTTTATCTGGTTTTATCTAAATAAATTTTAACAACATTGGATTGTAAATTACATAATTTTAATAAAAGTAAATGACTTGAACGTTTAATAACATTTATTTATGTACGTTTTAAAAACAGCTACGGGTAAAATGTTCCCCGTGGTGGTTCTAGTGTTAAACGAGTATAAAAACACATTTTATCGCTAATAACCTCTGGAGAGAAAAAGCGCACTGGATAAAGATGAAGCTTTCTAGTACGCATGTTTTTGTGAATGCTATGAAATAGTAGTATAGTGTCCTGCGAAATGTCTTATGCATATGTTAAATGTTTTTAATCAAAGTTGTTTATTCTGATCTTTAAAAGCAGGCTAATCATTTAACGTTTGGTTAACAACAACAAAAAAAAATAAATAAATAATGTTTGCGGAATAAAACAGTTTATATAGGAGAGTGCACCGATCGATTCGCCAGGGGGATCGGTAATCGTGCCGATTTTCCTCCATGATCGGAGAACCGAGTCAGTCAGTTCACTTCTTTCCGATTTAGAGCAGATCCGTTTTGTTACCAGCGGCACAGGCAATAACATCAGTTCGCGCATTCTCATCGGTCCAACGACCCTTTCTCACACACCACCAACAGTCTCATCGCTCCAGTTAAATAGTGCTTGTATTGCGCATTATAGTAATTCCCGCAGGTTTCGCGCTTATACCAAACGCATGCGCACCACACTGATCTATATTGTGGATGCGCACATCCGCGGCTCCAGTCTCAAAACACAGCTTGTGAGCCACAAATACAAAATGAGTGGCTAACTGCGGCTTAAAATGTGCAAATACATACAAAATTATGTCTAAAATGCCGTCTTGGTGAGTAATCCAGGTTAAACAGTCAGTTTTGGAACGTTTAATAGTTGAGAAAGAGAACGCATGTTTTGTAACAGTATATTGGGTCCGTGGATAAATTCTTAAAGGGACCGCAGTCCAATATTTCTGCTGCTGGCTGTCATGGTAATCAAAGAACAAAAGACAAAGAAACTTTCACTTTCTGCTCTTGACTCCATATGTTTTATAACTTTAATGGTAAGCATTAATCTGTATAAAATTTTTACAACGAAGACTACAGAAATTAAAGTAATCAAATGTAAAATAACACTGGATATGATGTTTTATTAACAAGGTTCGGGAGGAGCACGATCAGATAATCAATCAGTCTGGCCCAGGTGGAGCTCGTCAGCTAATCACCTTAACAAACACATACGTGTGTATATATACAGCCAACTTACCTCAGTCCCACGACAGTTTTCCAGCATTCGGTTTTGCTCCTTTAGCCATTATATCACAGACTCAACTTTTTCCGTACGACGACGAAGAAACCTGTACCGGGGATCTTTCGTATCCTCCTAACATTATGGATGTTGATGTCATTTTTTTTGTAACCAAGACGCAAAACTGCATAGAACACACAATAAAATTACTCACATTTTCTGTATTAATTTTCACTAGCTTTTTACCTGTATTTTTAAATTACACATTTTACTCGGATAGACAGATAAGATGAAAAAGATTAGATTTTCGTGAAAAGTTAAACAGTGTGCAATTATAGGTGCAAACCAACAAATAAGGTGTATCATAAAGAAAATAGTATTATTATTATTAAGTATTAAGTACAACTAGCAACCTAATTCGCATGCGTTGGGCATACTGCTAGGCACCTCTCTCCAAGTCTCTACCAGTTGATGTGGTGCTTGGTTGGCTAGCTGTTTCAATACTTACTACTAATTGTGTGGTTAAGAGGAAAAGCATGTCTTTTCATAATTTTATGACGTCAAAGTCGTCATATTTCTCCTGCTACTTCTAACCTCTCTTCCTTTTCAGTGGTCTCCAGCTACCGTAGCACACACTAGCGTGAGGCTGCCTCTGCAAGCTGTGCAGCATTTTCCCCCGAATATCACAAGCCCTGTGGCCTACAGCTACAGCAGCTGAAGCAAACGTGAGGCTGCCTCCGTTTGCAACACAGGCCCTCACATCTCAGTTTTTTCCTCTTGTTACTTCTAATCCTTTTCCTTTTCAGTGGCCTCCAGCTTTTATAGCACACAATAGCATGAGGCTGCCTCTGCAGGCTGCACAGGCTCTCCAGCATTTTGCCCCGAATATCACAAGCCCCATGGCCTACAGCTACAGCAGCTGAAACAAGCGCAAAGCTGCTTACGCTTGCAACACATGCCCTCACATCTCAGTCTTTCCTCCTGTTACTTCTAATCCTTTTTCCTTTTCAGTGGCCTTCAGCTCCTATAGCACACACTAGCATGAGGCTGCCTCTGCTAGTGGTGCAGGCTGTACAGGCTCTACAGGATGTCACAAACCCCACTCCCTTCCCGTGGCCTACAGCAGCTGAAGGAAGCGTGAGGCTGCCTCCGCTTGCAACTCAGGCCCAGACATCTCAGGCTTTTCCTCCCGTTTCTAATGACCCCTTTTTTCTTTTTAGTGGCCTCTAGCTCCCATAGCAGACACTAAACCGGAAGCGGATTTAAACGTCAGGCTGCCTCTGCTGACAATTGCAGCCCATGCACCTCTTCCTCATAGCTCCCTACTTCATTCAAAATTACGTTGTCTTCCAGATCAAGTTCCGTCTCCCCTCGAGCTTCAAGATGCAGCAGGCCGTCAGCAAGCCTGGGCCGTGCCCCAGACTCTGCTGCTCCTCACACTGCACTGCCTCACTCCTCTTCTCAACTAATCACTGCGGTGCCTTCAGCTACAGCGCTGCACACAAGGTTGCCTGCTGGCAGAGCTTCCCAAACTCCTATCCTTCCCCCTCCTTTCTACCTCCGGCGGCAGATGTTAGTGTGAGGCTGCCTCCGCTAGCCATTCAAGCTCAGCCACCTTACTCTTACCCTTCCGCTACTCCTTTTTCCTATCAATGGCCAGCAGCCCCTGCTGCAGACATCCAAGAAGGGCATCATCAGCCAGCAACGCAAGCTTACTGGCCTCCTCCCTCATTTCCTTCTACCTCTTCCTACGTGCTTCCCTAAGCACCAGAGGCTAATCTGTGCGTGAGGCTGCCTCCGCAAAAGGTTACGGCTCCTCCTTATTTTTCCTTCTAACCCTTCTCTCCAATCTAAACCTCAGTACACTTCATTTGCAGCAGTCCCACCACTTACCCCACCTAATGTTGCAGCTCAGGAACCACCCCCCGTGCCTAATACCATCAAGTCTCAGATTCTCGCAGAAATTCAGAGCGCTGGCTCCGGAGGTGGACCCATCGCCAACCCCAGTACCTCACTGTTCGCAACTCGTATTCCCATAACGCATCCCTTAAAACCTCCTCAACGCGTCACTCGGTTCGATCCTCCAAGCAGTTTCACCCAGAACCATCCAATCTTATCTAACTGCTTGGAGATGATTTAAAGCTTTCCACCCCTCGTACAACCTCCCGATTTCTCCCTCCTCTCAATCACATCTTGCGTTTCCTACCTAACACCTGTAAGAACCTCCAAGCCCGGTCAATCAAAGGTTATCTAAGCGGCATCCAATTTTTTTTTTTTCACAAATTTAATGTACGGTGCCCCCTCTCCTGAAATAAACAATTCTCAAACATCTCTTTTGATCAAAGGAATTCAGTGCTCTCATCCTCCAAGCCCGGACACTAGACAGCCGATAACTTTCGACATCCTTTCTAAATGTATCCACATTCTACGCACAGGGTACCACTCACTTCATACCGCTCGTAGACTCGATGCAATGTTCATACTGGATTTTTGTGGTTTCCTGAGATGCTTGGAATTCACAATAACTTTCTATTCAACTCCAATCCAACCGTCTCCAACCTTTCCGTGCTTGACAGCGAAACTCCTATTTCATCAAAGTAAATCAGATCAGGAAAAAGAGGTCACCACGTTGGAATTTTTTAACCTCTCGTCACTAATCCAACCGTATCGGGCCCTTTTTCTTGCCTACAATTCAGAAGCGCTCAGTCTACATCCCCTCTTGACCCTCTTTTGTCGATGACTGACCGTAACCACCCCGTCACACGTTTTTGGTTTCAAAAACATCTATCCAAACGATGTTCAATAAACATTGTCCAACCAGTCATACTCGTAGAAAGATTTTCCAGCCACTTCTTCCAAATCGGGGCAGTAACTACAGCAGCTCAAAAAAATGCCTCTCACAGCAGCAGATCCAAGCTCTCGGTCAATGGTCATCAGACGCCTTCAAGAGCTATATCAGGACCAATAATTTTCACACAAAGAAAGCCCATCTAATTTTGATCAGTTAAAAGAAATTTGAGGCTGCTGCTGCAGTGCCCTGCTTAATTTGATACAGCCGCCGCAGTGAACGATTCATGAGATAATGAAGACACCCACCCCCCCCCCTCGTGAACAAATCAGTTGATACTGCTGCCGCAGTGCCCTGCTTAATTTGATACTGCCGCTGCAGTGCCCTGCTTAATTTGATAAGGTCACAGCAGTGCCCGCTCCATTTGATACTGCTGCTGCAGTGCCCTGCTTAATTTGATGCCGCAGCGCCCTGGTCATTTGATGCCTCCGCCGCAGCGCCCTGCTCATTTGAAGCTGCCGCCGCAGCGCCCTGCTCATTTGATAATCCCTTCGGATGCAGCGAGAGTCCCTCACCTGGCCTCCTCATTCGGCGACAGGTAGTGCTTGCCATCTGACGCAGAGTCGCAGCTTACGTTCAAGCACCGCACGACCCCTCCCAGACGCCCTGCCGCCTCCTCGCACACCCTAATTTTCTTCATGGCACGCATATTTTTGGGGGCTACTTAGTTTCCTCTCCATCTGCTGTCTCATGCCATTAGCTTCTTTTGGGTTCTCTGGGTTCGGGCTTTAACCCGAGTTCGGAGCCCTCCCTCTGGACAGCACGCAAAATATGCTACTAATTGCTTAATCACATTATGTTAGTGTGAACTCGTGAAATAATGTTTTATTAACAAGGTTCGGGAGGAGCACGATCAGATAATCAATCAGTCTGGCCCAGTTGGAGCTTGTGAGCTAATCACCTTAACAAGCACAATACGTGTATATATACAGCCAACTTACCTCAGTTCCACAA
>JADLZN010005169.1:0-36647 GCA_018155175.1 Sinocyclocheilus anophthalmus | reverse complement strand
AATCTCATCAAGCCAATAAAAAAAAAAAAAACATTGTGTTAGTGATGAAGTGATGGCCTTATGGGAAAGTAATGTTCTTTACTGTTACATTTAATCAATACTGTGTTAGAGATTAGAATAGAGGTTTAGGATAGATAGAGGCTCCATTTGTTTTTCTTTAATTACTGCCTCAATTCGGCGTGTCATGGAGGTGATCAGTTTGTGGCACTGCTGAGGTGATTCAGTTGTGGCACTGCTGAGGGGGGGGTATTGACACAATCGAGCCCCAGGTTTTTTTGGACTAGTGATCCAGTGGACTTCAGTTCATCTGCATTTTTTGGTCTCTTGTTTTCATTTTCCTCTTGACAATACCCCATAAATTCTCCATGAGGTTCAGGTCTGGTGAGTTTGCTGACCAGTCAAGCACACCATCACCATGTGTCATTTAACCAACTTTTGGTGCTTTTGGCGGCGTGGGCAGGTGCCAAATCCTGCTGGAAAATGAAAAAAGCATCTTCAAAAAGCTGGTCAGCAGAATGAAGCATGAACCTTAGTGCTCCAAAAAATTGATAAAACACAATGGACCAACACCAGCAGATTACATTGCACCCAAAATCATCACAGACTGTGAAACTTAACACTGGACTTCAAGCAAATTGGGCTATGAAGCTTCTCCACCTTTCCTCCAGACTCTAGGACCTTGGTTGCCAAATGAAATACAAAACTTGCTCTCACCTGAAAATAGGACCTTGGACCACTGGGCAACAGTCCAGTTATTATTCTCCTTAGCCCAGGTAAGACGCCTCCGACGTTGTCTGTGGTTCAGGAGTGGCTTAAAAAGAGGAATACGACAACTGTAGCCAAATTTTTTGACACGTCTGTGTGTGGTGGCTCTGGATGCCTTGACCCCAGCCTCAGTCCATTCCTTGTGAAGTTCACTCAAATTCTTGAATCGATTTTGCTTGACAATCCTCATAAGGCTGCGGTTCTCTCGGTTGGTTGTGCATCTTTTTCTTCCACACTTTTTCCTTCCATCAACTTTGTTAACATGCTTGGATACAACACTCTGAACAGCCAGCTTCTTTGGCAATGAATGTTTGTGACTTACCCTCCTTGTGAAGGTTGTCAATGATTGTCTTCTGGACAACTGTCTTCCCTATGATTGTGTAGCCTAGGGAACCAAACTGAGAGACGGTTTTGTTGAGATTGTGAAGCCAAAATCATCACAATTAAAAGGAACCAAAGACTTAAACTCCCCGTCTTTTTCTTCTTTTTTTTTTTTGGTGCACTGAATTTATTTTAATACACGAGTTTCACAATTGAGTTGAATTACTGAAATAAATGAACTGTGATCACGTTATAACGTATTTATAAATACGGTTTCCGTCGTATTAAAAACATTTCATAAAAATTTTCAAAAGCACCCCCCCCCTCTGTTTTTTTTCACAAATCTCATCTGTATACTAGTATATTATATATATATATATATGAACTCCATTTGGACAGCGACCGGTGTAGTGAGGATGTTGTGTAGTCGTGATTTACCAGTCTTACGGTAATCTGTTGCGCTCGATGTGTGTGTGGTTTCAAAGCGGTAAACTGCTGAATGAGAGGGCATTTTATTTTTAACAACTCTTATTCAACTCTTATCTTCAATATGAAAAGCATCTTGTAATTCCTTCTGCATTTCATTGGATTTAAAATGACCGACATCAGTTGTTGCTGACAGAAACTGTCCCTGGACTGCGGCGTGTTGAGCATCGAGTCATCTCGCGTGGACGTCCACGCAGCAGCGCGTCATTTCAACGCTGTTTTGAGCTGTTTCCTTCGCGACGGCTGCGCGGCGTTTGTGTGCGACGGTCATTCCGTGATATATAATGACTATGTCAGTCCCGGAGAGAAACTCTGGATCCGAGAAGGAAGAGGAGAGCGAGGATGAGAGTGAGATCGTGGAGGAGAGTCCCTGCGGCCGCTGGCAGAAGCGAAAAGAGCAGGTCAGTCACTGAGGAGCAGTTTATCATTAGCCGTGTCTGCCTAAATAATCAGCTCACGATCACAGATGTGTATGTTTTGGACGCGAAGCCCAGAAATACTGTCTAGGTAGGCAGCTCACTGTGATGCTGAAGTTGGCAGGGCGCTGTAGGCTATGATGGCATGCTGTCTAGGTAGGCAGCTCACTGATGCCAAGTTAGGCAGCAGACAGTGATCCCCAAAACGCTGTCTAGGTAGGTAGTGAGCCCATTATGAGGTTTAAAAATGCTGCTTGAGCACCTACTAAGACCCCCAGGTAGGCAGCTTACTTAAAAGTCCAAAAATGCTACCGGTCTAGGTAGTAGTAAGCTGCATATGATTCTTAAAAAACGATGCTTAGATAGTAAGCTCACTCCTTGGTATCTTTTTGATATGCAAGAAGGCAACTTGTCTCAAAAGGATGGCCAAAAATGCTGCCTATTAAGTGGTCAGCTCTGTATAATGACTAAAAATACAGCTTACACATGCTGTCTAGGTAGGCAGTTGCTCAAAATTGCAGCTTACCGTGTAGGCAACTTGATGCCACTTGTTATGACGGCTGTATGTAGCTCAGTATTTGACAAGCTAACATGATTATTGCATAATTTTAGTCTTAGGCTTAGGTTTTTAGAAAGACAGAGATATTAAATTGAAAACTGAAATTATTTGTGTTAAATTTGTAGAATTTCTCTTAATATATTTATATCAATTAATTTAATTTGTGTATTTTTATACACAACACATTAACTATATGAAAAATATCTTAATATTGTTATTTGTTATTTATTTATTACATGATTTAATGATTTAATAAGGTTTTAACTTTATTTATATTGAATATATTATATCTTATATATATTATATGTGTAGTGAGTAAAATTCAATTAAATAAATAAATTCAGAAATATGAGGACAAATATTGTTTTATGATTAATTTCATGGTTTAAATTAATTTTTTTTATTAGTTGTTCATTTAATCTATAAATACGTAACAGAATATCACGTTTGGGTACGGAATGTATTCAGACCCCCTTATATTTTTCACTCTTTTTTATATTTCAGCCATTTTCTAAAATCATTTAAGTTTTTTTTTTTTTCCTCTTTAATGTACACACAGCACACCATATTGAAAAACACAGAATTGTTGACATTTTTGCAGATTTATTAAAAAAGAAAAACTGAAATATCAACATGGTCCTTCCCCCCAAGTATTCTAGACCCTTTGTCCTCAATTGTTTTATTTGAGTTAAAGCACCCTTTTGATCTAATAAGCCATGAGCGTTGGGGAAAGATGACAACAAGTTTGTTCACACCGGATTTGGGCGGGATTCCTCTGCCATTCCTCCTTGTCAGATCCTACCAGTTCTGTCAAGGCTAGGAGGGATAAACGTGGTGGCCAAGCCATTTTTAGGGTCTCTACAGATGATGGGCGTCAATTGGGGTTTAAGTCCAGGGCTCTGGGCTGGGCCAGTTCAGAGAACAGTCACGAGAGTTGGTTGTGAAGCGCCAATCCTTCGTTATTGGAGCTGTGTGTCTTAGGGTCAATGTATGTTGGAAGGTTAAACCTTCGGCCCCAGTATGAGGCATGAGGCACGTCTGGAGAAGGTTTCGTCCAGGATAGCCCTGACTGGGCCGCATTCATTCTTTCCCCTCGATTGGCAACAGTAGTCCTGTCCCGCAGCTGAAAAACAGCCCGCCCCAGCATGATGCTGCCACCCGCTGCTTTACTGTGGGACGTATTGACAGGTGAGGCGCAGTGGCCTGGTTTTTCCCACACATACCGCTTAGAATTAAGGCCAAAAAGTTATATATTGGCCTCATCAGACCAGAGAAACTTATTGCAGGTGTTTTTTAGCAAACTCGCATGAGGCTTCATGTGTCTTGTACTGAGGAGAGGCTTCCGTCGGGTCACTCTGCCATAAAGCCCGACTGGTGGAGGGCTGCAGTGATTGTTGATTTTCTACAACTTTCTCCCATCTCCCGATGGGAGCTCAGCCACAGTGATCTTTGGGTTCTTCTTTACCTCTCTAACCAAGGCTCTTCTCCCCGATAGCTCGGTTTGGCCGGACGGCCAGCTCTAGGAAGGGGTCTGGTCATCCCAAACGTCTTCCATTAAAGGATTATGGAGGCCACTGTGCTCTCTCTTAGGAACCTTAAGTGCAGCAGAAGTTTTTTTGTAACCTTGGCCAAATCTGTTCCTTGCCACAATTCTGTCTCTGAGCTCTTCAGGCAGTTCTTTTGACCTCATGATTCTCATTTGCTTGACATGCACTGTGAGCTGTAAGGCCTTATATAAACAGGTGTGTGATGGCTTCATAATCACAGTCCAATCAGTATACATGTCACAAGACACAGTGGACTCAAATGAAGTGTAGCTCCATCTCGAAGGTACGTTATCAGCAGAAAGATGGACCCCCGGCCGCGACGACGACCTGACCTCAGCTTCTTGTTAACAATATAAGTGAGTGTGAGTCCACAGCAAAAGGGTCATGAATACTATTAGGCAAATCCACACTGTTGTATTATGACAGTTGTGCTTTTAAAACAATCGGTATGGCGAATCAAAAAATCCGTCAACAGATTCACCTGTGTTGCTTTCGTTCACGGATAACTAATAGTATCTGGGGCCTGTGTGTGTACATAATGAGGAGAAAAAAAATTTACTTAAGTATTTAGCAAATGGGACTGCAATATAACAAAGACGTGAAAAATTTAAGGGCGTATGAATACTTTCCGTACCTCCCTGTAAATGTAGTAATAAATAAACTTAATTTACATATTACATTATTAAATGATTTAATGGTATGTAGACGACGCACTATTTAATTGAAAGGAAGTTAAAGAAAATTAATAAAAACGTTACTAAAGCTTTATCAACAAGCTTCACATGTCTTATCATTATATGATGGGTCTGCTGCATTAGTTTACGACCTCCCTAATACTGTTTTGCCAGGGAATCGAATAGTCCACAGACTAGTTGCTTTCATGCACCAGCCCGCTTCATTAAACCCCCGCGTGCACAACTCTGTAGAACAATAAAGACTTTCTCAGAAAATAAAGTGTGGATTCACATTTTCATGCACAGACTTTAGCATGGATAATCCTGCACTTGCTCCTCTGGTGTTGTCCGGTGTCCCCCACCAGGCACAGCGGTGACGACCCTGCTCGGTATAGATATGCAACCCAATCCCCAACTAGACTAAGTGCCGTCATTTTACATCCAGTTATCGGTTCATGCAGTTCTTCTGCACTTTGACACACGTCTATAAGACAATGATTTCCAGGCTTTACTCCAGATAAACAGATACGGTACTAGCTGCCATCCGGTGCTCGTCGGAAATGAGTTCTGACGACACTAGATGAAACTGTCGTTTCTGACTCAGTTTAGGGGCACACAAGAGAAACACAAGGCAGGTACGTCCCTGTGTACATACCATATAGTAGCTTGTTTGTTGTAATTATAATGATTCACAAAACCCACCCCCTACCTACCTATTCGTCGTTAACTTCCCCCCCCGACACCGGCCACAAGACGCACGTAGTGACACAGACCCGTCGCGACCGATTTTCCATCGCGAGATAATTTTACGTTTATATCAGCGCTCTAAAGAACAGCTGCACTGTCATCCACAATTTTCCGAAGAGAATTCAAATTTCCCTGATGAGGGACAGGATGGGACAAGTTTACGACCCAGTTTGGGCACTTATTTTAGTCTTAAAGCTGCCGATATGCAGGAGCATAGGACCCGTAGTGCATTCAAGGTGCACATGTTAGGGGGGACTCGGATAAAAAATTTCACATACTTCCTACATAACCTTTCAGAACGAGACCACATGAAACAGCGGTAAATTGCAGCCGCCGCACTTAGCTGTTCTGCTCTCACGCACAATTAGACTCCTTTGCTTGGAGTATGCTTGAAGCCTAGATGATTATGCTATTATGCCATTAGTTGCTTCCCCCGTGTCGCAGTAATCGGCCATGACCGGATACTTAGCGGGAGGATGTCTGACTCTTTTAGTATTGATGGATCTTTCATGACATTACAGATGCAACATACTGTATATCATATATGATGCGATAGCTGAGTGTATATAGCACTCAGCAGTGTAGCAGTATATACTTGAGCTGCCTCTTTTACAAAGAGTAGAAGAAACTCATTTTATTTATATTTATTTGAATCATTAATCATATTCATTACTATTGTTAATTTGTATTGTTTTCTACGTTATTTTTTTCAGTGATCTCCGTTAATGAATCATTGAAAGGCCAGTAGTTCATATTTTTACTTGCAGGAACTTTAAGATTTAAGATAAAATTTAGATTATTTGGCTACTAGTGAAATCACAATCAGTTCCTTTAAAAGTTTGGGGACCTGGTTGGGGTCATGATCCCAAACGGGAAATTCTGATTTGAAAGGATACTGTACAGCGTTATTTTAGTATTATTTAGATACTATTATAGTTATTATAATTTTTATATGTTGTTTGCTGTGTTTTGTCAGTTTTATATTATACTGTCAATATAAAATGCTAACTAAAACTAAACTTAAAGTAATTTTCTTCCTATTTATTTTATTTCAGTTATTCAATTAGTTTATGGTTTTATTATAATTTTTTTTATTTTTAGTAAAAAATCTAACAACCATGATACTGTTACGGGGCGAACGAGATGTGCGGATCCATCTGCAACGCTTTTATTTAAAGGTGAGGTCATAAAAACAGACAAGGTTCTGAAAATGGCAAACAGGTATATTGAGGGCAAAACAAAAGAGTAATCCAAACCGGGCGCGAGTCAGTAGACAGCGAACGTTATCCAGAGGGCTTAACAAGAGGGGAAATCCAATAATAACATGAGCAGTATAAGTTAGTCAGGTGACCGGTACAAACACAAGTCCGAAAACAGGAAAAGGCAAAATCACCTTGATCCTATACGGCCTTTTAATCCCCAATTGAGGATTAACGAGACGGGTGGAAAGGCAGGGAGGAGACCAAAGGGAGAGGAACGGGGGGAGGGGGCGGGGAGGAGGGGGGAAGGGAAAGAAAGCAAAAGTACGGCAGACGACCAACAGACGTACACTGACGTAGAATGAAGTATGAAGGAAAGTAGAAAATAAGGGCAGGAAACTGGCTCCGTAATGTGCTACCACTAGGAAAGCGGGTATATACCGCAACACTACCAGAAAGCCTTGAACTCTGGTGGCAGCTGTGATTGAGACTGAATTTGTTTAACAGCCGTAGCGCAGTTGTGATTAGTGCAGACTGGAAGCTACACAAAGTTATGGAAATACATGTCAAGTCCAGGAGATTGATGTATGTTGTCTATAGACAGTCTGTGTACGGTAAAATAGTATGAGACGTCAATTATATTGGAGAGGGCGACCTTCATAAGGTGGCAACAAAATGGATGGAGGTTCATGGTACCGGGCCGGATTCAGTTTTTGACAGATACAGTTGGTGGGACCCCCAAAAATCCCACATAGTGGAAAATGTGGGTTGTGTGTGTGTGTGTGTGTTTTAATTAAAAAAATTTTTTTTCCAGAATCTATGATTTTATCAACAGAACAATTTTAAATGAAAGATGAATTTAAAATCTTGAATTTAAATCAACAAATGTAAAGTAAATGTTGTGTGTTGGCAGTGTTAAATCCATGGTGAAAGTTTGATTCTCTTGCATTAAACTGGGAATGGGGTTGCTTGCGCATAAATGTTGTGGTGTCAAGATCAGTCAGACAGGTGCACAAGAGTGGATACTGTCGCCAACACACACCATGAGCTCTGATCCCGCGGGAGCTGTCAGCTGAACAAGCAGCTCTCTCGGCTTGTGTTAATTAAAGGAACAGCCCTCTATTTCCCATTCCCCACTAATGGTATTGAAGATAGCAATTTAAACGTCTCATCAGCTTTCCCAGTAGTGAAATAAACCTAGGGAGTTTACAGATTTATAACTGCCGAAATGCACAGCACAGTTACAAAAATGGCACAGTTTGCTTTAGAAATCATCAGGAAGTAATTTTATTATTGTATACTTTGACATGTAACCATAGCTATTTCAACCACTGAGAAATGATTTGAAAGTATGTTTTCAGAACCTCACTTTGAAGTCATGGGTTATAGAATTGCAAGCGTTTTTACTCTTGCGACGACGTAATGTGAACGCATACAGGACATACTATTAAAGCTTGTAAAGATAATTGTGACTTTTAGGGGGGGGGGTGTCGAAAAAAGTTCTAATTATAATGATATAATTAGAGATAAGTATAATATGTCTATAATGGTAGGAATTACATCTTCTCGCGTTCCAATGTTTGTTTCTTGCTTCCAGAATAAACAGACAAAAAAGGTAATTGAATCTTTTATCCCACAGTACAACTTTTCTGCAAATTATGAGTTTAAATCTCACATTCTTACTTTTTTCCCCGGTCAGGAATTCTGAGTTTACATCTCGCAATTTCTGACTTTTTTTCTCATAATTTTGAGTTTAGATTTCGCAATTCCATTTTTTTTTTCGTTTATATCTCGCAGTTTCTGACTTGTCCACAGAATTCTGAGTTACATCTCACAATTCAGTTTCTGGCACGGAATTAAAAATTAAAAAGGTAATTCCTTCTTTTTTTTCACAATTCCGCCTTTTTTTCTAATTCTGAGCTTTCATCTTGCAAGTCTGTTTTTGTTTCCACCACAGAATCAGAATTTTTTAAATGTATAATAGTATTTGCGACTTTTATTCTCGCAATTTTGTGAAATTCTTTTCACAATTTTGAGTTTTATATTTTGCAATTCAGATTTATGAATTTATAGTTGCAATTTTATATAGTTTATATATTGCTAAAAAAGAGAATTGTGAGATGTAAACTCGCAATTGTGAGAAAAAAAGTCTGAATTTTGAGATAAATAGTTGCAATTACCTTTTTTATTTATTTTTTTATCCTGGGCCTGAAACAATCGGGTCTATATTTTAAATGGTCAGCCGGGTCCAGTCCCAATCTATTACTTTGGGTCCCGGGTCTGTTTAACATTGTGTGTAATACCCGAGTCGATCGGAGAACACCGCACCCGCCAGTGATCAGTGTCAGTCAGCACTTTGCATGTGTTTTGTAACTTGCAACTTGTAAAATTAGGATGAGAAAAATGTGAGTCGGTAATTTGAAATAAGGTGAAAAAAAAAAAAAGCGGACGGTGCAAGTTTAAGGCAGTTAACTTACGGTAATATTACGTTAAACGGTAAGTAACGCGTTAATACAGTGAATGCAGCGGACGGTGTCATGCGATTCCTTCATGACTGATGTGAAAAAAAGCTTAAACAAAAATGAAAGAAGAGGGAAACAAATGTTATGAACAGTTTTTTGCTAAAACAAAGAATTGCTCCTCTTTATTACAACAACCAAAAAGTATCATTATGTAGTTCAAAAAGGGTAAAAGCGCAACAGTTCGAAGTGACTCTCAAGATGCAACACCCCCCCCCCCCCCGCCCCCCCAACCCCAAAAAAAATTGCCTTAGTCATCTGTCACCGACCGTGACAGCAAGTAGACTTTTGATGCTGGAATAATGAGTGGATTAAGAAGGCTCTTTTGGTCGGCAAGAGAGATGAGCAGCCTAAAGGCCGTTTCACACTGAGCGCGATGAGAAGAAGCAAGGCGAATCACTGACGAACGTTGCTTTCACACCGAGCACGAAACGATTGATCGCCTTCTGCTAATTCACGCTAGCAATGCATTTTTACTCAGATATGTATCTCGTAAATGGATCTAACATCATCTGCTGCTCAATATGCAGCATTAAATTAAGATAAATAAAGTTTGGTTCTATGCCAGAAACACAAACTATCTATAATGTTAAAAGGAACACATCTAACATATAAATACACGACCAATTCGCATCAAGCCACAGTGAACTTTATGTGATGATTAATGTTTTGCTAAAATACACTATAAACATCATCGAGTGTTGTAATAACTTCCGCTGTGATCTATAGTGACTTGATTATATATATAGGCAAGACATGCAGATCTTTGTAGAGTTTATTGTCTAAACAGCCTTATTGTTGTAAAACTTACCATGAGCGCATTTGACTAATAAAAACGCGCGCATTGGAAGATGCACGAGTTCGCACTAACATATAATATGAGCAATTAGTAACATATTTGGCGTGCTGTCCAGAGGGAAGGCTCCGAGCTCGGGTTAAAGCCCGAACACAGAGAAACCCCCCACCCATCCCCATCCCTTCCCATCCCATCCCATCCTATCCCATCTCAAGAATGGGATGAAATTAGATTAAGAGTGAGGTGTTGGGGTGGAGGTGAGATGCTGGAAAACTGTTGTGGAACAGAGGTAAGTTGGCTGTATATATAGGGATTGTGCTTGTTAAGGTGATTAGCTGACGAGCTCCACCTGGGCCAGACTGATTGATTATCTGATCGTGCTCCTCCCGAACCTTGTTAATGAAACATCATAAACGGACACTCCAGATCACATAATTCAATGGAAAATTTAGAAATGATATTTAGAACATGTGAGAATAAATCTGTTCTCAAAAACCAACGATAACAAGAACTCAGCATCAACTCTCTTTTCTTATCCGGGATACTCTTCTTTGATGTTTGTTTACACTGGTTTTCGAAACAGCACCACCACTCTCACGCTTTTGTGCAACAGCAGCTGCTCTGGGCATGTGATCTAAGCTGAAATCTGATTGGACGGCCCGTTTCATCGTGGAGCGACCCAGAAAAATCCTCGGCATTGTATATTAGGAGCAGAGAAAAAGCCCGAAAAACAATGAAGCCGAGCTTTGGCGATAGAATAAACCACCCAATGGGATTTATGACGCTTTCAGTGTGAAAAGCATTAACATGGGATAGAAATTTAGTGTGGCAGGAGGATGTATGGCATCGCAGTCAGGGAGGAGAGGCTACTAAACAGTAGTGTAGAAGGCAGACATCCCCCCCCCCGACGCAAGCTTGTGGTTAGGTGACTTCCTTAAAGGTGACATATCATGAAAATCGGATTTTCCATGTTTTAAGTGCTATAATCAGGTCCCTGGTGTATCTACCAACCAAGGAAACGTAACTTTGTTTTGGTAAGCCTTTTGGTCTGCAAGAATCTGAGAAAAACCAAGAACTGATCAGCAGCATCATTGGCATTTACAAGACCGAAAGGCACCGAAAAGAGGGGGGGTGCGCGTGGTTATGCTTCACAAAAATAGGCATTTGTTCAAATTATAAGAGTAAATGTCGGTGGGAGTATTTTGGTAGCTGAAAACTTCACAGACCAGTGTGGGGGACACCAGAGACGTATATTCCATATTGTAAAAAGCGGGATAATATGTAACTTTAATAGCAGTTGCTGTGCAATACTGTGCCGATCGGGATGCAGTCGGGGCTCTCTGCTTCCCAGCGAGTTCGGGTCCAACTTTTGAATATGGTCGGTCCCGGGTAGTACATTTAAGGCATGTCTCGGGTCTGCATGGTAAGAGTCACAACTGTTCAAATCTAACATAACGAGTTGTACGGGTCACGGTCCGGTGAGCGCAAACTCCAGCATACCCCACCACATTTATGGGTCTCTTCAATTCACAAATGTTTGGACCCGTGAAGACCTCTATTCCATACATCAATACTAGAATAAGTATTTCAGTTACAGTTAGTTCTAGACTGTCAGTGTTTTTCTTCACGAATGGCTGTTGAGGACATGTTTGGATTTTTGCGGCCTGCAGCAGGAAATTGACTGACTTATGCACTTGGATTGTTTTCATTGTCTGAGTTCCTCCAGGGAAGTGGAGGAAATTAAATTTAAGAAACATGTTTACAGTGTCTTTATTTATCTGTGGTCTTAATACTAAAGCATATGACCAAATATTGTTTATTTTTTCAGTTGTACGTTTTATGACCTTTACCATTTCCTACTGGTATTTATGGGCAACTTATTCTCTTGTAACCTCATACAAACTCATTTTCATTTACCTAGAAATCTCGATCTTTCCATCCAGAAGGAATCTTCAGGTTACTGTAACCCCCAATAAAATAGCCGTTTATACAAATAACAGCTTGTTTTCTCTTTTTCACATGTTTGGTCAGGTAATGCACTGGGTAGTGATTAGTCTCTTTATAGGGCTTTTTATTAAAGGTATTTTTTTTGCCAGAACATATTAATGCTTCTTTCAGGAATAAGGCAGCTGCAGATGCCTTTAATGACCGTTGGAATGGCTTCACATTATTATACTGTAATTATTGAATAGGGCTTTTGGCTTGATGTAGTACCGCAAAACATGGCCTCCATGACTGGTTTTAGAGAGCTGCAATGAAATAAGGACCTACTCAGACAAAAACACTCACAGCCATGCAAGCCCTGAATTGTGCGTTTACGGCTTGTTTATATGTACACTGGAGAAGAGTGTTGTGAATGAGGCGCCGTTGTGGTCCAGTACTGTAGTGCGCTGTCTGAATTTTAAGAAGTTCCAAGGATTTAAGGGGTTACAGAGATGCTTTCCAGACTGGATTAGGATTGTTCTACGATATATTTTGTAGCTCTCAGTAAATCAAAGACAATTGAAATAATCAATCGAATCCTGCATCAAGGATATATTGATAAAGGAGGGCATAAATTTGAGAATCATGAATTAATTAAAAAACCGCAATTAAAACTTGAAAAGGCAATATTCGTCTAGCGGATTAATAACATTAAAAAATGATACAACGGCAACAAAGTTATTGTAACAAGGTATTATTACAAATGACATTTTGCTGTAGAGACATGATTTAAAATTACCTTTCCAATTTGTGTATTTATTTTTCATATTAATTTCAGTACTAGCATCTAGTTTTCTTTTTTTCAGTAGTGAGATGATGAGATGAACATAACTCTCCAGTTTGAGTGTTGAGCACCCATTACTCATATAAATGATATTCGTTGATGGCTCTCCTGTCACGAGGATCTAGAATTAGTTCAACCTAATCGTTGCTTACTGGGGTTGTGTACATTTCAGATAACACCAAGTCATAAAGTTAGGAGTATGGATAAACATCGGAAAGAACTAGATAAGCACCTACTCGAATGAGCGCAAAGGTCGTGGACATTGCTGGTCTATCCCACATACCAGCTTTGGCTACTCCCATGATTTAACATGGTAATCCACTCAAGTTTTAAACTTGTATTGTGGTCTCTGATGCACAGAGATATCCGGCTTAACAACATTGGAGTCTTATGCCTGTACCACTCCAGAGTTATGCCGTATGTTCTAAGATCCCACCAAACTTACGAACCTTCGCACAACAACGTGGATCACAGACCCGAATCTGTTGGACACCCAATTCTATATGAGTTGCGTCAGCTGCGCACTCTGCTAGTAGAGAGAATGCCACTACAAACTACCCCTCTGAACGCGCAGATTCTGACAACAGTACTCGCCCATGCGTTTCATCTACCACTATTATCATAACTAAGTGATCCACCCGACAAGCAGAGACTCACATCTGTCAGTGTAGGAGTTTTACAACACTGCGTAGGATCTTAGACAGCCTACCCCAGTCGACATAGTTACTATTTTCAAGTTTCGCCAGTGTGCTTGTTAAACACAAGGACGAGTTGTGTGTGCGAAAATAATATAGGGTAGACGTAGTGTCCAAGATATTTTAAATAAGACAAGTGCACGACATGCATTTTTTTTCTTTTTTGGTCTAATGTTTGCTGTGTGTATTACAGCATATCTCACACTGGTGCATTTCACGCTTGTGCATTTCACTAGAGACTCATTATTAGAAGATGTTGATGTACCTGTGCATGTTTGAGGTCCAGTAACAGTCCAAATGTACTTTCAACACCTTTCCAATCGAAAAAATAAATGCATGTCAAGCGTGCCTCAGGGTTTGCAAGGCTATTTCTGCAACTCCTGGAACAAAAGAGCTGCTTTTTCTTCATTCAGAACAATTTCTCCATTGTTTCAACCTCTTTTTATCAAGTGGCTGTTCTACAGAGCCTGGTATAACCTGGTCAATTGCAGTCACATTTCCTGTAATATTAGACAGAGTGACCTTGGAGGTCACTAGAGCAATGAGTTATGGTGAGAGGTTTATAACCTGCAGCTGGTGATTTGTTTTTAATGATAATGTTCTACTGCACTATTAGTTTTAAGTGTACAGTTTAATAGGAGGAGAGAAAAGCTTGGTTCCTTATGCTACAGAAATGTACTTTAATTTCAGTCATATAGTATCCGTAATAATTTATGATTATAGGAACAAGAAGCTTCTGTTATATTACTCTCTACAATCATTTGATTTTATATTTCAGCAATTGCATATATCAGAAAAATACATGCTATATTTTTTCCCCCTGAACTATGTCCAGTTGGGCTGTGATTAGGTTCAAATCAAGCCACACACGATCCTGATTTAACCCAGACTAAACTTTCGGGTTCAGGGATGGGCCCAGGGCTGTTTCCCTGTTGAAAGCAGGACAGACCCAGTTGGAGCTCAGTGTCTGGATGTAGAGGTCAGCGTAAGGACACTGTCCCTCATCCACAGGATTTTTCAGCTTTTCACGCATGCACACAAACACGCACGCACGCACGCACATGTACACCAGACGTGACACTGATGGAAAGTGGCCTGCATAACAGAAGCTGTGAATGTGAGATTACACTGAGCTATTTTTAACCTCATCCATCTGTGAATTTTAAAGCAGAAAATGAAAGGTAAAATGCATGTTTGCCACAGCAATGGAAAAGGTTGATAAAGAAACATTTTCATCTTGATGATACATGATTGCAGTGTGCAATTATGTAAAGGATAATGTATAGTCAGTCATTATCGCAAAATAAACCCAGACAGAATGATTATGGCCTTGATACTAAGCAGAAAAAAAACCTTTAAGTTCGCAATATTGACTGTACATTATACTTCTGACATATTTGTTTAGCAGATACCTAAATAAATGTACATTCAATATTTGAGTTTAAATTCTGTTGCGTTAGTAGAAGGACCCTGTTATATGAGAGACATGAAACTAGTACAGATATGTAGGAATATGGTTTATCCAGTTATATACAATAATATTTGACCTTACAGTTTTAGCCAATCAGAATGAAGTATTCTAGAGCGCATGTGATAATGTACGTTATTATATATGCAATATGACTTGAGCCATGCTAACATCCAGACTAAAAGCGTGTGATCGTGCATGTGATTGTGATAGTGTTTTATACAACAGTTAAAGAAGTTAATAATATTGAACAGTATACACAGCATTCTTAGTTGGTTTGTAAATCTTTGCAACCACAAAAGTTGTTCCAAACACAGACCATAACATGTTTAAATGCCACAGTAATGTGTTTGGTTCCCGAATCAATGTTTTAGAACGAATCAGTTGAGTGAATGATTCAGTGACTAAATCATAAAAACAGGAACTTGTACTTGTAGTGTTTTCGAAAATCAGGTGAAAGAATGAAGCAAATGATTACTTTTAAAGACGCACTTGGTGCCACTAATGGCGTATGGATGTAACCTACAGAAACAATCAAGGGTAAGTCTTTTTTTTTGTGGCCACTTTTTACTAATAACACAGAGACTACAACAGCCTGTCTGGAATGAGTGGAGGTGATACAAAAAGTGGGAAAATTACCAAGTGATATCAGAGCAATAATTAACAGATTTTTTTCATTAATAATACATGCTTTTACAAGTCATTATCAATATTTTAGGGGTGTAACGATATATCGCAGTACGATATTTTGTGATGCAAAAATGTTACAATATGTATTGTAGAGTGGTGGCGATACTTTTACGATATGACGGCAGACTAATCCTATTGGTTGAGCTGCCGACATGACCTACTCTGCAACAGCGTCGCGTGTGCTTTCCTAGCAGTTGCAGAAATCGCTTAAACTGAACATTAGTAGGGCAACATGAGTTTGGCTGAAACTGAAATTGAAGATGCCCCGTCTTCTTATAAGTCCGACATCTGGCAGCGTTTTGGTTTTCCAGTCACGCAACAGGACGACGGTAAAAAAATTACAGACAAAACACAAACTGTTTGTAAACACTGTAAAACAGGACTGCCATACACAACGTCAAACACTTTGAATATGATGTGCCATTTAAAACGGCATCACAACAACAAACTCCTGCGACAAAAAGGGTGAAAGAAGGCCAAACATCTATACAACGCAGTTTTGCTGCAACATGGTGTCAGTCAAGTGTGAAAGCTCAAGAAATAACCAGATGCATCTGAGTTTTTATTGCAAAAGACATGAGACAATTTTCTGTGGTCGACAATGTTGGATTTCGCGAATTGGTTAGGGTAATGGAGCCCAGGTACCATATTCCGTCACGCCCGCACTTCAGTCAAGAGGTAGTTCCAGCCCTGTACTGCGAAGCTAAAGCAAAGGTGGTCAACGGTCTGAAAAAATCAGAGAATGTGGCAATAACGACTGACGGGTGGACTCTGCGGGCTTGTCAGAGCTATATTACAGTCACGGCGCATGTTATTACCACGGATTGGGAAATTAAAAGTTTCGTGCTTCAGACTCACCCACTTTTCCATAACACTGAATGTTGTAACAAAGGTAATAAAGAGTTGGTTATTAATATTAAGTCTCTTTCCGGCTCAGACTACATAGGTTAAGCTTATGGGTCTGTCACGTGATGAAGGAACGACTCAAACCCGAAGACTCGAGAGATGAACTAATCAATTCTCTTTCCGGCTCAGACTGCATTGGTTAAAGCTTATGGGGCTGTCACATGATGAACGAACAACTCGGAAAAACCCGAAGACTCAAAACAGGTGAACTACTTGACTAATTCCAGTACAGAAACTATAGAATGTTGCGCATGCGCGACTGAACAAATCACTCACCGAGACGACTCGTTCTTCCCGAATCACATTAAAAATTCATTCAAAATGAACAAATCGTTCAAGAACAACCCAACACTAGTTGGTACTGACCAACGCAAGCAACATGGAGGTGCAGTGAGAGAAGTGTTTGTCGCATATTAAGTGGGTTTCGCGGCACCACATTGAATCTTGCGTAGCAAGCAGGTTTAAATGTTCTCGGCGTAAGTCGCTTGCTTGGTCGGTGAGGAAAAGTATGGGGGATTTTTTCCTGCAAGTGCCACTGCAACAGCTGTGCGCTCGGAAAAAAGCAAAAGATGCTTGGATCGCATAAAAAGATTATCATGTGGTACACGATGGAAAGCTCAATGAATAGCTGGAACGCTATCTAGAGAAACAAGCGGCTGTCACGGAAGCTCTCTTGAAGCACAGAGGTGCGCAAAAAATGCCCGTCAATTGATACGCTGGATAGCCAATAGCAATGACATCCACTGATGCAGAGAAATATAAACCTTTTTTAACCTGCTTAAAGTCGAGCAAAAAAAACAGCCACCAATCTAACAAAAAGACAGAATGGAAGATTCCTTGGTGCAAAACATTTTGCTAAACCAACAGTCACCAGTACAAAGTTCTAGGATAGAAGTAGAGATTTGAAAGGTACAAAAAGGACACTCTATTCCCCTGCACTAAGCTGTCCAATGAAATGGTGGAAAGAACACACGCTCAAACGTACACACTTTTTTCCTCTCTTCAAAAGGCTTACATACAGTTCCGGAGCAACGTCGTTACCAGGTGAAAGGTGTTGTTTCTGTTAGGCGTGTGGGGATATTGTTGAGTGAGTGCTCAAAGGATCCGCGAGGTTCTGCCTGAAAAATATAGATATTTGTTGGCAAAAAAACCTGTAAGGGGGTAGACCTAGAACAAACCTATGTGTTATGTTGAACTTCGGTGAGAGCAGGAACCAGTTATATTTTTATTTTATTTTTATTTTTTTACTGCTTTAAGAAGTTGTGTCTTAGGCTTCTTAATTCTAAGTTCATGTTAAATTTAACATAATTTTTTCAGTGACAGACAGATCTATTCAGTTGTTAATTTGAATACAGAAGGTTTTTTATTAAAACTTGAAATGTGATCTTGTATGTACAACAAAGAAAGTTATTGAACTTTGTTAATGTTTTTGAAATAAATTTGTTATTTGAATTTCAGTTTCATTTTTTAAATTTTGTTCAAAATATTGTGATATATATCGTATTGTGAACCCAGTATCGAGATACGTACCCTATCGTGACCTGAGCATATTGTTACACCCCTAATATTTATCAAATACTGCACCACATAAAAATGTTAGTGCAGCAGATACTGTGAGAATATAGAGCCTTAATGCCTTTATAACTGAGAATAGATTTGTGTGGGTTAATGTGTTAAAGACAACAGATGTAGTTATAGCTAAAATTATACTGTTGTATTGAAGAACAGCACAATAGGGACCTTTTCTCATACATGCCAACGGTTATCTTTTTGCCTATTGTGCATGATGTCTTTTTTAGTATTGTCGAAAAAGCTATTTGTTATTTCTATTTTATTGTGGATTTGGCTGCTGTACAGATTATGCTTTGTTTAGTGTTTTGCAGACTAAATTTTGTAGCTAATTTTATTAAATAAAATAATTTTAAGCCCTGTTCACAACAAAGAACGATAACTATAAAGATAACTATAAAGATTATGATATTAGCGTCCACACCAGCGAACGATATCGTCTGTTTATTCTAAGCGCACATGCGTCTACCGCTTTAAATTCTTGAGCTCGTTACAGCAGGATGGATTCTGATTGGCTCTCAGTGTTATATCGTTCATCAGCTGGGGAAAAAATCGTTTTGAAAGTGATCACAACAATATCGTTCCTCTGTATCGTTATCGTTATAGTTGTGGTGTGAACTTTGCTATTCTTTAATATTGAGAACGATTTTTAGAACTATGTCTTTATCTTTATAGTTATCGTGCTTGGTGTGAACGGGCCTTTAAGATGAGTTTTGTCAAAATTTCTATAAATCCTTTATTGCTGCTGTTGCATTCCGACATGCATTAAACCCACCACAGCCTCTGTGACCTCATGACTTCAGAGATGAAACCCTGTTGCAGGCAACATGCCATACAAGCAAACAACCAAAGGATTGTGGGTAATCCATACAAATCAGGGCTCAGACTGGCGGTTAGTACTGTACTTCTTTCATGGTGTTTTAGGATCAGCCCAGTTGTACCCAAAAAGCCTTTAAGGTTCAAAGAAACGGCAAAACAGCTTGTTGAGCTACAAAACCTTCATGACTAGAGCTTGCAGCTAAAACTGTATTATATACAGTGTATATATATACAAGAGTGAATCAAATAATAGGATACAAATGGACTGATAAGGTCAGAGCAGTGTGAGAGGGGGGGGTGGGTGGGGGGGGGGGGGGGGGGGGGGGGCCCCCAGCTGTCCTAGACACGGTTCTAAAACTTTTACTTGAGAGATTTTGCTGCTTCATTTCGGGAAAGATGTAACCTTTTCCTCTTTATTCTTCATAACAGAGAATGCGGCGACCACATACTGGGGTTACAGCCCTCCTAAACGGTGCAGTGAATAGAGTAGCTATAGTTTGAAAGGTGCGCTTCAGGGCAACACAATTTACGCTGAGCCGCTTCAGACAGCTCACCAGTAGCGCTTCAACAGCGCTGATTTTAAAGTGAAACCTGCTGAAGTCTGTCATTGATGTAAATTAAAGAACAAAAGAAAAAGAGAAATCCTTGGACTGTTCTAGTCGCTGATTAACTTTTGTAGCTTGAATAAAGATTACTATGTATAGTTTATGCTTTTATAATATAGTTTATGTGAAGATTGTTTTAAAATAACTTAAATTAAAAGTTGTTATATATTTTAAAGCTTATTAAATGTTGAAAATAATAGCTTTCAATTGTACTGTAATGTTGAATGGTTATAATTAATAGGTAAAATTGAGGAAAAATGCACCAGCAGGACAAATTAAAAACATTGTAAATATGTTTAGTCATTGTAGTAGTAATAACAGCCTGTTTTTGCAAAAAGAGTTTCATGGCCGGTAAAAAAAACTTTTTGTCTGGTAAATTTTATCATGTCACACCGGCCATTGGCAGTGTGGGCAAAAGTTAGTTTTAGGCCCTGTTGTGTATATATATATATATATATATAATTTTTTTTTTAAGTGACAGAACTAGTTATTTCATAGTTGCATAAAAGTGGTAGATATCTCATAAGCATGATTATTGTATTTTAGTTTAATTTCATTATAAAGATTGGATGGTGATTGATTGATTGGTAGATTGGTGGGTTGGTTGGTTGGAATAAAAGACGTTGCAGTACAGAATTGACAGAATTTGGCATTCTTCATAGCATGATGTATCTAGAGAACATTCCTCTAGGACTTCAGTTCTGGTTCCAAAGGGTTAAACTCACAACATCTTGGTCACCGCCCTCAGAAAGCTACAGGAAAACACTTCTGTAGGCTTATTTATTTTGTGAGGGTGAGATATTGTGGTCTTTTGACTAGTGCTGGGCTAGATTCCCAGCTGATGACTCAATGGCTCTAGTGTATCTGAATTCTGCAGTTCCTCCACAACTATAATCCCATTATTGACCAAAACAAGTCTATGAAGCTGAGATGGATGCATTTGAAGGGATGTTTTGATCGCCTGTTTACTAGAATGCAAATATGCATCATCTTCTGCATATCAATAAAGCTAATATCTTGAATAAATAAAGTGACTCTGAATTTATGCATATGGTCTGTTAAGATACCCAGCGGTTCTGCCATGTGCATGCAATAGACACTTCTGATTCCAGTCCATATCTCTACAAACAGCTTGGCTCAGAGTGCCAACCAGAAACATGTGTACCGTAAAACATCTAATATAGGTGACTGTTTTTGGGCTCAGTCAAACAACTCGGATTGCCACATACATGTTATTCCAGCCAAGACTAATTCCAGCCAAGTCTTGTCCTTGAATTGAATTGAAATACTCATACTAGGTGAAAGGTTTTGCCCAGTTATTGCGTTTTTATCAACATTACAATTCAAAACCGGTAAGATTTTTCGTTTCTCAAGGCTACATTTATTTTACAGTAAAAACAGTTTTCTTTTAATATGTTTTAAAATGTAATTCATTCCTTGTCTGGTGCTGAACTCCAGAATTTTCAGCAAAACCATTACGAAAACTATATTTATAATCATTAATTTACACTGTTGAAACATGTGCTACGTAATATCTTTATGGAAACCATCTACTTTGTTTTAATTATTTTTTGTTGTCTGTTTGTTACAAAAACCTAGCTGTGTCCCCTGGTCTGACAGCATCAGCTGAACAAGCGACAAAGACATTTATTTAGTCTACTAGATACGGGGACCATTTGCAGATGGGGACACCCTTTATATTTGGTCTGCTACACATGCACACAGGTCAGATATGAAGTGGGACAATGCTGACTCAGGCAGAGGCGGTGTGGCACTATTCTCACATGTGCTTCTCTCTCTTTCTTTGTTTTCGTCTCAATCTCTTAGTCATTATCCCTCCTCTCATCATATCCTCCTCTCCTATTTCCTCTCCTCGGCATCTCTCTCTCATCGCTCAAGGTCTCTAATCCAAAGTCAAATGTAAACGCTTTCCTCTCTGACAATCTGCCAGACAAAAATATCCTTTTTGACGTCCGTTATAATAAATTGATAACTTTCAAATTTTGAGTTTGAAATGAGATTCACAAAAGAATTGGGATGTCCAAAAGGACCAATATTGGTCAATAAGTGCCAGTTTTGGTATGGTTCAATGCTTATTTAGGGGCATACAAGTGATAATTTTTAAAATTTAATTTAAAGATGCTGACAAATTGAATTAAAAATTTTTTAAATAAATGTGTCTATATGTAAAATACATGATACAAACAACTAAACATTTATTTTATATAGAATATAAAATAAATGGTTACAAAAAATAAAAAATAATGTTTTACATAATTTCTTTATTACACCCTATGGAGGCCGTCAAAATCTCCTTTTTAAATATATTAAAAACGATCTGTCTTATATCTTTAAAAAATATAAACTTATTGTTTAATTATATTATAAACTTGATTTATATAAAAAAATACTGCGAAAGAACACTAGCCATCAGATCCTGATCAATATATGGTACTGGTCTTTACAAGGGGAATCGTTAAAAAAAATCCTTATCCGCTACAATCAATGCAGCTGAAGTATTTGCTAAATGTTATGTCGACATTACATGTTAAAGATTCAGCAAGCGGAATAAGTTCTTCCTTGCCCACGAAGGTAGCTCACTGCAATGTACCAGCACAAAAATCAGCCCTTAGCTTTATGCTATTTATTATATTCCATTACTGCTCATAAGAGGATAGTTAGTGACTTTTTATCAGCAGTGGTTACAGGGGTTCTTGCTCCACATCGTTGTAATTCGTGTGTCGTCGTCATGTGGGGGTGGGATGTAGTTCTCAAAAAGTGTACTAAGGTGTTGTCCAGTAACCCATTAGCTACCGTTTTTTCGTGCTCATATGTCTACTCTTCCCACCCCCCTGTGGCAGTGACTCAGGCGAGGCGAATAATTTTGGCAACCCTGGAGTGGAGAGTTAGAACCGCGCCTCTCTGGGGTACACTCTCCCAGGGAATGATACCCGCGAAGCACGCATATGTTGAGCCTCCGACCAAAATCATTAGGTGGCTGGGAATGAGGTTTCTCATATTACCATGACAACGACGGGGTCTTCCAAGACAGAATGGAAAAATGATGAGACAGAGCGTGCAAAAATCATGTGTGCTGCAAAACTGTGTGCAGACAAGGAAACCGGTGCTTTGGGGTTTGTACCGTCAGGGGTGTTTTCTATAAAGAAGTTCTCTTATGTTTCACTAAGGATGAATGCTATTGCATGATATTTTGCTTGCAAAATAACGTAAAAATAGTTAGCCAACAAACTATGTGTTATACAAATGTTAAAAAACAAAAAAAAAAAAAACCAAAAAAAAAAAATTCTATGCTAAAGCATATGATGTTAAAAAATGTAATTTAATTAGGACCTGTTAAATTGCCTGATGGGGACGCTAAGAATCATTTCAGCACAGATGCACAGTAACTTACCGCGGCGGGCCGGTTACAAGTAAATAGTTAAACATAACACCAGTCCTTGTTCAGTAGTGTCACATGATCTTATCAGAAGATTATAATTTTAATATGAGGCCTAGATGCGAGAGGGCCCCGTGTGGGGCTTGCCGACTGCCTGCTTCACAGAACATTTAGTACTTGATTAGCAAATGCTACTGAAAGGGCTAACCAAGTTATAAGCTCGAACACACTTGATAACTCGGGCTTTTTTGTTCCCATCAGAAACCGTCGCTACAGATTTTAAAGAGAAAGACGTTCTTTGAATGAAGGATTAAAAGAGCAGATTAACTCTCTGATGAAAGAGATCTACATTTCTTGTCAACTATGTAATGTCCTTGCGCACTGTAGCCACTTTTGACTGCGAACTCTTTAAGGGTGAGTTTAGGCGCTGGGTGTACGGGAGATAGGAGAGAAAGTGCATGGATGGGGGGGGTGCGGTAAAATGGAGTCATACTTGGCTGACGGCGGGAGGGGGCACAGGCGCCGGGGGACCCCGCGGGGAGGGAGCGACGGGTTGTTGAAACAGTAATGGACGGTATGAAGAAGTTTTTAATGTGTGACATGGTGTCTCAAGGGAGGTTAGGTTGTGTTTTGTTTGGGCGGGGGGTGGTGGTGTGAGTGTGGTGGAAAAGGGGGCTTTTCTTGTGTGGGGGTGTTTGTACGGTGAGCTGAGTGTGTGGGGTGATCTGTGTCCAAAATGGTGTCAGGGAATGGTGGGTTTTGAGAGAACCTGAATTCGCAGGTGTGGCGTGGAGGGTGGTGAGTTTTCATCCAGACGAATCGGCCAATTTCTCACACCAAATATTTGGCTCTGGACACCCGGGGACATCCATTGCTGCCGGGGTAACACCACACAGAGATACCCAAAAGGGAAGCACACACACAAACGCGTCGGTATCAATGTCCTTTTTGAATAATACTTAACTACAGCCTAAAGTAATCCCTTCTCCTCAAGGAACGATGAGAGTTGTAAATTGTACTTCATTTTTACTATTCACGTTAAGTATAATTCGCCAGTATAAACAATTACTAGGAACAACCCGCTCAAAAGACACCCTTACAAAAAATATCTCTCTTTATTTATTGCCATATATACTAAAACTCCAAAATCATGGTGCGATGCTAGCATTGCTGAACCTCCACAATCTCGACGCAATCGCTTGAATAATACCCAATACTTGGGAGGCTGGAAACAGAAAAAAAATTCATAATCTTTGGCCACAATATACACTTGTCAGATTTATGGAGAGTGCGGTGAGCATTGAAAAACAGAAGGTCTAAGATTATTTTTTTTTCCGTTTTTGCCCTCGTTATATGTTTCCTTCTTTCTTTCAGTTTCATTTTTCTTTGTTTTCTTCTCTTTTTTTTTCTAGAAAGAAATTCATATAACCTCTTTAAATGAACTTGTGTTTTTCGCTGGCGTGCGCCGTCGTATACGAGAAAGCTGACAAGTCTGGGCCCCATGATAAATAAATGAGTATGGACATTAAAGTTGAGCTTTTTTTTTTTTTTATTTTTTTTATTTTTTTTTCTTTTTTTCTTCTTCTTTTTTTTTTGTGTTTTCTTTTTTTATCTTTTTTTTTTTTTTTCTTTTTTATTCTTTTTTTTTTTTTTAAATTTTTTTATATTTTTTTTTTTTTTTCTTTTTTTTTTTCTTTTTTTTTTTCCTTCTTTTTTTTTTCTTTTTTTTTTCGTTCTTTTGGTTCTCTCTCTTTCTCTTTTTATTTTTTATTTTTTTTTTTTTTTTGTTTTTTTTTTGCTTTTTTTTTTTTTTTTTTTTTTTTTTTTTTTTTTTTTTTTTTTTTTTTTTTTTTTTTTTTTTTTTTTTTTTTTTTTTTTTTTTTTTTTTTTTTTGTTTTTCTTGTTTTTTTTCCTTTCTTTTGTTTTAGGTATTTTTTTTTTTTTTTTTTTTTATATTTCTTCTTTTGTTTTCTTTGTTTTTTTTTTTGTGTTGTTTTTGTTTTTTTTGTGTTTTTGTTTTGTTTCTGTTTTTTTTTTTTTTTTTTTTTGTGTTTTTTTTTTTTTTTTTTTTTTTTTTTTTTTTTTTTTTTTTTTTTTTTTTTTTTTTTTTTTTTTTTTTTTTTTTTTGTTTGTTTGTTTTGTTTGTGTTGGTTCTGTTTTTTTTGTTTTTTTTTTTTAATTTTTTTTATTTATTTTTTTTTTTTGTTTTTTTTTTTTTTTTTTATTTGTTTGTTTTGTTTTTTTTTTTTTTTTCGTTGGTTTTTTTTTGTGTTTTTGTACTTTTTCCTTTTTTTTTTTTGTCTGTTGTTTTTTGTTTTTTTTGTTGTGTGGTGGTGGATAGGTTTTTTGTTGCTTTTTTGTTGTTTATTTTTTTTGGTGGTTTTGTTTTTTTTTTTTTTTTTTGTCCTCAAATAAACTTTTTATTTTTTTTTTTAGTTATTTTTCTTTTTTTTTTGGTGTGTTTTTTTTTTGTTTTTGTTATTTTTTTTTTTTTTTTATTTTTTTCTCCCATTATAATGTTTTTTTTTTTTTTTTTTGTTTTTATTTTTGTTTTTTTTTTTTTTTTTTTTAATTTTTTTTTTTTTTTTTTTTTTTTTTTTTTTTTTTTTTTTTTTTTTTTTTTTTTTTTTTTTTTTTTTTTTTTTTTTTTGTTTTTTTTTTTTTCTTTTTTTTTTTGTTTTTTTTGTTTTTTTTTTTTTTTTTTTTTTTTTTTTTTTTTATTGTTTTTTGTTTTGTTTTTTTTTTTTTGTGTGCTACGTATCTTTTTTTTTTTTGTTTAGTTTACATTTTTGGTATTGTTTGTTTTGCTTTTTTTTTTTTTTTTTGTTTTTTTTTTTTTTTTTTTTTTTTTTTTTTTCTTTTTTTTTTTTTTTTTTATTTTTTTTGTTTATTTGTGTTTTTTTTATTTATTGTTTTTTTTTTGTTTTTTTTTTTTTTTCTTTTTTATTTTTATTTTTTTTTATTTGGTGTTTTTTTTTTTTTTTTTTTTTTTTTTTTTTTTTTTTTTTGTATTTTGTTTTTTTTTTAAGTTTTTTTTTTTTTTTTTTTTTTTTTTTTTTTTTTTTTTTTTTTTTTTTTTTTTTTTTTTTACGTTTCTCTTGTTTTTTTTTTTTTTTTCTTTTTTTTGCTTTTTTTTTTTTTTCTTGCTTCTTTTTTGTTCGTAAGTAATCATTTTTTTTTACTAAACTATATTTTTTTTTCTTTGTTTTTTGTTCCTTCTTTTTTATTTTTCTCTTATCTTTTTTTGTTTTGGTTTACACTCTTTATTTCTTTTTTTATCCGCCTCTATCTATCCTTTTTTTTTTTTTTTTTTATGTATTTTTTTTTTTTTTTTTTTTTATTTTTTTGTTTATTCTCTTATTTTTAGTCAGTCATCTCTATCTCATACAATCCATGGTTTGTACCCCACAAAGAGGTACAATCTCGTGTCGTCTGGGGCAGCGCGATCATCGGAACGTTGAGCTGCGTTTGAAAAACATGCGTCACCCCAAACCGCCTCACATTTTCCTGGGGAGGGGGGTCAAAAAGAAAAGGGGGAACGAAGAAAGAGGGTTACTGCCCACCCCACCCACACGCCCCCGCACAAAAAAAAGGAGAGACCAACAAGAGCCATAAGACCCTCCCCCCCGCAATCACCGCCCCGCCGTCGTGCCCCGCACCCTCCCAACCTGTCCCCCCCCTGTGCCCCGCCCCCCCCCCATACCCCCCGCCCCGCCCCCCGCTCGGGCCCCCGGCGCCCCCCCGCACCCACACACAAGCCTTGTTCTATTAGCACCTCCCTAAAGAGCCACCCCCCTCGCCACCCGTTCCCCCTTTTCATTATACCACTACCAACTCAATCAACATCACAGCGCGCCGCCCTCCGGCCCCCGATACCCCACACCCCCCGAACTTCCCCTACATACACAACCTCTCCCCCCCCACACTGCCCGGAGACGGCCACCCCGCCCCCCCCACCCCCTCACCCCCCCCCGCCAACGCGGCAACCCCCCCCGCGTTTCCCCCCCCACCTCCCGCATCATGATTGATTAATTAAGTGCAAATGCTCGTGAATACTGCTTGTTTTATTTATTTTCTTTTTGTGATACACATTTCCCCCTCACACCACCCCCGCCCATCCCCCCCCCCCCCGGCCCCCCCCCCCTGCTCCCCCCCCCATCCCCCCCCGCCTGTAGCTACGGAGCTCACCCATACTCCCCCCCCCCCCGGGCAGCTGCCTCCCCCCCCGTCCGTCCCCCCCACGTCTGCCCCCCCCCCCTTTAGCACCCCCCAAAAAACCCCCCCCCCCCCACCGCCCCCAAGCCCCCCCCCCCCACCGGGCCGTTGGATTGCCCCCCCGGCCCCCGGTATACTCGAACCCTCGCCCCCCGCTGGGCCCCCGCTGCTGAGGGGGTGCGTGCGCCCCCCCCGGCCGCGCGTGGCGTTGTGGCCACCACCCCCCCCCCGCCACTCCACCCTGAACCCCCACCCCCCCCTTAAGGTCCCCCCCCCCCCCCGCTCCCGCCCCCCGCCCCACCTCCCGGCGGCCCGCCCCCCCCACCCCCTCCCCCTCCCGGGCCCCCCACGCCGCAGGCAAAACCACCAAAAAAAGCACCCCACCCCCCTCCTCCCACAACAATCCACTCCCCCCCCCCCCCCGCCACCCCGGTTGCACTCCCCCCATCACCCCCCCCCCCGCCCCCCCTTCCCCCTCCACCCCCTCCCCCCCCCCCACACCCCCCCCCCCCCCCCCCCCCCCTCTCTCCCCCCCCCCTCCCCCCCCCCTCCCCCCCCCCACCCCAACCCTAACCCAACCCCAACCCCCCCCCCCCCCCCACCCTCCCCACCCCCCCCCCCCCCCCCAACCAACCCCCCCCCCCCCCCCCCCACCAACACCCCCCACTCATCCTCCCCCCCCACTAGCCAACACTCCCCTCCCCCCCCCCCCCGTGTGAGTGTAATTTCCACCCCCCGCCCCCCCCCCCCCCCCCCCCACCCCCCCTCCCCCCCCACCCCCCCCCACCTTCCCCCCAACCCCCTCCCCACCGCTACCAAACCCCCTTAGCCACCCTCCCCCCCGCGCGCCTCACAGCCCCCGACACCCTCCCCCCTTTCCCCCCCCCCTCCCCCATCCCCACCCCCCCCCCCCCTCCTTCTTATTCTGGCGTCCCCGCCCCCCACCGTTTCTGTGTCACTCGCCCGGCCTCCCGCACCACCGCCCCACTCCCCTGTCCGCCCCCCCGGCCTCCCCCGCTGGCTAGCTGCCCTGTTGGGCCCCCCCCCCCCCGCCCTGCCCCGCCCCCCCCCATCCAGCCTCGCCCCCGCTCGGTGCGACGCCCTCACACAGGGGCCCCCCCCCCACGCACGCCCCACCGCACCCCACATAAAAAACTCGCTAGATTGTGTAACGAAACCCCACCCGGCGGCCGCGCCCCCCCCGCCGCACCCACGACCCCGCCCACCCCACCCACCCGCCTCCCCCCCACCCACCCCCCCCCACACCCCCCACCCCCCCACATCGCCCCCCCCCCTGACCCCCCATCCCCCCCCCACCCCCCCCCCCCCCCCCTCCCCCCCCCCCCCCGCGGCCCCCCCCCCCCCCCCCCCCCCACCTCCCCCCTCCCCCCCCCCCCCCCCCCCGCCCCCCGCCCCCCCCCCCCCCACCCCACCCCCCCCCACCCCTACCCCCCCCCCACCCCCACCCCCACCCCACCCTCCCCCCCACCCCCCCCCACCCCCCCCGCCCCCCCCACCCCCCCCCCGGCTCCGCCTCCCTCACACCGTCAGTGGCTTTGTCCCGCCCCCCCGGCCCCCCCCCCCACCCACCCCACCCGCGCCCCCCCCCCCCCTCCTTTCCACCCCCCCCCCCCCCCCCTCCCCCCCCCACCCCCTCCCCCCCCCCCCCCCCCACCCCCCCCCCCGCCCCCACCCCCCCCCCCCCACCCACTTGTCTGGCCCGGCCCTCCCCCCCCCCCCCCCCCCCCCCGGGGGGGCCCCCCCCCCCCCCCCTGGCCCCCCGCCACGGCACACTGGCGTTCGCCCCCAACAGAAAGTGCAGGGAACAAAAAACCAACCACTTCCCCCAGTCGCGCCTAATTCCTTACGCCCCCCAACCCCCCCCCCACGCCCCCCCGCTTCCCCCTCCCCCCCCCCCTGCCATGCGGCCCCCCTCCCTGCCCCCCGTGCGCCCACCCCACCGCCGCCGGCACCACCCACCCATCGGCCCCCACGAGCCCCCCACCCCCCCACCACGCACCACAACACAAGCCCCCCCCACACCACCCACACCCCCCCCCCCCCCATCTTCGGCCCCCACACACCGGCGGGGCAATCCGTCGCACCGCCCCCCCCCCCCCCCCCCCCCCCCACCCCCCCCCCCCACCCCCCCCCCCACAACAGAGGATACCCGGAGCCACTACCCCCTTCTCCGCCCCCCCCCCCCCCCCCCCACGCCGCCCCCCCCCCCCCCCCCCCCCACCCTAAGCGCAGTCTCCCCTACAAACCCCGCCCCCACCCCCCCCCCCCACCGACCCGCGCGGCCCTCCCCGGCCCCCCCCAGGGCCCCCACCCCCCACCCCCCAGCGCAACCTCCCCCCCCCACACAACCAGTACGTCTAAAGGACCGGGAGACACGAATAAACACCCTGCACCCCACTCTTCCACTAGTACCAACCATGCCCCCACCGTAATGAACGTCCCTTCGGAAGCTCGAACCCGAACGGATGAAACCCCCCCACCACGCAACCTGGCAGACACCTCGGAACGCCCCCTTCTGCTCCCATACCAGATTGTCAACCGGACTGAAAACCTTCACATGTGACAGACCATCTTCATGTGGCCCAGCCCCACACCACCGGGTCGCGTGGAAGGAATGCAAACCGGGGACCTGAGGAGTGCCACTGAAAAACAAACACGGGAAAGGGGGCCAGGCAATTATAGGACAATTGGATGGAATGCGAGGCACCGTATATGAATTATAAATTATATAGTGCATTTAAGTGCGGTGTGCTGGTTGTTCGCGGGGGGGGGTTGGGGTGCTAACAATTACCCGCCTTTGTAATTTTACATCATCCCCCTCTAACCCCCCACTAACCCCCGCCCCCCCCAATCGGTCCACACCCTCCCTACACTTACAGTAGAAATAAATACACCACCAAACACATACTAATACTATTATTATCTACATTTTGAAGACCCTGAGCAAGCAGACTTTTGTACACTCTGTAGCTTGAAGAACTATGAAAACCAACATCGTTGAATAACATATAATATCCTTTGGTGAGATGGCAGAACTGAGCAATGCTTAGATCCCTTAAAAAAGCAAAACTGTTTTTGACCTACCTAGAAAACACCCAAGATAAAAACAACAGGTGTGTTTATTAGGCAGCAAAACGACAATTATAATATGTGAAATGATGCACAAGCAGCCAAAAAACAATGAAGACACAAGTAAAAAAAGCAAATAAATAAAAAAACGAAAATCTGTATAAATAAAAAAAAAGTAATTAAAAAAAAATAAAAATAATCTTCATCATATCCATAGGTCTTGTTTTTTTTTTGTTTCTTTTTTTTTTTTTTTCTTTTTTTTCGTTTTTTTTTTTTTTTTTTTTTTTTTTTTTTTCTTCTTTTTCTTCTTTTCTTCTTTTCTTTTTCTTTATCTTTCGTCAATGCTCTTGGAAAGCTTGGTACAGTTACGTGTTTTGTATGTTTTACCGTTTTTCGGATGTGTTAGGTTTTGTTCGTTTTGTAAAACAAGCATTCTTATCATTTGTCTGTGAGGTCTTTTTCCCTTCGAGATACTACGACTACCCTATCCCTAGTCTCAGTTCTTGTGGTCATTCTTCTTACTATTTTTTTTTTCACGACTCCTTTTCCTTTTTAATGAACTGATTCTTTCTCTTCCTTGTTTACTCTCATTTTATTGCTCGTGTATTCTCTTCTTGCTTATGGTTTTTTATTTATTTACGGCGGGTTCCTTATTCTTTTAAATGTATTAGCGTTAGCGTTTTTTTTATTATAAGTCTGCGTGTTTTCTATCTTTATATTTTGTAGTTCTTATATGATCTTTTTTTTTCTGTTTAAAGCTCCCCGCTTATATAAGCGGTTTGCTTTCTATATTATTTGGTTTTGATCTTTTTTGGGTTCTTTTTTGTTTTTTTTTCTCTGTTTCTGGCCTTGGGGGGGGTGGAGTTACTTGGCCTTTTGCCTTATTCCTTGTTTTTCCCTTCCTCTCCTGGGGGATCACCTCTAACTCTCTTGGAAACATTCCCCAGTCAGGGGGGTTCCTTCTTCTTTTTTGGTCGGTTGTGTTCTTGTCCCATGGCTGCTGTCCAAACACTTGGGCCTATAGTCTCCGGTGGAAAATCTGAAGGAGTTTGACCCATAGGATGGCATAAAGGTGACTATGGTTTTTGCACGTAATTAGGGATAACTGACAATTTTACACCCATCCTTCTTTGCAGTGGCGATGATAGTTCAAGTCTTTGTCTAGTCATACCTAATACATATCTTTTTGAATCACTGGCCGCTAGCCTTCATCGCTTTGTTGTACTCGCCCATTTCTATTCACAACTTCGTCATACCAACTTCTGTCATTTTTTTTTACTCTTTTCCCCTTAGCACAAATTTCCTCCCATAAGTCTAAAAGAGTCAATTTCTGCGGAGGGCCTTTTTCCTCTGGCACTAGTCTTTGCTTGTTCTCTTCTTTCTTTCAGTCACTATAATACGTTGATTGTCTATTTTCTATCAGAGTATGCAATTTGATAAGATAAATAACTTAGACGATTAACTTCCCAAAATAAGACTTGTTTAATCTTTGCCCGCCTCTTTTTTAGCGTTTGCGATAACAAATACATTTTAATGGATATCCCATAGAGTAGATTAAATTTTGCAGTTTGAGTAAGTGGTGTCTCGCTCCGTGTTCTCTGGTTTTTACACTTCACATTCCTTGCCTATTCAGTTCTTTGTCTTTGTGTGTAAGCTTCCCTTTTAACTCCCTTCTCCTGGACTGATAAGAAATCTGTGTGCATTGGCTTCAGGTTCCTTCCTTCTTGTCTTCTTGTCTTGCATCTCGCTTTTTTGGGGTGTAGTTTAGTACTAAACCCATCACCCGATACGGACGCATAAAATGGTCTCCAGCACTCCTTCCTCCGCCCTCGCCCCCTTATTCCTGGGAAACTTGGGTTTAAGTCAAGGGTATCAGTGTTTGCTCTTTCGAGTTGTCAAGGTCTTCAGAAAAATATCATTCTTTATAGTAAAATAGAGTTTTTTTCTCCTCCGCACCATCAGGGCTCAGTTAGCGGCGCAGTTCCCCCCCAACCTATGACCAATCGAGCATGAACTTTATGGAAAAAATCCATGGAAAAAGAAAATCCTAACTTCCTTATTCCTTAAAATATACTTATAGCCCTACTTTTTGTATACAGCAGTTTTAGTAAAAATAAATTATATAGTAATTAAAATAATTTTTTAAATTCGTGGATTAATAAAATAACTTCATACAAATTTTATTATTGAAACGAAATTTCTGCAACAAGATTGCTTCATCATTGAATTCATCAAAATATGAAAATGAGAGAAAGTAATCGGAAAATAATAAGGATTAAAACTATATCATTAATATAATTTTTAAAAAAATAAATAGAAATTTCTATTACGCAAAATGTGTACTTACCCACCATTCTGTTCTTTTTTTACATTTTCTTTTTTTCTTCTTCCCTTTCTGTGTCCCTCCTGCTCAGGTTTTCCTTTCTTTCCTGTCCCTTCTCTCATCCTTCTTCCTTCCTTTTCTTCACGGCCCTTTGGCCTCTTGGGCGTCTCCCTTAATTTTTGGAATGTAGTTTTTAAATTTATAATAATCAAATACAAAGCAAAAAAAACAAGAATTAGGGGTACGACTAATCCACGATATTTGAAAAAATAAAGTAAAAAAAAAGAGTGTCTTACAAAATTTTCTTGGAAAAAATTCTAAAAATATAAACATACAAAAATCAGCTTTCGTTTAAAAAAAACATTGTATATTATAATATATAAAGCTTTAAATACAATAAAAAAAATTAAAAATAATAAAAGAACACCTATATAAATTCAAAATAAAAAAATTATATAAAAAAAAAATTAAAATCAAATTAACAAAAAATTATATAATAATACATAGAACATAAATAAATACATGAAAATCAGAAACAACATTAAGCCTAATACACATGTCTAAAAAAACAAAATTAAACTATTTTTTCATATTTCTTCATTCATTTGACAAATCCAATATATTAAAATAATCATACTATTTTTTTTTTGTTTTACTTTTTTTTTTTTTTTAAATATGAAATGCTATTAAAAAAAACAAAAAATCATAAATACTAAAAATACGTGTACATAAAAAAGCAAGAACAACATAAACAAAAAAATAAAGAAATAGGTAAAAAACACAAACTATACAATCATCGTAAAAATAATTAAAGGAACCAACAAAAAAATAAAAAAACATAATGTCATTTTGTGGTAAAAAAAAAGAAAAAGCACATAAACCAAGGCCTGTCATTTTGTTGAATTTGTGCTATTTATTGGTGTATTCAAATTATTGAACATCCATTGATCATTCATTCCATAAACATTTCTTTTAAAAATAAACAGCCAACCAAATAACCAAATAAATATAAACGAATCCGCACTCCCTGCCTCATCAGCAATAGGAGCTAATTGATTTTTTGTTGGCTTCGTCGGGCTTTAAGGAAGGGTCTGTCTATATCAATTCACTAACTATGACTTTCGTGACTTTTTTTTTTAATAACAAATTACACAACGATTCCCACTTCATTCCAGTCATACTAGTCCATCTTAAAATTCTAGGTGAAAAGTAAAGAAACAACTAATTATGATATTTAAATAAATAATCCTAAATTTCTAATGAATAATATGTAATCGTAAACATATCTAATCATCATCCATGGTCTTCTTTAATTTCTGTTTTTTTCTCTGTAGTTTGGCATCGACTCTTTGTGAATGGTAAGAGCCATTTTAACACCTCATTCAGGATGCAATATGAACAAATTGACCATAAAACCAAAACTTTTCATGCGAATGTATATTCAATCTATGCATCAATCATCTTTAGACAAACTATTTACAGAAACTCTTAGTAAAAAAGGTTTGCATATGTGTTTTTTTTTTACACTGAGCATCATATTTCATACATCAGGCTTTTATTGCTTATGTGGCGTGACATAGGAGAATATAAAGATCATACTCAAGGAGGAAAAAAACATACATTTTATTCAGAGGCCCAAACTGAGCAAAAATATGCCATTTGTTACAGTTGTTGATATTTATATGGTCAAAAAGTACGATGAAATTTTAATAGCTTGTAATGTAAGGTGATGAGATCTTTATAACAGACGGCTTACATAAAATTAATATGAATATAAATATATTATCTCCCAATAATATGTCTTACTAAGATGATCTTTAAATGCTTAATTTCATGATGTTTTCATTACGGGCAGCAAAACATAATGCAACACAATAAAATGATGATTGAGAGATCATATTTGATACTTGCATTTTAATATGATTTAAATAAGGATAACCAAGTAAAGCTAAGTTGCTTCAGTAAGAGTTAGTTTTGAAATATTGCTTGCAATATAAAAGCTACTTTCACTTTTAGAGATCATTAAAAATTTGACAGCCACAACCTGAAGGCAGATGTTATTAAAATGATACAAAAAGGCCTTTTACTTGCTTTAAAATGATAAACTATCAATTAAGACGACAGAAGGAATAGTAGATTGTGTACATTTGCGTATAAAATGATACAGTAGGCTTTATAGGGTTAAATGTAATATAGTTGTTAATGAAAATGGCTGAAAACTCTATTTTAATAAAGAAATTTATTTTTTATGAGACCTTGACCCACACTGATCCTCTGCTCTTACCAAGTTTTCCCAGAAGGGGGCGTCCGTGGTAAACTACACCAAAACCGAGATGACAAGAGGAACCTGCACTTCTTCAGTCCAGAGTATGGCTGTGAGTGTGACCACTTCTTCACTGCATTTTCTACTGGATATTTGTTTAGACCGGACATACAAGTATTTTTGGGTTTATATATTTTATATTTCCTTCTCTGTAGCGTGTGAAGATGACTACGCCATTGACATCTTTTCCTTTGGGATTTGTGCTTTGGAGGTGAGATACCAACAAAGCATGAGCTGGCAGTGTTATTACATACAGCTCTTTACAGCACTGAAATGTGACAAGTCCCTTATGAAATAATATGTAAACTCCTTCAGATGGCCGTGTTGGAGATCCAGGCAAATGGGGATTCAGTTGTGTCCAAGGAGGCCATATCCAATGCAGGCCAATCATTAGAAGACCCGCTTATGAGGGTACGTGTGCAAGCTGGGTTATTGTTTATTAGGCATGAGTAGATGCTTTTTTAAAATGCCATCGACTCATGATTTTTCACTTGCAATGATAAAACAGGTAACAAACACAACAGCACAGACTTGCATTAAAGGTAACATATCATGAAAATCTGACTTTTCCAGGTTTTAAGTGCTATAATCAGGTCCCCGGTGCATCTACCAACCAAGGAAACGTGAAAAAGATTAACCCAGTAACTTTGTTTTGGTAAGCCTTTTTCTGCAAGCGTCTGAAAAAACGAGGGCGTCTGATTTCGCTCCCCTAGTGACGTTGCAAAGGGGTCTCATTATAATATTGCCGCATCTTAATCTGTAAGTTTACACCCATGGTGCTGTCATTTTGATTTTGCAAGCGACAAAGGTGTACCAGTTCTAATGCCATGGAGAAAGTTGGCAAATCATGCTAACTGTTCTGTCTTTGGCTGCACAGACTAGCACAGAACACTATTTAGAGTCCCAACCTCAGAGAAGCTGGTTATTGATTTATTTACTGTATATTGCTGCTGCCACACAGATCTAAAATAAACATGCAATTTATTTCCCAGCTGTTTACCTTCACAGACATACCCGACTGTTTTTTTGTAACTCATGTGTGTTTAATGTAAACTTGTGTGTGAATGAGAACTTAGTTTAGTACTCGCATGCTGTGACAGCCGCTTTCTGTGCGTGTGCTTCGAATGTGTGCACTCAGAAAACTGAAGTTTAAACTAATATGGTTTAAAACGCATGGTTTCAGCGTGATAAACATGATAATCAAAACCAAAACGGATGTTTTTTTAGCATGTACGAGCTGTAATGGTGCAGCTCTATTCTGGAAAAGGGGGCGGGGAGCAGCAGCTCATTTGCATTTAAAGAGACAGGCACGAAAAACTGCGTGTTTCAGCTTCCACTCAAAATAGACATTTTCAAAATGATATAAATGATCTGTGGAGTATTTTGAGCTGAAACTTCACAGATACATTCTAGGGACACTAGAGACTTATATAACATATTGTAAAAAGAGGCATAATATGTCTCCTTTAAGGGGAACCCATTTAGATCTTGTCGCTCATATTTTCTTTAGAACATGTAAAAATTTGTGCATCAAATATGATACAGTAGTCTAGGGTTAAAATATAGTTTGTTGATGAAAATGTCTGAAACTTGAAAACCCGCATTTATTTTTTAAAACTGCATGAAAGAAATGTGTTTTTATGAGTTTAACCCACTCTGATCATCTGCTCTTACCCAGTGTTCCCATGGTAAATTTTCTTTAGAAAATGTAAAAATGTATTATTTTATATTAAACCTGAATTTTCCTGTTA
>JADLZN010005168.1:106206-163645 GCA_018155175.1 Sinocyclocheilus anophthalmus | reverse complement strand
GAAGCCATAGTTAGAAGGCTAACTATCTCGTCTTGACGGTTTATCTGACTGGTTTGCCTAATTGACCAATCCTGCACTGAGAGAGGTTAGGACCGCCTACCTTATTAACATATGGACACAGAAATAAATAAATGTAGAAATGCATAAATAAATGTAAAAATAAATAAATAACACAGAATGCTTACGGTACTGTATAATACATAAAATGAGAAAAAAATGATATATTACACAAATGGGCAAAATACACATTAAAAATGAAAGGTGTGGACAAAATTATTTAGTTATGCATTCATTCAGTTATGCTTCTGCAGTTATTAGTTATTTAAGCATTTAAGCCTTAATTATTTATTTAATCATCTTCTTTTTCAGCATTTATTTTATTGATCATTTCAGCATTTAATTAATTTTTTATTGAGTTACTTATGGATTTCTACATTTATTTTTCCTATATTGATTTCTTCTTTATTAATTTAATGTAGTGCTACATTTTATTTATTTATTTAATTTCTTGCATTTTACTATTTATTCATTTATTTATTATACTTAAGTAATTTCTCACCTCCATAGACACATACCTACAAGTGCACAAACATATAAACTCAAGCATACTCTCCCTTTTCACACCCAGAAACCGCCACTCAAATCTCTCAGCAGAATATTTGAGGAATCTTCAGGGCGGTGGATTATTTTGGAGACGGGGTTGCCATGAAACACAGGTGACTGAAACGACAAACTATTTCCCCCAAGCAAGTGTTAAAATCGCTTGGTGGGTGGGTAGGGAAATGCTTGAACAAAGGAAACTTAAGATCGTGTGTGTGTGCATTCACATACACATCCAGTATTTTGATGAATGCAGACTATCATGGCACTGGTGTTGTGTTATGATGACATCATTTCAGTTAGATTTGATCAACCATCTGGAAGACAGGTTCAGAGCGTGCAGCCCACCCTTTCCTGCTTTCCCGCTTGCTCTAAAATAATCACAGGGTGTTCTGGTCTATATTTAAACAGCAAACATGCTTATTAGCAGATGGCAATGAGGAGCTCCACTTCTGAATGACCTCCTTGCTTAAACTGTTAAATCCTGAGGCATAGGGTCAAAGGTCTCATTGTACGTTTCATCTGTATTTAAAGGTGACAAATGCGTTCTTCTGAAATGCAGTGCACAGAAAATGGATGTCAACAAGATGTCTCTTAGCGTTCTGTCTCTCAAACAAATTCTCACACTCCAACAGCTTGTCCAGTGTCCTTAAAGGGATAGTTCACCTTCAGTTGCTGGTCCCCATTGACTTCCATAGTATAGAAAAAAAACACTATGCAAGTCAATGGGGACCAGCAACTGAAGGCGAACTATCCCTATAACCTTTAACCCAAACTTATTAAATTAGGTAAGAATTGAAAAAGTTCCGCTAGTCAACCATGTTTACCTGATACCTAATGCGAAATGTCTTGAGCAGGTGGCTAGGACAAACCGACTCTTACATGTAGGTAATTTTAAATTCCCAGTAAAGGTTAAACAATTTGTAAACAGGACACATTAATATGTAAATGTGGGGGAAGTCGTGGCCTAATGGTTAGAGAGTCGGACTCATAACCCAAAGGTTGTGGGTTCGAGTCTTGCACTGGCAGGGATTGTAGGTGGGGGAAGTGAATGTACAGCGCTCTCTTCCACCTTCAATAACATGACTGAGGTGCCTTTGAGCAAGGCACCGAACCCCCAACTGCTCCCCGGGCGCCGCAGCATAAATGGCTGCCCACTGCTCCAGGTGTGTGTTCACGGTGTGTGTGTGTTCACTGCTGTGTGTGTGCATTTAGGATGGGATAAATGCAGAGCACTAACTCCAAGTATGGGTCACCATACTTGGCCACATAACTTTACTGTAAATTAAAGTGTAAATCTTCAGGACAGTGACATAATCTCTGGCTAGAGTGTGTCAGATACCTCTACCTATAACAATATCACCTTGCCACAGCAGAATACTTCAAATGTATTAAATTTAAGTTTAGTTATTAGATTTCACACAACACAACACAACAGTTACAGGTTCAGTCCCAACTATATGTGACGCTGGTTCTATAACTTTTGTGTCCTTGAACAAGGTGCCAAACCAAGGTGAGTGTGATTTCACCAAGTACAACATGATTATCAGCTTAGCATTTCCCCCTGATTTTAAGAATAATTATGGGTATGGATTGAGTTAAGTCTATATTTTTGACAGTAATGTTGATCCTGGATCAACAAAAGTTGTTGATCCAGGAACATGTCTTACTTGGTAAAATCACGGCGACCCCAAACTAAGGTTGCTACAATCAGCATACTTTACATTGATTTAAAAGTCTATGCTTAATAACATATAGAGTATTACTAATTATAAATAAACAGAATTCATGCATTTATGTGAATGTTTTTTGAACAGAATACTAAGTACTGCATGTAAACAAGTAAAAATAAAAAATCGATGGGATAATTTAATTAGCAAAGACATAGAGTCTTAAAATTGCATAGCTTTGGATCAAACCAACTGCAAAATAAAATTATTTTAATTCACTTAAAGCAAGTTTTAACATTCATTAGTTCGCATAAAAGTATGTCAGCAGAGCGGAGATCAAGTTCTTATATGTAACATGTGGTTTTCAGTAAACTATTATGGAGAATATGGAAAAATGTGCCAGTTCATTAAAAATTGAACACTTACACATTATGTGTTTAATAAAAGTAAATAATATAATATAAATGCTTAAATGCACGCTTTTAAGAGCAAACAAACCTGGTGGACTGTGGAAAATTCTATTCAAATAATCAGTTCTGCCAATTCTCCTTTCACAGTGGTGACACCCGTTGCAAATATATCCATCCAGCTCAGTTATGGGGGGCTTATGAAGGGCTATGCTCTAAGGAGTCATCTCTCTGCTAAACATCAGGCCAAAGCTCTGCCAGAATGTGTTTTCTAATGTGGCCGACCATTGTGCCACACAAGTGTAGGCTTCCTCTCTTCAAATTGTTAAAAGGAGGATCAGCTATCCAGGGAAACACAAGGGTAAACCACGGCTCAGGGTTTGATGGAACTATGGGAAAGTGATCCAGAGATCAGCCGAAGCCAAACCCTGAGTAGAGTTTAGTGATCCAAAGCCAGAGTCGCTACACAGTCCACAAAACCAGAGATTTCCGCTCTTGCACTAATGAGCCTTGATTTAACAAAATATAAAACCTCTGTATTAGAATGAAACTGTGTCGAACAAAAGCAAAGCAGCCAGAAGGAACAATAATGGCGCTGGTAAGATTTCAGAGCCTTGAATGAGCCTTTCATTCTGTGGAAAAATATCTTTCATCGGTCATAAACATAGCTGGATGAGAGCATTGTGTTCTTTTGCATCTTACAGTTTGCTGGAAGTTCAGGAACAGCTCTCTTACAGACAAACTTGACAGGCTCAGCAGTATTTAGCAAAACTAAAATATACTCCAAACTGTGTTTTTCTTCGCATGCCTTTGCTTAGCCCTTGCCATGTGAGGCCACAATTGTGAGTTTAGGCTGTGCTTGGTAGGTTTTGGGGTTGGAAGTGTTTTATGGAAATACCTCTGTGATGCTGTTGGACATGCAGATGCTTGTCCAAGTTTCCTGGGTTTAAAGGGCAATTGAAATAACTGACATGGTTTGCTATATTAGACCAAACGCTTTCAAATCAAACACACTTAATCAGAACCCATACCCCCTTGTCTAGGCTCTCGATAAAAAAAAAAAAAAAATCCTCCAAAAGTTTTTTTTTTTTTACAAATTGTCATGAGACAACTGGATGATCCAGCTACTCTTCTCCACATGCATATGGATTGTTCATAATGGAAAATCACAGTGCTTACTGTTTGGATATACTGAATGGTGGCAAATGATTCCTATTAAATACCAAGTATAAGTAAATGATCAACCCTGTGCAATTCACAGTTAACACCCTTGTACAAGTAAACCGTTTAGAAAATAATTCAAACTTCTTTGTAAGAGTTAAGGTTCTTAGCCAAGGTGGAATACTACAGTTCAAATAATATATGCATGTCAAAGTACAAATAATAATAATAAAAAAATTAAAACAAATAAAACTTACCAGGCCAGCAATAGGTGTGGATAATCTGTTTAGTTTCTTGACGACACCAGGCCTGATCTTGTTGATCAGACTAGAAAGAGAAAAACAGAACAAAAGTCAACACAAATAATTATATCGTGTGTCGGTTGCCAGTTTATGGCTTCCTTTAATTCTGACCGTCTGGCTTCAGTTTACAAAGCCATCTAATGCCCTGGAGAAATTGCAAACAACTCTCTGTGGAAACAGACATCAGTCAATAGCCTCTAAGTCTAGTTGTGTGTGAAAAACTGGTTTGGAGAAATACACATTAAACATTGAATTGCACAATCAAAGGTGTGCAGCTGATCTAACAAGGAGTGACGTGAAATATAATATGTGAGAAACTTGATTTCTGGCAGTTTTGGTTATGTGTAATAAAGGGAGAGGCAGCCATTAACATTTTAATGAATTGAATCATATAGTGTACCTTCTCGGTTTTTAGTGCATAATTAATTGACTTTCTTCTTTCAACAACAGAAAAGGAAAGTCATACAATTGGAACGACCTGATGGTGATAAATATGAGGATTTACACGATAGGTGAACTCCTTTACGGAAATAACAGAGCTGCCATTTTCTTAAAACCAAAAAAAAAAAAATATGTATGTTGGCAATCTCTTCCCTGTTTGTGATCTTTAAAACACTAAAAATGTGTATCCTGTACAACCACACTGAAAAACCTGTTCGCACATCTATGGAGCATTTGTACACTCTTTAAGTTCCAAGTCAAGACTTTGTTGTGCCGACCCCAGCGGTAGTTTCACAGGAGTCTTTGTTTAGACATGATATCCAGAGTGACAGTATCCTCAGGTAATGTGTGCCTTTGTCTGCTCATGTGGAAATGGCAAAGCTGATAGCTTAGTACAGACTGTGAGAAAGCAGCATGAGAGTGCAGGAGCAGGACGGTGAGATTCTGCACTGGACTGTGGTAATTAGTCTGCTGAGTCACTAGACTGACACAAACATGTCAGACCGGCCCACACACTGCCCCAGAACCATCCAGTCAGGTTAAAAAATATGCTGAAATCCCTGAGCTTGCAGCATGTCACACCCAGTCCACCGACCCAACGCTCTCTTTACATAAACAGCACAACAGAGCTGCTGAAGAAGAGGCCCGAGTGCCGCCACTCCCTATGTGCCTGCACTCTGCCCTGCTCAGGTTTCTGAACCCAGCTAGAGTAGCTGGCACTATGGATCACCTCTTCCCAGCTGTCCTATTAAATGCTCTGCCATCCGTGCTGTTTTCCTCTGCTGGGCTTACTAATGCATCCTGGGATGGAACAGAGTCTGACTGTGGCAGCCGGGTACAAATTATGTATTTTAATATAGCTGTATGACATAACGCATATTAAATGACACACAGCTTAGATGCAAATTCCAAATGAAAGTTCAGTGTTAGCTTGCATCACATTTCCCGCCACAGTAAAAATATGTTACAGTGGCATAATAAAAGTAGTTAAATGGCTAAGTCCAACATACATATACCTCAATGAAAATGTGCCTCACCTGATTTTTGCAAGTCAAAAAAAAAAAAAAAAAACCCTTACCTATACATTCACCTGACTGACACTAGTGGTACTAAAAAAGAAAAACATCAACGCTTATTCCTTTTCACACAAATTATGATTACCGGGGCAGATTCGCATCCATATATCAATAGTATCGATTTATTTTCCACTCAGTTCCTTGTACATTACTAGTTATGACCTCAACCGGGCTGAGGTGCAACTAATTAATTTGGGAACAGGTCTCAGTGCTGCGGCATAGGGGGGTTGCTGGGGTGCTGACATAGTAAACTTTCTCTGTAGCTCACCTGGTACAGCATTGCACTTGCGATGTGGAGTATGAGCTCCATGAAACACGAGTAACGCTAAAGAGCTCAAAGACTTGTAGGCGGGCTAAAATGGTAAAATGGTTGCTTGTTTTTATATCACACTTGCTTTTATTAACATTATCGATTTGTTTTATGGTTGGGTTTAGTCTAGATGGCATATGTGGTGGCGGCGTGGGGTTCAAATGCGATACAGCATTAACCTTTTAGTGCCACTAAGTGGACATTTCATTTCTGAACTGGCGAACTGTACAACCACCAAAAAAATAAAACATTGCCAGATTTCACCTTCATCTGCCTGGGTTGGAGATTTCAGAAGCCCAAATCCATATGAATGTTTTCTTCTATAAATCACAAGATATTTTGAAGAATGTTTTAACAGTTTTTGTTTTTGACTGAAAGTCAATGGGGTCCAAAATTACAAGCAACAAATAAGACTTAAAAAAAACATAAACGTTAATATTATTATGGTACTTAACATCATGACACAGGCACCAATGAGGTGTTATTGATATGTCGCTATATAAGATTTAGGCATGCATAACCATGAGCTGATCAATGTTTCGATTTGATTTGAGATTGAATTACCACATAATTTTTGTTCTTTACATCATACAAAGTGAACCTTTTTGATCCAGGACACTTGAATTAAACCACTAGAGTTGTATAGATTACTTTTACATATATGCACATATATTTTGTTCAATGGAAGATAGAAATCATACAGGTTTGGAACAACATGAGGATGAGAAAATGTTTTATATTTTTGGGTTAACGGTCCCTTTAAGAATTACATTATATTATGTTAGTATGCACGAAACAGTTATGCAATAGTAATTATTAAAAGCAATAATAAAAGGTATAGCCACAAAGTTATAGCAGAAAACGTGTCATGCATTAAGCAAGAAAAACATAGTAAAAATTAGAGAAGTACAAGTAAAAACAGCTTTACTTACTCACACAACAGAAGTCCATTTTCCAGAGAACTCCGGAAATTACTGCTCCCAAACTTCTTCTTAGTGACTGCCTGCGAGACGAGGACAAACACAGGAAGCACTAAGAACCAGTGAGTGGGAAGTTTAGGATGTCCAGGGAAAGGAGAGGAAAGTTGTTCTTCCAAGCTTCAAGTCCTAGAGACTAGCACACCAGTATAACAACACAGTCTCTTTTGGAGAATCGGGGGTTACTCAGTAATCAGGGCTGGAGTTTAGCGCCCAAACCACAGAGAACGAGAGCATCTGGAGGAATGTCACAGTTCTACACACAGTTTCATGCCTTTCCAATGATCTCAAGCTACTACTGCAAGACACAGAAGGCAGGCAGCCCATTGTTTTTGCTCACACACAGGAAAGCATTTATTTTGTGTTTATACCCTCAGACTACACCGTTACAATGTGAGCCCTGTTGTTCCACAACTCATATAACATGATCTATGAGTAAAGCCCTTTTTCTGAATTCAAATGTTTTCAATTTCCAAGTTTCAATGCCAGTAAAAACAGATTTGCTCGTTTAGCTTTCATGAGACAACATCATTATGAGTAATACTTTAAGTATTTTATAATATGCTACTGGTCTAAAAAACATCACATTTAAGAAACTCAGCTAACTAAGAAAAAAAATCAGGCCATACAGAAATCTTGAGATGTCAATAAAGTGTAACCACTTATCAATAACATGAAGTCTGTTGTTTAGAATAGCACACTCTTAAGCTGATTTTACTTGGCTGTTGCCCAGGAACATGGCATGAATTTAGAGGGTGTGGAGAGCCTACATGTAAAAGGACACTGGTTATGTTGAGATCAGTATTGACTGTGAGATTTGAACCGCAATTGTTCTCTTTTAGAAGCAGAATTTCAAAGGGCACTTCCTATGTCTGCTGAACAAAACAAGGACAAAAATAATGTGTGGACAAATACTATCCTCATATTAGATCGAGTTACACTGCAAATTACAAACTGAAGGTAGATCATTTAAACAGGAATTTTGTATCCCCTGTAACACTGATCTAAATCTTTCAATGTCTAGATAACTAATAAGATTATCTTCTAATATGGCCAAAAAGGTCCATTATGTATCAGAATACATAATATTAAAGATCACATTATTTGGCACAGAATGACGAATAACTTCCTGTACCCTTCATGTAGATTTATGTAACCATTACAAACCCTCACAGATATGGATTGTGAAGAGACAAGAGGTTAATCATATGGAGCACATTCACACACCATTGTGCAGTAAACATCAGAGTTCAATGACATGAAATCCTGACCCCTGCTGTTCCTGTCATTGTAATGTCCATGATAGTTTTTTGTTTTTAAACAGATCTCTGTAGCAGGTGAAGGATAATTTGAGAGCTTGAACAAATCACTTATATAACCAATAAACAAATTAACAACAACAAAAAAACTAATAAATAAATAAATACAATTGAAACACAAATAAATAAAGAAATAAATCCACTCTGCTCAGCAAATTTGAATTTAGTTTGGGAGTTTACCTAATAATCTTGCATTGCTGTAATCCACTATAATTTAATGTCGGAAGAAGGTACTATTTATTAAATGTAATAGAATATAGTATTGTAATAGGAAAAATTTATTTATTTAAAGAAGAATGATTTATTCAGCAAGAATTCATTACAATCACAGTTGCAAAAAGCAGCACAACTGTTTTCAACAGTGATCATAATCGGAAATGTTTTTCTGCGTCACGAATTACACATTGCAATGAGGTTTTGACGGATCCATTGACACTTGAAAAATGGCTCTGAAATGTATCTCGCCATCCTGCTAAATTGACATTGTTAATATTAGTAAAACAGATATTGTAAATAATAGGTATGTTATTGCAATATATTTACTATTTTTTACTTTATTTTTGATCAAATAAATGCTGCCTTCAAAAAATAAAAACACACATACATTAACACACATAAACAATTAAAAATTAAACCATTTCACATCCTTACCTCCACATATCATCTATTCTACTACCAACTCCCCCAAACTGTTTGTTAGTTAAGCTCACATTGTGACTGCACTCATTTAAATAGTATGTTTTGATGATGTAAGACATGATTTTTATTCAGCTGCACTTTTGCACACAGCTATTGTTCATTCATGAAGGAGCGATGAGGCATTCCAAGCTGTTTGCACGCACAGAATGCTGCACAACGTTAATTGTGCCAAAGTGCTTTAATCCCTTTGACCAAACAGGGTCTGCTGAACATGAAGAAATTTTGGGGAGGAAATGCTCAACACACCTCTGGGGTCATTTCAGGCTAGAAACAACAGCCAGGATACCTAATAGATGTTTCATTTAAATCTGTAAACAAATGCTTTTTACTTTTCTAAAAATTATTTCAAAAATATCCCAAAAAGATGGACTTAATTTTAACTTCAAATTAGATGACCCACATTTACTTCAACATTAATAACCATTCAATGATCACCAGTGAAATGAAGTGAGATTAAATATTAAATGTATAATAAATGTACTTTAAGCAGCTTTCTAAGTATTTAATATGATTTCACTGCAAGAATGATTTAGCCACAGTGGCTAATGACAACTTTCTACTCTTAGATATACTAAGCAACTTCAGAAGGATGGCTAATTTTAGGCTTGACTTTAACAAGCTGAGAACTACTCCGGAGGAAAAACAGGAATGTCTCTGCCCACAGACCGGGTGCCTGGTGCAAGAATGAGCACATGTGACAAACTCCAGATCATTCAGCTGACTATAACACCCTACACACTTAAACACTCAGACTCCAGCACTGCTCAGTGCGCCCTCACGCCTGACAACCCGTTAGTCATTCAGATCGCACGCTAAGCGGCACATCACCTTCCTTTGCAGGGGAGCAATCGGCTTGGGGTCAAACTGCCCTGCCAAGGTCCACCGCCTGTGACAATGCACCAGTGTGCATGTGTGAGAGACTGATGTCACACTGAAAGCATTCAGATTCACCCCTCATGAATTAAGAACAATATTTGTTCAGTTACAGCCAGTGCTTTGGCCCTGCCATCACCCGCAGAGAAGGGAATTCACAAGGATAGGAAAGTCCTAATCATTTGTGCCCTAGACTAATAGCGTTCCAGAGGGTTTAGAGGAATAAACCGAGTAAAGCGTGTGAAAATTGTTGCAGGACTACTTTCCACACTGAGCTTGACGGAAAAAGAAAATAGATCCGTTTTTTGAGTTCTTCAAAGGGATACTCCACTCAAAAATTAAATTCTGTCATCATTTACTTTCCATCGTTTCAAATGTCATAACGAGTTTCTTCTTTGGAACACAAGATATTTTGACAGAATATTGGTAAACATGTTGGTCCCACTGTCTTCCACTGAATGGACAAAATAATACAATACAAGTAAATGGGAACCAAAACTGTTGGGTTTCACATTTTCCAGCTATCTTCTTTTTTGTTCCACATAAGAAAGAAGGTCATTCAGGTTTGGAACGACATGAAAGGAAGTATAAAAAGACATAATTTACATTTTGGGTGAACTATCCCAAATCCCTATTGACAGTGATATAAAGTGTCACAGGGTACTAGAAATGTTACACTAAATGTAACCTTTATTTATTTAAATACACACTTAAATACTGACAAAACTACCAATGCAGCGTTTAGCAAAAGTAAAAGTCAAGAAGTTGAAAAGCAAAAGAGGAAGCTGAACTTATTACAAATATGAGATAAACGTAACCATCAAAACATACCTACTTATTACAATTTTGCATGCAGCACCAAATGTTATATTTTTGCCAGGTTTTACAAATGATCATAAGCACGAATTCAACAGGTCTGGGTGTATTCAGCACGAGTTAATTAATCGAATCAGTGCCTTTTCATTTTGGCTACCTCATAGTTTGGCAGCATCAAGTGTCATTTCCCTGAACTATCTACATCTAAATGAGAGCAGGTGTGGAAGTTCTTACCTCAATCCATCTCTGTGCTTCTGAGTAAGCAGCCTCATAACCCACTGCAGACTGTGGTCGCCACTCCATCACCGGCTTTAAGTGCACTTCTTGGTGAAGCGGTAAGGAAACGCGAAAACGCGAGCAAGACGCGCGTACAGTTCTGTTCTGCCGCGTCGTGTGAATATTTTGAACACTGCCTGGTTTCTTAAAAACTGAAGTCAGCAGGTAAGCGCTTTTTGTATTCGACTACCAGTATCACAACTATCACTCTGTCGAACGTCAACGAGCAAAGAGCTTATAACAGCCGTAAAATCTTAAATCTCCTCTTGTCCTTTTATTCCTGAGAAACTTTAGTTGCGTAGTGTACTTTATACGCCCCCTAGTGCGTCAAGACACACACCTAAACTACTGTCAGATTACATTACAGGAGCCGAGGGCACAATAAAGCTCCTTTGGGGAAAAAACACTAATGTCTGTAGATTTAGTTAAATACGTGTTTACAAGTAGACTACACGGGATCTACACAAGTAAATCTACACAGGCAGATCAAATGGCACTCAAGCAAAGATTGACGACTTTTAAAGTTAAATACAAGACAGTTTTGATGTAATTTAAATAGGTTACTTACTTTTTGCTATTTTATTTAGATTTCTCTAGTGTAGGACAAGTAACTACTGTAGTAAATACATAAATAAGGGATAGATTTCGGTCAGCTGGTTAAGATGTTAAAATTATTTTAACTAAATTTTATTATGCGAGAATAAAAATACCACTGTGTCCAGAAATGCTGAGCCAATCAAAACTTTATTTTGCAATAATAACCAGCTGACCGTACATTATCTACTTTTTAAATGGTTATTTACCAAATAGTTCACTTAAAAAAGAAGATCGAAAGAAAAATCACAGCTACAATATACAAGCAACGCTTTCCTGATTTCCCCTGCACAACAGTCATTATTCTTTCCACTGAATGCTGCAACTGAGCAATCAGAATCAAGTATTCAAGAGGAGGCATGTATTGCAAGTAATACATTGTACAAAAACAAATGAATATTTATCTTAAATATAACTATACTTAATGTCTTAAAACCAAATATAAATCTGAATCAGTTATTTTTGTTAAATTTATTTTTAGAGAACTTTGCTGTTTTGAAGGAAAAAAACATCTGGATGTAAACAAAAGATGCACATTAATCATTGCTTGAGTATTCAGCGAGTGAACTATTGTCACTCATAATACAGCAATGAGGTCACCATGAGATGAAAACATTGGAAATTTGTTCTTTATTGTTTTAGTCTCATCTGAATTGTTTGCTGTATTCATGAGAAAACTGTATTTAGAAGTAGGACACCATATGCAATGACACAATGGCACACCGACACTCCTGTCATTTTTGTGTCAAAACATGGTAAGTCTACATATTCATCAGGAGAACTTTTATTTTAAATCAATCTTTTTTTCCGGCAGAAAAAAAGAACACCACCATTAGGTGAATTAATATCATCAACAATTTTTTATAATTTTGGAGAAATTAACAATTATTTCAATCAGAGAGTTGTAAACACTCAGATACAACATTTTTTTATGTGCATGCACACTTTTTAATATTAGCCAATTTGCTTCTCATTTGCTTTCTTCGTTATGGTCAAAATCTTTAACAAACTTTTTTTTTTTATTCAAAGTCAAAATTGAACCTATAAAGGTTTGAAGTATTCAGCACTTCTGAATGATTGGCAGTTTTTCCTCTTAGGTAAAATAACAAGAACATTTATGCTTTGGAAAGAGCCACCACAGTGAAACGGAGCTCCTGGGGATCACGTGCCATGAACTTCTTGCAGACCTCAGCAGAATCCTGTAGGAGTAGGCAAAAACATACCAAATGCATAAAAATGGGCCCCCAATCCACAACGGTTTTAAATACTACTTTTACATGCACCTAAATAATGCCAGTAATCAGACTGATGGCTCAATCCGACTGAAAATCCTTCATGTAACCAGCAAACTATCCATTTGAGGCTTGATCTTAATGAAATATATTTGATCAGATTGAAAAGGGGTGGTGTAGACCTTTTCGAATCTAAGTGGAGACACTTGACTGGATTGAAAATCAGGAAACTGGGAAGTACAGTGCACTGCATTGACCGTAGAATGTGGCGTATGTGCATAATTGTCCTAAATTACTGTCATGATATTCTAAATTTCTCCTTCCACTCACTGTCTGTGAAGTGGAGCAGAATAACGTCACATCAGTCCTCACTTCTTACACTCATCCACAGACGGCTTTTTTTTGGAATTGGCGAGTTTACTGCTTAATAAATATAAGCAGCACGGCTAAAATCTTCATGTGCTCCTCGTCTCCTAATTAGGACCAGAAATAGATCGATTTTAAGTCTGCCCTTTAAAACAAAGAAAAGAAGTGATGGGAAACTGTATATTCAAGCAGTGTGCACACACGTCAAATGATCGAATTTGATTTGAAGCTTGTGACATAAATGCACACATCAACCTGATGACTTTGTTTAGCGTTCATGTAAACACTACGTTCGGATTCATCAATCAGAACGATTTAATTCCGATTGAAACAAAAGGAATCCATGTAAATGTAGCTAATGCCTACAAACAAAACAAGTTGCAAATATACATCCATTGCTAGAGATAATCTTTACATCTATAGCCCATGAATGAGAAAAATCCCACCTCAAGAAATGTGTCCTCTGTTGTTTCCCCATGAACAATTGGAAAAGGTTTGCGTCCATCTGAAACACATTAACAAAATATGAACACCTGTAATATCTCCCTTCATAATGTTGCACATAATAATTATGTATAAGTGTTGATGCTGCACATCTCTACATTTTGTGTGACAAGTTCCTAAAACAATGACAAAATGTATCATGCAAAATTAAATTTACCTACCCAGTTCATATAAATGTCCCTCAACGTTTACAAAGGCGATAAAATGCAAATCCACTTTTTCATCTAAACTTGGAGCCTATAAGTGCGAGCAGAGTAAAGTTAGCATGTTAGAATTTTTCTATGACACTGGAACAGCAATAAAAAAGCTGAGATCCAACACAATGAGAATACTTAAGTCCTCAGAATTTATGAAGAATTAAGAGAGCATGTCAGTCCTGTAGAAAGTAGTGAAACCAGATTGGAAAGGTCTTAAAAGGTTATACTGTAGGCAGATGTGACTGCAGCAATAATTCTTGGATTTGCAGTTGCCAAGATCTAAAGTGAGGATAGGACGGTAGCTCACAAGACAATTAGACAGTGTTGATTGGATAATTGAGTCGAAAAAAAAAGTAGGGCAAGATTTGATTTTGTCCATTGGGAATTGATTGGGTTATTGTATATTTCTGCGATCACTCTGTGAGTGTCAGGTTGCGGGTGGCGAGGTATTATTTTCCAATCCTCTCACCTGTGCACACATCATCAGGGATATTTTTGCAAGTGTGAGGAGAACTTTTAATTTTGATTAAAGATTACAAGAAAAAAATGTGCATTTATATATTTAATTTATAATAAAAACACTGCAATATTCATTTTTTCCCCCAATAAGGATTGTCAAGTTTGATTTTATTTTGACTTTAAAAAAAATCTGCCTCAGACATCACAGATATGCAAAATCTGAAGTGTTAATATATGGGTCCAGAATTAATTATTAAATAAATGAGCTGGACCTCTTTGCCTCTATTTTTTTTTTTAAGAAACTGTGAATCAAGAACTAACAGTGCAATATTTTCAACATGGTCCAATTCTCAAAATTCTGCTACTTCAACATTAACAAAACAACATTACATGGAAAATTCATCAGTGGGAATAAACTTTAAAATGTGTGCAAATACTCTGTACTGTTTTGGATGCTGTATAAGCAATTACTCTGTATTTAGCAAATACCAACCTCTGTTTGTCCTTCCTGGGCGCTTGACTCATGTGTTACTCGGATACTCTGAAATCATAAAAATATCAGTACTATGAAGAAAAGTTTAGTTTGGTTAATTCCTTCAGAGGCCATTCAGTTGCAATAAATATATAATATTTTATCACCTCATCTTTTTCAAGGAAAGCTGCCTTTTCTTCTGGGCTCATCTTTGCAGACTGCAGTACAAATGCCTGAAGTGGTGAATTGGGCTCTGTAAAAAAAGAATGTCATGAACATACCAATGACTGACCCTAAGATTTTTCAAACCCGGCTGAAATCACTCCAAAAAACTGATACTTACCAAACTCCAGATACCTTTGATTGTTTGCCACAGCATGAATCAGTCCTATTGTACCACAAGCATTGCCGATGGTTTGCTTCATGAAGTACACATCAGAGGACAACTCTTGTCCTTGTGCCTTCATTTTTGCCTCCTCCTCCTGTCTAAATGTTTCAAACTACCTTGCGGAAATGAGATACTAAATTTTACTTTACAGTAAATATTACCTAAAGGTATCACTAAGCGATTTTGAAAACCTTTTGACCAGTGTCGACTGAGTCCCCAAACCACGCCAGCAGTAAGCGGCGATCTAGTTATGATGAGGGAGAAAAGAACACGCCAGTGAGTTAGTGGAACAGGACGGATATTAGCTGATCGACATATGCGAGAGATGACGATACAAAAAAGGACCATTTTCTGGAGGAACAACTTAAAAACGAAAGCTACGATCAGCAAGACTTTCAGATGTGAGGACTCAGAATGGAAGGGAATCGGACGCCGAGGTTGCTTTGTTTCTTCTTGATAGGCGAGTTACGTTGATTTTGCTTTGTTGTTTTAATTTGCTTTGTGTGTTGGCTTTTGCTTGAATATGCTGTGGCTGGCAGGCATAGCAGATTCCGCCATCGTCGCTGTCAGGGTTGTGTATGTACGTGTGGGGCGGAGATTTCAAAATAGGGGTGAGGTCTTGTTGGGGTATGGGCGTGTTTGTTTTGTTGCTTTCAAATATCAACATCGTTTGGAAAAAAATCGCTTAGTGCATCTTTAAAATACTAATAATAATTTACAAGAATGACAAAGATGCTTTATTCATCTGACTGGAATTTGCCTCAGGACTGTGTAACAATTTTTGTCACATCCTGTGTCATGCTGAAACCTAACTACCCTAATTTTTATATATATATACACATACACACATACACACACACAAACACACAAACACACAACATATACATACACACATATACATACCAAACCGACAAAGTATATAAACAACAACTTTTGGTTTTGCCCCCATTTTTCTGAGCTGAACTCAAAGATCAAGACTTTTGTCTATGTACACAAAAGCCGATTTCTCTCAATATTGTTCACTAAAATCTTGTTAGTGACAACTTCTCCTTTTGCCGAGATAACCATCCACCTCACAGTGTGGCTATATCAAGATGCTGATTAGCAGCAATGATTATTGCAAGGTGTGCCTTAGGCTGTTCACAATAAAAAGGCCACTCTAAAATTCAGTTTTATCACACAGCACAATGCCAGAGATGTTGCAGGTTTTGAGGGAGCGTGCAATTGACATGCTGACTGAAGGAATGTTCACCAGAGCTGTTGCCCGTGAATTGATGTTCATTTCTCTACCATAAGCTGTCTCCAAAGGCGTTTCAGAGAATTTGTCAGTACATCCAACCAGCCTCACAACCACAGACCACGTGTAACCACACAAGCCTAGGACCTCCACATCCAGCATCTTCACATCCAAGATCGTCTGAGACCAGCCACACAACTGCTGCAACATTCGGTTTGCATAACCAAAGAATTTCTGGACACACTGTCAGAAACCGTCTCAGGAAAGCTCATCTGCATGCTCGCCGTCCTCATCAGGGTCTCGACCTGACTTGAGTTCGCGTCGAACCGACTGAGTGGGCAAATGCTCACATTCGATGCTCTCTTCACGGATGAATCCCGGTTTTCACTTTACAGGGCAGATGGCAGACAGCGTGTTTGGTGTCGTGTGGGTGAGCGGTTTTCTGATGTCAACTTTGTGGATCGAGTGGCCCATGGTGGCGGTGGGTTATGGTATGCAGCAGCAAAAATGACAGGCAGTAGGCATGTACCTGCATTATTCAGCAGCACCAAGCCAAGAGAAGATAAACAGCTGGCAATATATTAATTGCTATAGGTGGCAATGATTATCGGAATCGTCAACAGAGAGTATCACCCGATCAGAGCCAAGATCTCCGAAGGGACGGCCTATTGTTGTAGTTCCATTACGCATCACTCCCACGACGTCAAGGCTAGCATGGATTATGGTACACATCTCATTAGATTGGTGCAATGGGCAAATCGATAATGCACGTCTGGCCAATCACTGTTTCAGTGCAAGATTACTGTACACATATCGGCTAGAAGCAGTTGAAACACATCCCAGTTCGTGCATAGAGCAAAAGCAATATATCCTCAGCGATGCCAAACGCGAGCACGTGGTGTGGTGGCAGCGAGACCGCTCTTGCGTGCATCAACATCATTCAGACCCAGCGTCATTATAGGAGCATCCGCCCTGGAATGCATCTGGTATGCAGGCAAGTACTAGCATACATCTGACCCAGCCGGTGTTCGTGCAGTTCGCCTGCCTTCTAATACATCCCCGCACTTTCGGCACAAGCCGTCATATGCTGAAGAAGAGACTGGCCCACCCAATACCGACCCAGCGCACACAACTCAAGCAAACCTTGATGGCATAACAGCTAGCGAAGGAGAATAGGATTGTTGCACTAGCACCCGCGAGAGTCAAATGGTGTAGTCAGCACGATTCCAATCTCCGCCAATACTGACTTGTATTTCAGACTCCGCTTAACTCCAATAGCTAGTAAAAACACTTGGGCACATCCTTTAAATGTGGCGCACCTGGCAAGTTTAATAGTGCCATGAAAGCTCGACACGAATTCAGCTCAATATATGGCCAACCAACCCTGGTAGAATGGATGGACCATATCTCGTCTCCCCCAAAAATAAAAAATGATAAACATCCCAAAAGGTAGTTAAGTGCCTTGTCAATAACAGCAAGATTTGACAGCACAGATCTCGTGAAGCAAAATTGAGTTAGTATAAATCACCTGCGCTTAATTAGATATACTCATCCCAGAAAAAACCGTTCATTAGATTTCTGATTCAGGATGCGAACGAACACACAACAACCCACAATAAAATACCAAAAACCCGAAAAAAAAACAACAAAACAAAAAAGAAAAACAAGGACGACAAAAAAAAAAAAAAACACCATCTTGGAATCAGCCTGAAATGGGGCAAAAAAAAGTGTTTGCGTTTATAAATTTTGCTCAGTTATATATATATATAAATATATAATCTAAAAAAACACATTCACAATTTTTAAACTCTTATTGTTACTAACACTAATTACATAACCACAAAATTATTATTGGTAAACTATCACTTCAACTGAAAAAAAAAAGCTCAAATTATCATAAATATCATAAAAAATGTTGGTGCTGCAAAATCAGTTATTTCATTTTATTTTGGGTCATGGTGAAGAGAGAAACTCATGATGAGACTTTTCTGTTCCGTTTTATTTAGACCTAACCTTTAGTAAAATAATACACCACTTTAAAATATATATTAAAAGGGAATTACCATATCATGTCAAATAGAGAAAGAGCCTTGCATAAAAAAATCTATAAAACTATGATCTGATATAATTTGCAAGCTTAGTTGATGCCAGCAACACCCGTATCCAGTTGCAACTTCATCATTTACAAACAGGCATCTATAAATACAGAGCTTGTTTGCTGACATGAAGTCAATATGGGTATAAACTGCATTCATACCTTCTCTGTTATAGGAAAGAGCAAAAGTACAGCACACACAGGCCTCGGCACCAAACTGAGAACTTCAGCTTCCAAACCGTACACATCTCCAAACTGCCAGGTGGGTACCAAGCCAAGCTGCCGTAAAAACTTAACAAAAGTATAACACAACACATACATATTAAACACAAATCATATTTCACAAGACTAGTAAAGGTTAGATTTGTATGGTGAGAGGCACACAAGGGCCTACACAATCTAGAAGCGTTTCTATTTAAACATATCAACAATAAACTAATGTGGAACATAAAATACATTTCACATTAGTGCAAATACAGTAAGGTTAAACTGATATTAAGCGCAGTATTGCTGATAAACATAACGAACCAATTTTGATGCAATTAGCTTTAACACAAACGTGCTTTAATAAACCTGATTCATTCATTTGGCACAAGTTTTGAATCCTAGACACACCCAGACAGACGAGACCTCTACTCACTTGGTTCATAACCTGAAAAGCAGACACAGAACACAAAACAGTATCATATAAAATATGATGTCAAAGACATGAGCTGCAGCTTACCGTTCCTGCTAAAAGCTGCCTTTGAAAAAAAAAAAAACGAGCCCATGAACGATATAAAATTGAATTAACGACAAAAAATCTTGAGATCGTGAGAAATTCATACCTCTGGGTTGGCTTCCAGTGGTAACCAGCGCTGGCCCTCCATCTCAGATTAAGCCCCGTCTGATATTCTAAATAAAAAGTATGATATTGCTAGCTCGAGCAATGGTGTGCAGACGCTTTGACAGCTGAGGAGGAAGTTCAAGGGAATATGTGAGTGCGGGTGTGTGAATTCAGCAACTGGCCTGACGTCACACCGGAAGTGCAGGCTCAAATTCCAAAATAAAAGTTACCGCTTGGTCGCGATTGTCAGCGAAACACTCTCTTATATTAGGGACGATGCGGCATCATTCACGTTGTTTAGTGTCACGAAGGTATTTGATGCTCTGACCACGTTTACATGGAAAATAGCCAATGTTTCTATTCAAGTCGATATTGTGGTCAAGCCTTTATTCTGAAATACACATAATCCCCTCTCTTTTTGTGTTATGTGATTGTTTTAGCATTTATTTGTTATTTTTCTTTAAAACATTACTAGTTTATATTATGTTATTGATATCCTCTTGAGAAGCAGGATTTTTAAAAAAAAATTTGTCATTACATTGGTTGGAGCAAAATGGAGAAAAACATGCTTAAATATATAGTTATGTAAATATATATTTTAAAAATATTTTTATTCGTTGTTAGAGGAACCGCCCGGACTAAGTTATTCCCAAACAACGTCGTCATGAACGGCATTAAGGCAAAAACATGTTTTAAATATTTTCATTCCCAATCAATTTAGGTTTCAGGCATTTTAGGACCCAAATTCTCTGTACAAGATGAGTCTCTCTATGTTATAAAATATATAACAGAATGATTTGATATACTATTGTACTTTATGCAATGTGTGTAAAATGTCCGTAAATTGGTATACCCATTCTATAAAATGTATTTATACATTGCATCTAATTTGCATATTGATGTGTTCTTGGGGCAAACCATAATGAAAAAGAAGTGCAATAATGTGAGTAATAACTTGGCAACATTTTCATAATATCTCATATTTCATAGGAATATTGATCTATAATTTCTTTCCCTATATATTGACTTGTTGTGTCTCCCTAAAATGCCTGATTAGCATGCCGTTTGTCCTGGTGTCCTCTACAGAAGACATGTATGAAAACTATGACATGCAACGGTTTTTTACAAAAAAAAAACTTCCATATTTGCTCATTTGCACCCCAAACAGTTTTCTGAGATTTTTGGTTTAATCGCACAAATCAATTACAAATTGGGCAGATTTAAATGATAATTACAATACATTATCAGATTTCCCTAAAAGTGCTAAATTTGATAATTCTGTCAATATCAGTCTTATCTAAAGACCAAGGAGAGGGGGAGTGTTTATGATCAACCCTCCAAACATCTGATATCTCTATAAAAAAAAAAGCCCCTGAATGTGCCTCTGTACAGACATCAAACGTCATGTATAGAAATTCACTAAAATAGAATGTCCTCCCTCTACAGAGTTCAAAAGTCTATGCCTCCTCCCAGGAGCATATTGTGACATTTTCCAGTACCTGGAGGAGGATGGTGCGCTGCAGGTGTCACGTTGCAGATTTAGTCCAGTAGGTGGCGATACTTAAGCAGTTGATTCTACAAACAATATTTACAGCAAGAGAAGAAGAATTTTAAGATTCCGCGGCGATGTTTGGTTTTGAATTAGTATAAACCGAGTTTATTTGTATGCTAAATATTTGTTATCCGAGTAGAAATGCATTTTAATAAGTATAAAGATAAACATCATCAAGAGTCGAGTTTGTCGTCTTCTTTTATTACTGGTGAGTAGTCGGAATATAGATTCATATTGCTAACGGTTTTATTATTCCGCCGTGGTATTATTATCATCAGTCATGTCTTCATTACAGCTCCCAATGATAAAACGCTGATAATAGCGTCTAAAGAGAAGAAGGAAAACATAAGAATGGGCAAACAGACGGCAACCGTGTACGCAGCAAAGATAAAGACGAAGATACACAGTAAGAAATGCTATTACTGGTGTAGTTTGTGTTCTGAGTTGACCAATGGCAATACCCGGACCTTCATTATCTCTCAGATACCTCATCATTCTTCAAGCTTTCTTTGAAAAGCAACAACAAGGCTCTGACTCTGGCTCTGGTTGCTCAGAAGCAGAAGAGCAGAGAGCTGGAGGCAGAGGTGGTGCGACTGAGGAAAGAAGCACAGACAAATCATTTTGATCTTGCTCAACGGCGTCATAAAAACAAACAACTGGTGAGTCTGTGACAGTGAAGTATGAATTTCAGTCTTGGATACCTGACCCTTATATTTATACACTGTACACTTATATTTGTATACACTTATTTATGTTGTACAGGCATAAGTCAAAATCAGTCTTATATTTATTGAACACATTGACCTTGCACTGTACTTTAAAAACAACAAACATACATCATTATTAATTATTCATAACAATATATGTAGTTAATGATTTTTCTGACTCTAGTTTGCCATTATACGAGAGTTTTATGACTCTTCCCTTAACTGGATGACAAAGGCAGTTGATATTTTTTGCAATGAGGAGGTAAGCTGTCAATATATTTTTTGAATAATTAAATTATATTGCCGTTTTTGTTGTTATTAATAATGATCAGCATGGTAGTAATATTTATTATTATCATGAGGACTTTGTTGATTTTCACAAATAGCTAATTGTTAAATAGACACAACATTATTATGAACTATTTTCATTATAATTAATTTCATGTTAACACTCATTATTATTTTTAAAGGATCCAGACTCTGGATACAACACCAGTAAAGGTATGAAAACACATTGTAGACTGTTCATTGATTACAAGTTTCCTTAAGTATGTCAGTCAAGTTTAATGTTTGAATGATTGGCACTGTAATGCCAATTTATAGAAATTAAGCTGATATTAATTTCCTTGTAATTTAAAGCTAAATACGTCTTGATGATTTTCTTTTATATATATATTTGTGATTTATTTTTCAGACCAAATTATTGAAATAGAGAAAGAAGCTGGGAGTTTGCAAGACAAACCATTGTGTCCACAGCAGAACTATGACTCTAAACCAGTGAATACAGCCGGTGATGATCCCAGCCAAGAAAGAGACAGTCCAGCACAGCAAAACACCATATATGACTCTGAAATGGAGGTGACCGTTAGTGACAGTGCTGCTGAAATAGTAACAGTTGAAACAAATGCAAGAAGAACCTCTAAAGTTACAGAGGAACATCAGGAAAAGAAGGGTTTGTGTCTGTTAGAAAAAGATAGTGCGGTTATATCTGCAAAGTTAGACTCACCAATTGAATTTAGTAGATCAGACTATACATCAGCTGTGCCAAATGAGACGACCGCTGTGACACAGCAGTGCTCTCCTACTGTTCAGAATGAAGTGGAAAATGGGCAGCAAACAGAGTCAATAACTGCACGCAGGAAGACTCACGTCACCTCTCGTACTAAAAGTAGCAGACGTACAGGTAAACGGAAAGAACCATACCCAGACCCAAGAAAAACATACGTAATCTCCCAAGATCCTCCTTATGACATTTTTAATGATTGTTTTAGTGATCTCGAGCTTCAGAATTCCGAAAGAAGCAAGGCAATTGAAAATACTTCAAGTAAAGCTGTTAAAAACAAAGCTAAAGAGTCCCATGCTACGCAGGAACCCAGGAGAACATTTATAGTTCAAGATGAGCTAAGACCTCAGAAGATTAGGAAGACCAAAGTTTTGTCCCTTATGATGGATCACGGTTTATCTGATGTTCATGAAAATGTCCAGTCTGCCAGTAGTTTATGCTTCGAGTCTGCTTGTACTGATGTGCATGTCGGTGAGACCGCTGTTCAAAAACATAAAAACAAAACTCCAGCACACCCACTTCCTCAGTCTGAAAAGTGCAAGACACAGAAAAACAGAGGAACATTTGTGATACAGGCAAGTCAATCATTCATCAACAGGAATTCATTTTTGGATGAAACCAATATATTAGAGGATCCCAACAGACCGGAAGGTTTGCAGGAAGTAATATCAGAAACCCAAACAACACCTCTCAATATTGGTTCAGATAATGTTGCACAACAGCACAAGGCGCCAGAGCATGATTTTCTTCATAAGATATTGACAGAAAACACCTATCATCCAGAATGTTCACAAGATGTGAGTGCCAGCCTTGTACAGGAACCCTCTGAATTTACGTCATCAGTGGCTGGTAAAGCCAAAAAACACAGAAAAGAGGGGGACGATAAAATAAAAAAGAAGAATGCTGCATCAAGAGAAAAACCCAAAGCATTAACAAAGAAACAAAACAGTTGTGCTGTGCGTATGGATGAAAATGTGTTGACTGGAAGGCAAGATATGATTGATCTTCAGAATGGAGCAGGAGGCAGGTCTTTGTCTAATACTTTACAGTTTCCAGTAATATCTCACTGCTCAGCCTCAGAGGAGGACCTCAGGGATGAATGTAATGCTGAAACCCTTGGAATAAGCTCTCCTTCCTCTGTTGACAAGCTTGATCAGACTAACCATACTAACATGGACTCTCTTAGCATAAATCTAGATCAAACCAACCAAGCTCTTGAGGGCAGGTGCAGGAAAACATATGTTGTTTCATCTTCACATAAATCCCCCATTAAGAAAAAAACTGATAGTGGAGCTTCCAGTGACATTTCTGAACATGATCTTTTTACTAATGAAATGGATAATGTTTCATCTGTCATTAACAGAAGCATGTTTGTCATGGAAAAATATAATGTCACTTCAGATGGTTTTAGTGGACCCACAAAAAACCTTCAGTTTACAGAGGAGAGGCCTCCCTGGGAGACCCTTGATGGTTACACTGAAACACTCTCAGATGAAAGCTCTGCCCATAGCCCTCAACCAGAGACCCGCAGTCAAACTATGAACATTTACCAAGACCAGGACTCAGACTTGAGGCACCAAGCTCCAGGTAAACCTATGCCAATACATATTAGTACACTTTTAATACAGATTAATTTTAATTTTTCCCTTTCTTGCATTTCACATATGTCTTAGGTTTGTTTGTATCTTATATATTTATTTTTATTTTGCAAACAGAAGAAGGCAGGGTTATGAAGAGTCTAACAAATACAGAGCATAACTCTGATTTCGAGAGAACACGAAGAAGAGCAGCACCAGTCTCCTACAAAGAACCAGCCCTCAACTGGTGAGTTACACTCAAATAATATCTCATCTCATCTTCCTCCGCTTATCCGAGGCTGGGTCGTGTGGGCAGTAGACCGAGTAGAGCCCCCCCAGACTTCCTTCTCCCCGCACACCTCCTCCAGCTCCTCTGGGGGAACCCCAAGGTGTTCCCAGGCCAGCTGGGAGACATAGTCCCGGAACACCTCACCAGGGAGGCGTCCAGGAGGCATCCGAAACAGGTGCCCGAGCCACCTCAACTGGCTCCTCTCGATGCGGAGGAGCAGTGGCTCTACTCCGAGCTCCTCCGGGGTGACTGAACTCCTCTCCCTATCCGTAAGGGTGCGCCCAGCCACTCTGCAGAGGAAACTCATTTCTGCCACTTTTATCCGCGATCTCATTCTTTCGGTCATGATCCAGAGTTCATGACCATAGGTGAGGGTAGGAACGTAGATCGACTGGTAAATTGAGAGCTTCGCCTTGAGACTCAGCTCCTTCTTCACCAAAACAGACCGGTACAATGACCGCTTTACTGCGGACGCAGCACCAATCCGTCTGTTAACCTGCCACTCCATTATTCCCTCACTCGCGAACAAGACCCCGAGATACTTAAACTCCTCCACTTGAAGAGCAACCCACCCCCCCCCCCCCCCCCCCTTCCATGTTTGCAATCCCCCTTTTTACCAAAACCAAAAAACAACCGGCTGAGACCATGACGTTTTCGGATTTTGGGTGCTGATTCCCTTTCTCATCCCTGCTGCTTCGCACTCGGCTGCAAATCTCTCCAGTGCACGCTGTAAGTCTTGATTTGATGAAGCCAACAGGACCACATCATCCGCAAAAAGCAGAGATGATATCTTGCAGCCACCAAAACAGACACCGTCCACTCCCTGGCTGCTCCTAGTAATTCTGTCCATGAAAATAATGAACAGAATTGGTGACAAAGGGCAACCCTGGCGGAGTCCAACATGCACTGGAAACAAGTTACTGCCGGCAATGCGAACCAAGCTCCTGCTCCGGTCATACAGGGAACGAACAGCCCGTAGCAACAAGCCCTGAACCCCATAATCCTGAAGTACCTCACACAGGATGCCATGAGGGACATGGTCGAATACCTTCTCCAGGTCCACAAAACACATATGGACTGGATGGGCAAATTCCCATGAACCCTCCAACACCCTAGTGAGGGTATAGAGCTGGTCCAATGTTCCAGGGCCAGAGTGAAAACCGCATTGCTCCTCCTGAATCCGAGGTTCAACTATCGGTCGGATTTTTCTTTCTAGTACCCTGGCATAGACTTTCCCAGGGAGACTCCCCCCCCCGAGTCCCCAGCCTCAGCTTCCTTTACGGAAGGCGTGTTGGAAGGATTGAGGAGATCCTCAAAGTACTCTTTCCACCGCCCGACGACATCCTCAGTTGAAGTCAGCAACGCACCACTTCCACTGTAAACAGTGTTGGCGGAACACTGCTTCCCCCCTCTGAGCCGCCGGACGGTTTGCCAGAATCTCTTTGAGGCAGACCGAAAGTCTTCCTCCGTGGCCTCACCAAACTCCTCCACTTATTCGAGGCTGGGTCGTGTGGGCAGTAGTTCGAGCAGAGCCCCCCAGACTTCCCTCTCCCAGAGTTTTTGCCACTGCGACTGCCAGAGCCACGTTCTGCTTGGCCCGCCGGTACCCATCAGTGGCTTCAGGAGTCCCATGGGTCAGCCAGACCCGACATAACTCCTCCTTCAGCTTGATAGCATCCCTTACCTCCGGTGTCCACCACTGTGTTCTGGGATTGCTGCCACGACAGGCGCCAGAGACTTTACGGCCGCAGCTCCGAACTGCTGCCCCGACAATGGAGGTGTGGAACATAGTCTATTCAGACTCAATGTCCCCAGTCTCCCTTGGGACCTGGTTGAAGCTCTGTCGGAGGTGGGAGTTGAAGACCTCTCTGATGGGGGCCAAACGTTCCCAACAGACCCTTACTATATGTTTACCAGAGTGTCCAAGACATATGGCTGAAGATCAGAAGAAATGACTACAAATTCGACCTCCAACCTAGGGTGTCCTGGTGCCCCGTGCACTGATGGACACCCTTATGCTTGAACATGGTGTTTGATATGGACAAACCGTGACTAGCACAGAAATCCAATAACAACTCACCAATCGGGTTCAAACCCCTCCAGGTGTTACTGTCACTGCCCACGTGGGCTTTAAGTCCCCCAGTAGAATGACAGAGTCCCCAGTGGGAGCGCTTTCCAGCACACCCCCCAGGGACTCTAAAAAGGCCGGGTACTCTGCACTGCAGTTAGGCACATAAGCACAAACAACAGTGAGAGACCGTTCCCTGACCCGAAGGCGCAGGGAAACGACCCTCTCATTCACCGGGGTGGACTCCAACACATGGCGGCTAAATTGGGGGGCTATTAACAAGCCCACACCAGCTCGCCGCTTCTCACCCTGGGCAATGCCAGAATAGTGGAGAGTCCACCCTTGGTCGAGAAGAGTGGTTCTAGAACCCAAGCTGTGAGTGGAAGTGAGCCCGACTATATCTAGACGGTATCTCTCAACCTCCTGTACCAGCTCAGGCTCCTTCCCTGCCAGTGAGGTGACATTCCAAGTCCCAAAAACCAGAGTTGGCACCCGAGGTTTGGGTCGGCCAGCCACTCGGCCCCAACCACCGCTCAAATCACAACGCACCGGCCCCCTACGGCCTCTCTGGCAGGTGGTGAGCCCACCGAATAGCGGCTCCACATCATGGTTTAGGGGTGAGCCCTGCACAGCAAAGGCCCTGGTGACCCCATGCAGGGTGGGTGAACGAAAGCCTTGATTTAATCGTCATCATAAGGGGCTTTTGATCAAATAATATAGCATAGTCTAAAGTAATGCAATAAAATATAATGTATTTCTGTCTTCATTTTTTTTTTTTACAGCAAGATGAGGCGTGGGGACAAATACTCTGATACAAAATTCTTAAACTCTCCGGTGTTCAAAGACAAAAAGAAGAAGAAATTAACTTAGGACTGATTTTCCCATTTATTGATTTCAGATTTTTATTTGGGTTTTCTTTACTTTTTGTCTTTTTATGTAATGAAAATGTTTAATAGAACGATATTAAAGTATTAAATCATTTTAATCACAGCTGTTAATTTGCCTTTATAGCTCAGTTTCATTCTTGTGTGTATATATAGGAAATATTGTTTGAATTTTAGATGATATTTATTTTAATGGTTGATAAAGAGAACCTGCTCTATTTGCAATTTATTATTAACTTAATTTTCCTTTTCAACTCTTTGTGGCATTCATTACTGGTCATATGGAAGTCAGCTTTGCTCATTTCCTTATCTTTTTACTATCAAGATATATAGGAAAGTTGAGTCTGTGTGTTATGTAACCAGGCACTGGCCGACAGTGTTATAGTGATTGTGTGATAAGTGTTATAGATAATTTCTGTGTGTTTTTGTGAAAAATTATAATTTTCTATTTGTAGAGGTGATCGGTCTTATTAAGAAAAGGCATTGAATTCAAATGTTTTGAGCTTATAGCCACAGACTATTTTTTTATTTAATCAGTATTTTTTTTCCAACTTGTATCTTTCAAATGTTAGTCACATCAGATGGTAACCTAACACTTGTGTGTTAGACATCCTGTCTCAATTTTCCTGTTCGTAATAAGCCAAAATATAGTTTGCTTCCTGTTTAGTCTTGCCCCTGGCAGAGGATTAACTACTAGGTAAAGTTCTACTAGTTTTTTTTTTTTACATGTAATGTTTCTTTTTTCTAATGTTGCTGTTTTAATGGGATTTCTGCTATTGTTACAGACTAAATTTTTAAATAAAGACATTTAGAATTAAGTGTTTCAAATGGAGGCCAAGTGAGTGAAGAGAGATGTTAAAACTTTGCTGTAAGTAGCATGAAATAAATTTACTGTGCTGTATCAGGATAAATGTGATCCATAAATTGTTCATATGTAAGGACACACTTTCTGAACAAAGTTTTAAAAAAACCTTTTTAGTGGTGAATATATTGGACAGCGACTCAGAAAAAATGGTTTTGATCCAAAGGGGAAAAGCACTTCTAAAATGTTAGATGATCTGGTAAGTCATCAATATTAACGCAAAAGTTTAATATCAAGGGTTAGGGTTGTCGTATTGAAGAGTATAAATATTAGTTGCTATTGTTCTTATTTCAAATGTTATAATTTTTTTTTTATAGAAAAACAAGATTCAACAATCTTAGGGATTGTATTGCTAAATAAGTTGTTCTAAATACATCTCTGCACATTCATGTAGGCCAATTATGACTTGGCTATAAGTGTGGCTTTGTGGTGGCTCAGTAAAGATGATGGGAAGAATGCAGCTGAGAATTACGTGAGTAATTTATATGACTGGCATTTATGTGTTTGTTCCACAGATTTACTTTTATGTATGCTGTATTTTACCATACATATTTTTGTGGCTCACATTTGGCAATGATATGTTTGTAGAGGAATTGGCAATTTAAGACATATTAGCCAGTACCCTAATCACCTGGAAAGAGAAGCAATGACCCTTTCTTCATTTGTTGGAATGCTTCTGGTAGGGATAAGTAACTGGTTTCAACAGCATTTGTGTTTTTGTCCACAAGCTGTATCATTGTCCTCTCATTTTCAGAACAGCTTACCCATAGAAGACATTCTGTCTCTGTACAATTGCAAACCAGTGGCATCTTACCCTCATAATCATGCTAAGGTATATGTTGCAGTATTTATGATAGTATGTTTGTCATGTGAGTGAACAAATGTCATGCAGGATGAGATTTGGAAGTGATATACATCCGGTCTGAAAATAGGAACCCTTAAAATTGTTGTTTAGTCTGGCTCTTCACATAATGCCAAGAGGGAGCCTCAGCCAATTTCTGAAGGATGACTTAAAATTATTATATTTTATTTACTTATTAAAGTAATCTTTATATTAAAGTCATCTAATTGAAGTAAAATGGCAAATAAATAATGAAATAATGCAATAATATTGAATTGAAGTTTTTTTTTAAAATATATCAATATTAAAAACAAGCAGCTTTTTCATAATTACTGTATTATTGATTTTATAGTTTTTGAGAAAAGGATGACCCCAATCTATTTTTCCACAACAGGGCAACATTGTTCACCCATTCTCCCTCACTTATCATCCATTTTCTATGCTCAGTTCATTCAAAGCAGTAGACCCCTCAAGAAAACACAGTATGTGACCTTATAGCAGTCCAGGGGCGCCGCTAGCAATTTTGGGCCCTATGAAAGAATATGAGGTTGGCCTCCCTACTGCACCAAACATAAACTATATTGCCCAAAGTATTGGGACACCCCCTTCTAATGAACAGGTTTGACTACTTTAGTAATTTCCATGAGTACAAATATTAAGGTTTAAGCATATAATGATATTCTAGGGAATTGTGTGCTTCTAATTGTATACCAATAGTTTGAACAGGACCCTTTTCTATTCTAACACAACAATGCCTCTGTGTATAAGGCCAGGTTAAAAAACCTTGTTGCCACAGTTTTGGAAGTGTCTAAAATGACTGTATCCATAAGTCATTGGTGTTTGGTGATGAGTTTTTGGCTCAAGGTCTGCATTTAAAGTCACACCAGAGGTGTTCAGCTGGGATTAGGACTTGGCTTTTTGCAGACCGTGAAGTTCTTCCACACGGGGGGACTGAATCAATTTTTTTTACCTTGCCTTATACACAGAGGCGTTGTTGTGTTAGAATAGAAAAGGGTCCTGTTCAAGCTATTGGTATAAAATTAGAAGCACACAATTCCCTAGAATATCATTATGTGCTTAAATATTAAGATTTGTGCTCATGGAAATTACTGAAGTAGTCAAACTTGTTCATTAGAAGGGGGGATCCCAATACTTTTGGCAATATAGTGTGCAAGCCAGCCTAGCTTTTCAAAATCTTTGTCTGCAATTTAATAATATTGACCTATTAGCCTACTTTTGCTATTGCTTTTGACCATTAGGTATCAGTATTATACTTCATTCAGAACCTTTTTGATTAGCATAGCCTTTTCTGTACGACACTATTCTGCTGATTGTAAATGTTTTTGACTACGTATCATTTATATTAATAGAAATGCTTCACTGGGGCAAAAACAAAAATCAAAAACCTAAAATAATAAATAACACCAGCATTTCCAGCAGTATCCAACATTTCTCAATCATGATCTTACTCCGCTAAATGTGACTATTAGCTGTATTCCTTGTTTGCTAGCTACCTATGCACATACAATGTTAAAAATGTTCTACATTATGAACCTTAACCCAAAAACCTTTAGCTTCATATAATATAGATAATTGTGCCTGCCTGTGGAAACCCAGCTAAAGTATTTTTTTTAACAGTGGATGAATAATTCACTCCTTGATTTGCTTAATAAAAGCCTCCTTTGAGATCGTTTTGACAGACATGTTTATTGTGTATTATTTTAACGTGTTTATTGCTAAGTTTAGTGTATCAAAATAGAAGCACAGTCGTAATTGGCGTGCAGTGTATCTGGTTGCCATGAAAATCTCACGCGCTTCCTGCTGCTGATCTATGTAATCAGAGTATGAATTTGTAAATTTTCTATAACAAAACTCAAATTTGTTTAAAAGTGCGACAGTGCAAATCATCCGGCTCGGTTTAATTAAACTTAAACTTAATAATTGTATTATCTTCATAAGCCCAGGTACTGAAACGCTGGATCAAGAAACACAGTAAACAGGAGGTCTCTCCAGTAACTGAGAAACTGGAGTCCCCCTCCACCTCTTCTTCTAGCTCCTCATTTAGTGTCAGTCAGCTGTTCCTCATACATTTTACCACAGTCTGTTATGACCCATATATTATGTATCATATCATGATACACTCAATAATATAATGCACTGAAAAAGTGAAAATTACTGCCATCATGTACTCTGATTGTGTACTGTAATTGTTGCACCTATATTTTGTGTTGAATACAGGATATTAAGGACTCCTTAAAAGATGGATCTATTCACTATGAGGGTTCGCAAGAAACTGCAGGACTGAAAACAGCATCTGTACAAGCAAATATTAATTTTTCATGGTTTATAAAACATTGCTGTCATTACACATGTAACATCCTTTCAGGTGTTTCCTCGTTTGTCCTTATTGTTAAAATATTAGTTCTTTCCTGAGACTTTGTTCACAACCAGATAATAATAAAGAGAGCCAATTAATTTTTTTTTATAAATACCAGTAGTACTTTTTACTGACTTAATATTTCTCCAAAGTTTTTTTTTTTTTTTTTTTTTTTAGAAATAGGTGTGAATAATAATAAAATTTTCCATTCATTCTCATTATGCATGTGAATGAAGATTCAGTGTAAAGTTTACAGTAATCAATACAGTTCTTGAACTTTTACTTTCTGAACTCTGAAACACATGGTGTGTTATAGACATTTTTGGAAGTGTTGATGCATTCCATGTCATAAGCAATAATTCTATCACATAAAGCATTTCATTAATGTCTGGATCAAATCAGAGGGCAGCTGAGGTCAGTAATTTGCCAGCTAGGAATTTTGATTTGATGAATAAGGGCTTTTAAATCTATGGATAGGATTAAGAGGTTCACACTACAATCAGAGTGCCAAATCCCAGTCATTGAAAGGACAAATAAAGTTTGATCCACCACGTTGATGGTGGTTTATAAAGCAGACCTCATGCCCTAGTTTGTTGACTGTTTCTCATGTTTAGAACTGTTTCCAGAGACTCACGTCAAAATGAGTAAGGTAAATAAGATGGTCAAAGATGATAACTTCTTTATTTTTGCATTTCTTAAGGAAAGTTTAGATTAGCATTTGACTGAACAGTTGCAAATACTAAATGCTAATTAGAAATTATACTACTATGACTATAAACAGAACAACCGAACTCTTACATTTGTCTGTATTGCTTTAATCTGTGACATCTCTTGATTTCAGATTATCTTTTATGAGGAGAGAAACTTCCAAGGTCGCTCCTATGAGTGCGACACAGACTGCCCAGACATGTACCCTCATTTCAGTCGATGCAACTCTATCAGAGTGGAGAGTGGCTGCTGGATCCTCTATGAAAGACCCAATTACTCTGGTTTCCAGTATGTGCTAACCAGAGGTGAATATCCTGAATACCAGCGCTGGATGGGCTACGATGATATCATTCGCTCATGTCGTACATTTTCCTATGTGAGTAATATGCATGTTAATGATTCCATAATATTTGTTGTGAGATCTATTTCTATATCTACTTTTATTATTTTATTATTCCGTTTTTGTTGTTCACTGTTCTGGCACACAGAAAACTATTGTTCTCAGTATCCACACTTGTATGTTGTGTTGTTGTACACATGTACACTGTAGACATTCAAACTCTAGGCCTTTTAAAGTATGTTAAAAGACCTTTTGAAATGTTTTGCAGAAAAGTGGTGGATCCTACCGTATCCGGATCTACGATCGGCCAGATTTCCAAGGTCAGATGATGGAATTCAGTAATGACTGCAAGTCCATTCATCAAAGTTTCCAATGCCGCAGCGTTCACTCTTGCAATGCCATGGAGGGCTACTGGACCTTCTATGAGCACCCCAGTTATCAAGGCCGCCAGTACTTCCTGCCTCCTGGCGAGTATCGCAAGTTCAGTGACTGGGGTGCCGTTTGTGCCACCGTTGGCTCGTTCTGCAGAATCATTGATTCTGAGTTAATGTTATGAAAATAACTGTGCCTTTTCTGGCATTGACGTGTCAATAAAATGCCACAAAACCAAATGCTTGGCAGTGTATGTATTCATGCTGCAGGTGTGTTGATTACCACAGCTGTCTGTGATCAAATATCGATTTCAGGTTGTATGGCATCTGTGGGGACATGCTTAAATTCCTAGATTAGTATTCCCTTATGTTTGCCAGTGTAAATAATTTAAAAACACACTGTAGTCATTGCATATCCATATCAATAAAAATGTATTTTGCTTCTAAGTCAAGCAAGTTAAATACAGTATGGACAGTAGGAAGTCACCATAGGTTGTGGTATATTGTAACAAAGGTTTTGTTACAATCTCAACTTTACTAATGGCAACCACACAGAATTTTCCATTCTGGTAACAAATTCAGTCACTGACAAAGCCTTGATGTCTGGTGTTAGGGCTTATTTTGATTAAGTAGCCATCTGGCACAATGACAGCTTCCTGCAAAAAGTTAGAATATTTGCTGCAATACACTTATTAGTGAAATAAATCATGGCAGTAGGACATACAAAGATTTCTTGAACAGATTCCCTCATAAACATCCTAAATCAGCTATACCAAAAGCATTTAGCAATTTCAAGAAAAAAACCTTTTAGTTTCAATTAAATTTTCTTATTTAAACAGTCTTGTGATGTGTAATGCTAAAATAAATGCATACAAATAACACTATTGTTGTGTTGTTTCCCCAGATCTTTCCAGCAGCTTTCAACAGAGCAGCTTTTGCTGGAAAAACTAATGTTACGGAGGCAATCAAAGTGATTGTTTAGGTTAAAACTGTCCATGTTTGCAATATTCCTGTACAGCTTCTGCTGACATGAGTACACTGTGATTTAAATGACAACACGAACAGTAGTACCATTATTTTCTTGGATATATATTAATAGTTCCAGCAGCATTTGGCAACTGAACAGGAAAAATATCAAATCCTACACAAACATGGGAAAGGTCTGTACAGATTAGAATAATTTATTAGTCAAATATGAATTATTATTGTGCTGCTCTCATTATCTAAAATGTTTCCTCTAGATTATCTTTTATGAGGATAGGAACTTCGGTGGCCGTTACCATGAGTGCATGAGTGACTGCTCTGACCTGCATTCCTACTTCAATCGCTGTCACTCCATCAAAGTGGAAAGCGGTTGTTTCATGGTCTATGACCGAACGAATTTCATGGGCCACCAGTACTTTCTGAGAAGGGGCGAGTACCCTGATTACATGCGGACTATGGGAATGAACGATTGCGTCAGATCCTGTCGCATGATCCCAGTGGTAAAGACTGAAGCTAATTGTTATCTAAAGTTATCAATGTTCTTTTTTTAATGGACTGAAATTAAGCACTCAGCCTTAACTTCCTGTTATTTACCCATTAGCATCATGGGGCCTTCAAAATGAGGCTCTATGAGCGCCAGGACATGGGCGGCAGGATGGTGGAGCTTGGGGATGATTGCCCCAACGTCATGGACCGGTTCAACATGTCCAACTTCCATTCCTGCCACGTGATGGACGGTCACTGGCTCGTTTATGAGCAGCCCAACTATACGGGCAGGCACTTCTACCTGAGGCCTGGTGAGTACAGGAGGTACAGTGACTGGGGCGGCATGAGTTCAAGGATGGGCTCCATCAGACGGATCATGGATCTCTAATGAAAGGAGTCCATGTGAAATGTCTGCTGTATGCCCTTTTTCACACACTAAATAAAATGGTGCCTCTGCTCAAGTGTCTTGAGTTTTGTTCTTGCACCCTCTACCTGGAGGGGTCACTGCCTGATGACGACACTCGCTATAGGCTGCCAGACTGCTTGACACTGTTCGGAGAACTGAATAAAACTATAGACATTTTCCTCATTGAGACAGGTTTTGAGTGTTCTCTCTGCTTGTGCTGTATATTAACACTCACTCATGGTAAATATATAATGATAAGCAGATGAAGCGTAGAAAACCTGCTTTATAATGTTCCCTCCTGGTGGAATGACCGGCCCAAATCAATTCGAGTCCTTAAACATCTTCAAGAAATGACTAAAATGACTTCCACCTTTATTTGACCCTCTAACTCTAGCACTTTCTGTTCTATTTTAATTCTACTTTATCTATATCTTCTTTTTTTTATTAAAAAAAACACTAGCTTTATATTTTTTCTATTCTATCTATTTGTTTTTCTTTGTGTGTGTGTGTATATGTGTGGGTGTGTAATATAATATATATAAAAAAAAAATATATAAAAAAAAAAAAAAATATATGATCTATACACCTGTACGTGTGTACTGCGTTAGGCTAACTGAGACTTGTCATTTGCACTTACAGTATATATTGTTGCTCTTTTGTTAGTTTTGACTTCTTTTATTGTCCTCATTTGTATGTCGCTTTGGATAAAAGTGTCTGCTAAATGACTAAATGTAAATGTATAATATCATAGCTTATGTTTAAAACAATGTTCATATAGATAAACATTAAAAAGTATGACTGTTATAACAATGTAAATTTGGGGTAAACCCTGTTGTAAGTGAAATTGCTGTGGAATTTAAGAGTAATCTAATTTATTTATTAGTGTAAAGTATACAGTATTTATTAAAAATATAGTCAAAATACAGTTCAAACACATATATGTATATATCAATGATATCAGAATTTATACAAAATTTCACTGCACAACCACTATATAAGCTTATGATAAGGATAATGTAAAAATGTAATATATCCAAAAGAAATAGTAGCATAAAAATGAGATAAAATTAGTTAAATTAAATAATCAATAACATGATTTAATTAATAATACATGCATGCATTTACATTTAACATTCATTACTTCTGTGAGTATGCCAATCCCACACAATTGGCTAATGTAAATTCATATATTTAAGTTAATATCACACCATGAGTCTTACATGGAACTTACAAACAATGTATAATGACTTATTGGATATTTGGTATAGATATTAATTATTTTCTGCGTGTTTCATCTGTTCATTATGTGATTACAACCTCACATTTGTTTTTGTTTTTTTTGCTGCATTCATTCATTCATTTTTTTTGCTGCAAAATGGCAGTACTGACCATTTTTTTAACAAAAGAATTATAACAATAAACCTTTTTAAAAACCAAATGGCAAAAAAGCATTTTTTTGTAAGTGTAATTATAATATGAATGACACATACAGTGTCGGCACTTCATGTCTATATATACCAAAGACTCACACTCACATGGTACAGCTGCAGTCAAAAATGGGCAAGGTAAAGCAATACTGTAAGGAAAGTGAGAAAAGTCATAAAAAAATATTTTTTACCTTATATTCAAGATATTTACACTGGATTTACTGTAAACTGTATATACATATGGATTTTCTTCTCTTTTTTAACAGATCATTTTCTATGAAGATAAGAATTTTGAGGGTCATCAGTATGAATGCAGTGGTGATTGTTCCGATATGCTCTGCTATCTGAACCGCTGTAACTCCATCATGGTGGAGAGTGGATGCTTCATGATCTATGAACAACCACATTACAAAGGCCAGCAATTCTTGGTCCATAAAGGAGAGTACCCAGACTTTAAAAGCTGGTTGGGCAAAAATGACTGCGTCTGCTCCTGCTGTGAAATTCCCATGGTGATTATGCTATATTAATTATACTATATGCTTGAGTATCAGGAATGAGTGAAAAATGAGAGAAAAAGTTTTGTATTAAGATAGTAGCTGATTTTCACACGTTTTGTTCTTCTCTCTATCAGACACAGGGATCTTCTCATGAGGTGAAACTGTTTGAGAGAATGGAGTATGGAGGTCAAATGATGGCTTTTGTGGATGACTGTCCAAATGTCATGGACATGTTCCAAACAAACCACGTATTCTCCTGCAAGGTGATTGGTGGAAGCTGGCTCTTCTTTGAACAGTCCAACTACAAAGGCAGGATGTACCTCATAAGGCCTGGAGAATACACAAGATTCACTGAATGGGGAGGCTTGAGTGCCCGTGTGGGTTCCATCAAACGAATAATTGATTACGAGAATTAACATTTATCCAGGCTGCTCAGTAGTTTTTATTATTTGTTTATTTTTTAATGTAATATACACTGTTGTAAACATACACACCAAACCTACAATTAATATTTGCTTCTATTACTTAACATGGGTCTAACATGTTACACAAGACAGGCAATCATGTTGAATAACAACTTATGCAGCCTTTATGCTTTAAATGCTCTTATATGTTTCCTCAAAAATAAACGTTTATACATTTTGAATCTATCATTTTTTATTATTTTTGATAGAATGTTTTACTTAATATTTGACAGTATAATTTTCATAATGTACCTGTGTTTATTGTAGCAGACTAATTAAACACCACGGCTTTTCTTTTTAACAAAAGTTCTTTAAAAATTATTTTATGTTCCACTTTAATGTTAGTTTACTGGTATTTTAGTTTGGTCATTATACAAGATGAATCATATCATATTGCAGCTTCATCCAGACTTAAATGAACCATCCATTACTCAACTGATTCAAGACCTTTTGCTTTTGCATTGATTTTTTTGTGCTGATTGCAGTCAGATTGAAGCTTCTGCTAGCAGGACAGAGCATTTTGATGAATATGGAAAAACTGCACCAGGGCCGAGCCAAACATAATCAGATTGTTTCATTGACCCCCTGATTCTAGCCCCTATTACTTTCTCCCTGGGCTAGATTTATTTGAATGACAATACTTTATGCTGTGCAATCACAGAGCAGCTTCTAGGTTTTATAAAAGACAGTGATAAACTGGATGCCAGTGTTGAGCAGTAGCCCTGCCAGATGCCAACATGACTATCGGAAAGGTAAGATGGCATCTCTCACAGACTAATAGACTTACGATGGTTTTCAACTCTATAAGATGAAGCCACTTTACAGCTACAAGTTCACATTATTTCATATAGTAGATTTATGGTACCTTTTATCTTTAACAGATAATCTTCTACGAGGACAGGAACTTTCAGGGCCGCTATCATGAGTGCATCAGTGACTGTGCAGACCTGCACCCCTATTTTACCCAATGCAACTCCATCAGGGTAGAGAATGTGTTCTTCGTGGTGTTTGAGCACCCAAATTATATGGGACAGCAGTACTTCCTGCGGAAGGGCGAGTATTCTGACTGTCAGCGTATGATTGGGTTCAGTAACTGTATCAGATCATGCCGTATGATCCCCATGGTAAGTGATTTATGGGAATGTAAATCAGCAAATAAACATTCAAAAAAACATGCACTAGTTCATCAGTTCTAATAAACAGAATGCTTTTGACTGTAGAAACACACTTTGATATTCTTGCCACATGAAATGATAAATGTGTTGCTTTGTATATCCCAAATCCATGTTTCCTTACAGTATACTGCTAGCTATAGAATGAGGCTATATGACCGGGCTGATATGGGAGGTCAGATGATAGAACTCACGGAAGACTGCCCTAACATCATGGACCGCTTCCATACATCTGACATTCACTCCTGTCACGTGATGGACGGTCACTGGCTTCTATATGAGCAGCCCAACTACAGGGGACAAATGTACTACCTTAGACCAGGTGAATACAGGAAGTACAGTGACTGGGGAGGAACAGCCCCAACAATTGGGTCCCTCAGGAAAATAACCACTTTCAACTAGACAAGATGAATTGAGTGGCAACATATGCACTAAATAAAATCTCTTGACTGAAACTTTTGCTTGTCTGGTTATTATTTCTGTTCTCATGTGAAATTAATAACAGAAAAAGTCAAGTGGTTAATCTATAATAATTATTCTACAGTTAATTGACCTATCAGTGACATTTTCTATTGCAAATCTGATTACCAGACTGGAAAACGTTCATTGAAAATTTGGTAAAGCAAAACTGAGAGCGAACTGTCTCTCACACTGTTTATGCTTTTGGCCGAACAATGTGGGGCTCTATCTGGATTAACTGTCCTCATTGTAGTTAAATCTATCACTACCATGACTGTCAAAAAACAAAAGCACCCCTGCTATTTAAAGGCACATTGAACTCAGAGAAATTAGAGGATGTTTTTAATCCACATGAATGTTTTAGTGGTACAAAGTGCTAATCAAACAACAAATTACAAGAAAAAGTGTAAATACAAAGTTATAGCTCCTAAACACATATTCAGTGATGGACGTGCAGCTTTATAATGTGAAGAAGACTGAATAAGAAGACTAAATCAATCTTAATTAATCATTTGGATTTATAGTAAAAGTAAGTAATTATGTTAATATATAAATGGGATGGTTACAAGCAATTTTATGATCAATTTTCATGGCTGTTGATTTTAATACAGGTTTTTTTTGCTAATGGAACTTTCATGGATGACTCTACTTTAGTACTTTTTGATAGTTTTCTACTTTATGTGTGGCTTTGCGATTAAGTGGTCATTTTTCTTGCTGAAATACTGCTGCTACTTTTTTTGTATTTGAAAAATAATTATTTGTCATTTTGTGTAACTGATGAATACCATTTGCACATATAGCGTCAAATGGTGCTTTACAATATCACAAAAACATTAAATGATATACTGCTTACTTGCTTTTTACGGTGTATCTACAGTAAGAGGCCTTCTTATAAAAGATGATTGTATTGTCTTCATTACACAAGACATTTACAAAAAGCATGTAAATAATAATATTTATGTAATAATACATATGTCCATGTTACAGAAACATGTTGGACAAACTTACTGCAAATAGAATATTTCTACAATGAAACTGGTAACTTCTGCTTTTGCTGTCATATGATTAAACAACTCTAAATCGTTTCCCCCCCTTTACATGCCACAAAAAAAGCTAATAATGCCTGACTAAGAGCTGAAACAAACTAGAAGTTTTACAAACAGATATCTATGGTTTTTCTAGAGCATGAAGTACATACAAATTTGACATTGAATATCAGAGACAATGTTCACATAACATCCCCAAAACACAGCTGGGTTAACTCTGAATTGATGAATAGGATTTTTCTCTAAATGTTTCTTTGTAATTTCTCCTGCTGTATTTTTTTTTCACATGAAAGAGTTTATTGGAAAATTCAGTATGTCAATGCAGTTGACAATGCTGTTGAGAATGGAAACTCAGTAACTGCTCCCTCTGTTGAACAACTTCTTTAATGCAAAAGAGATGTTCCATATTGTTCTGTGTGCATTGTGCTGTGAATGTGTGGGTGCCGTACCAGTCCTTTCCCTGGACCATGCAAGAGAAAACACCAAACATGTAATTATATATCCTTTTTCAAGTAAAATCCATATTTTCGAACCCAATATTGTGCTCTAACAAAAAGGTAAACATGTGCCAGTACCCTGACATATTCCTGTATTCATTTGAATAACAATACGTTGTTTGTCAAGAGGCAGTATAAAAAGCTTGGGAAGCATATGGAATCTCTCCAACGGAGACCATGGGCAAGGTAGGATTTTTGGCACCACTTTCATGACACTTACATTGAATTGCACCTCCCCTATGTATGTTGGGCTTTAACGCAGATGGATTATTTTCCTAATCGCTGCACTAAAACAAAGTGTTGATTTTGTTGGCTTTTTCAGATTGTTTTTTACGAGGACAAAAATTTTCAAGGTCGTAGTTATGAGTGCAGCAATGACTGCACAGACCTGCACACTTACTTCAGTCGCTGCAACTCCATCAGAGTAGAGAGTGGCTGTTTTATGATCTATGAACGTCCAAATTATATGGGCCACCAGTATTTTATGAAACGAGGCGAGTATTCTGACTACCAGAGATGGATGGGCTTCAGTAGCTCTATTCGATCCTGTCGCCTGATTCCAATGGTGAGCTTCACTGAATGTGCTGCTTTGTGGAGATACTTATATTAAGTTTTTTTTGACACCAGTGTACTGAATCATTCATTTGCATCTTGACATCAACAGTACAGGGGACCGTACAGACTGAGGATCTATGAGAAGGCTGACTATGGAGGTCACATGATGGAATTCACAGATGACCTCCCCTGTGTGTCTGATCGTTTCCACCATCGACATGTGTACTCCTGTAACGTGATGAATGGCTCCTGGATCTTCTATGAATATCCCAACTACAGAGGGAGACAGTACTTCCTGAAAGCTGGGGATTACAGGAGATACCGAGACTGGTGTGCTACCTGTGCCATTGTGGGCTCCTTCAGACGAGTCACTGATTATTAGCCATTCTGCTTGCACTTATTTATACAAACTGTTCATTTCCTGTTTATAAACATAAGTGTTTATAAACATTTAGATTGTTCACTTCTTGTGCCTGGACATAAAAAACAAACAAACAAACAAACAGATAAGAATAAAATGATATTTGTAATAAAGTACTCTGATTTGACTGAATTCTCAGCACTAAATCAGTCTCTCATAACAGAATGAATTGGCTTTTATTCACCTTCTCGCTTTGATTTTTTAATTTTTACACATTAACTAATCTTACAATGATTAAACAAAAAACAATAATAACAATACAAAACTGCCGTTTATGTCCGTATACTGTAGCAACACATAGAAATTATACAGGAAAATATTCCCCTTTATTTTTTCTACAAACTGCTCATAAAATCTGACCTGATCTAAAGCCACTATCTAAATAATATATATATACGAGGACAAATCGTATATATATATTATACGATTTGTATATTATACGAATCTATCTATATATATTATCGGATAATATACAAATCGTTAATATATATATATACGATTTGTCCTCGTTATATATCTATAATATATATATCGATAATCCCCAGGGACTGTGTCTTTTTTAACTTTTTTTTTTTTTTATTAATGTGGCCATAATAGTTTTATCAGAGTTTTTAGTGACAATGCATACATATAAACCAGTATTAAAACTTTCCAGTTTGCAGGTAATAATTTTAACAAAAGTAATTGTATCAAGGGGGCATTTTGTAAGTAAACTGGGGGTAGAATGCCCAGCTGACAAAGTAATTTGCTTCATGCATTTACAGCAAAATCAGAGTGCAGGCAGTTTTAGCTTAAAATGAAAAAGAATAAAATAAATAATTATGAATTACAAAATTATAATAACCTATTTGAAAAATATTGTTAGCTGATGCAAACTGGATAGCTAACTAGCTACCTGATGGTAACTTGAGGTAATTTTTAAAAAATATAAAGTCCAAATATTTTTATTCAACCAACTAGTTAGAATACATTTGATGGAAAAACAAAGGATTTGATGTTCAGAAAAGAGTAACTACAGTGATTAAGCCCCTGGGCGTTTTACCCCACATACTAGGTTTGAAAATAAAATAAAAAAGTATGTCATTCTGAAAATATATTATTATATTTTTCTTAAATAACACATACTCCCTATTTACAGGTCTTACTATTCTCATATAATTTATAACTGTGATGCTCTAAAAATCAACAAGCTTTAAAACACAAATATTATTCTCAAACAACTGAAAAACAATATTTAGCAATTAAGGTTTTAGGTGTTTGAAATGGTATTAACTATAACCTCTAATATGCAACATTGTGTTTCTTTTACCTGTAATCAAGTAAATGTCATAGTGCAAGCATTTGACATATTATTTAAGGCGAGACACTGCAGATGAATAGGGTAAAAAAAAAATCGTCTTACTTACCTAGTCTGATTGATTACATTCCGCTTAAGAAAAATGGTTCTAAACAGTAAAAAATTGGGGTTCTTCGTCTTGTAACAATAGCAGAACCCTTTTTTAGTGCTAAATAGAACCTTTTTATAGGGTTCCATATAGAACCATGCTTTGAAAATGCTATATAGGACCTTACTGGTGTTATAAATAACCTTTTTAATGATAGTTTTTCATTAATATTAGTATGTTAATATCATTAATATTAGTATTATTTGTATATATTATTTATTGATGGTGTTTTTTACCCCTCTATCTGCCTGGTTTTATAATATCTTGAAGTGTCTATTAGGGTTTACATAAAATCAAAAACAATGTGTCAATTAGGTACTTTTTTAATGACGTGACATTAGCAAAAATGACAGTGTTCTAACAACAGTTAATAGCAGAATACATTAATGAATGATAATGGACATTGAACCTAAATAAATGCTTAATGAAATAAAACAAACTAGAACATAGAATAGTGTATTGAACAAAGCTCCTGTGAAATATTTCACAATCCTCTATGATGCATCTAAGTTAATCATCTGTATTTTGGTGGGATTGAATGGCAGTTTCTCTCTGCAGATGATGAGGTTGTAGGATGTGACAGCATCTGAAACGCACAACTGAGTTTAGATATACAGTGTGTCCCCTTTCATTTGTTTATGTGAAAACAATTGTTTATGAAGGCCAAAAGGAGTATGTGAGCACTTCACAATGTTAAAAGGAAAAAGTAATATAAAGTCAAGGGATAGCTTGGTATGTTTATGCATAAACCCTAGCAATAAAAAATATCTAACAAAATGAACTTAAAAAAATCAATATCTATGTTACTTACTTAGTGAAGAAGAGGAAAGTATCCTTAACTGAATAGAGCTGGTCACACTTACATGTTCTCTTAAACTAAAAAGAGAAAAGACATAGAAAAACCAATTAGCATTTGAAAGTTATAATTTCTAGACATTTTAAGAAAGAAATGGTTGACAGTCTGTGTAATTGGATGGCTGAGCTCCAGAAAATCGGTAATGAGGCATCTGAGTGTAGCCTCATTTAGGGTTTTACATTAAAACAACAACAATAATAAAAACAGCAGCATGTTGTGTGAATTATGTTTTTATTGACATGCAAAATTATCAGTGCTCTTAACAACAGTTATTAGCTGAATACATTAATGAATGACAATTGACACTGAACATGAATAAATACATAACGAACAAACATAAGCTTTCCATTAGTGTATGGTTTGTTAGGATAGGACAATATTTGGCCGAGATACAACTATTTGGAAAATCTGGAATCTGAGGGTGCAAAAAAATCTAAATATTGAGAAAAATCGCCTTTAAAGTTGTCCAAACGAAGTTCTTAGCAATGCATATTACTAATCAAAAATAAGTTTTGATATATTTACAGTAGTAAATTTACAAAATATCTTCATGGATCATAATCTTTACTTAATGTCCTAATGATTTTTGGTATAAAAGAAAAATCTATAATTTTAACCCATACAATGTATTTTTGGTTATTACAAATATACCCCAGTGACTTACGACTGGTTTTGTGGTCCAGGGTTATATATGTGACCCAAAACAAAAACAAAAAAAAGATAAGAACATGTTTGTTTGGAAGCCAGTTACGTATTTAAAGGTAAATTTGTATTTACGTTTTAAGAATGAAATCATTTACCTGTTGAGAGTGTGTTGACAGTCTGTGTAGATGGATCACTGAACTCCAGAAAATCAGTAATGAGGTGCTTTGACAGTTACAGATTTGAAAAACAAAAGGGTGGGAATAAAGAACCCTAAACTCTAACACAAAGAACCTTTTCAGCATGGGTTCTTCAGAATGCTATGGTTCTAAATAAAACCATTACTGCATGTAAAGAACCTTTAAAGAACCATCTTTTTTTAGAGTGTTGATAATGGCAAAAGTTTTCTAAAATGTTAGGTTTAAATATGCAAATGAGTCATTATTTAATGAAATATGTGCTAATTTGCATACATTTCTAGTACAAAAATCTGCATGATGTCTAAACACTGGATGATGTCAGTTTCAAAATTCTTGTTTATTTTTTTGACATATTAGAGTCAAAAAATTTTACAGAGGGAATTTTGGGTATCTCATTTGTGTCACTCCATAATTCAGAAAATACTTTGAACAGCAAGAAAACAATATATTTTCACAATTTTTGTGGGAATAAAATGTTGTATATAATTAAGCAAATTATATATGAACAAATCCCTCTGTAAAACCCTTCAGGATATAGACAGGAATAAAAATGTAAAGTGTGTGTAAGTGCTACTGAAGTGGAGATTTATGGCTCAGTGTAGGAGAAAAAACTCATTTTGAGAAAACAGCCATTAAAAATATGTATTGTAATTGAAATCTATTGATACAAATAGATAAAGTGCTATAAAAGAAACACTTAACAGTGTTTTTTGGATGTTTTCTTTCCACTAGTCTCAAAAAACACTTTAAAATCTCAAACTTGACAGGTGCATGAAAAAACTGTGTTTTTGCCTGCAGTGTCTGGCCTTAAAATATAATCTCATCTTGTCATTTTCATGCCTCATCTGTTTGACAACAAAATCTCACAGACATGTAATCTATTCTGCTGTCTTTTTTACAGTGTGCAATTAATTGTTGTCTGAAGTAGTATGGAATATATATATAATATATATATCTTATTTAGTGCTGGTCAATCGATTAAAAATGAACTAATTAATCGCACAGTTTTTCTGAAATTAATCCGCTTTTATTACTAATAAAGTTTTGGTGGGGTTTCAGATTTACCTGTCCCTTTCGCCAGTAGGAAATCTACGGAAATTGAATAGTTATCAAAATTCAAATTCTTAATTAAATATCTATATTTATCAATCATGATTCATTTCAGAAAAAATATGGAATTAATTATTCATTTTTTCAATCGATTGCCACACTAATAAATAAATATATATAATATATATATATATATACCGTATATATATATATATCTAAATTATATTTACAGTGGGTACGGAAAGTATTCAGACCCCCTTACATTTTTCACTCTTTGTTATATTGCAGCCATTTGCTAAAATCATTTAAGTTTAATTTTTTTCCTCATTAATGTACAAACAGCACCCCATATTGACATAAAAACACAGAATTTTTGACATTTTTGCAGATTTATTAAAAATTTAAAACTGAAATATCACATGGTCCTAATTATTCAGACCCTTTGCTCAGTATTTAGTAGAAACACCCTTTTGATGCCATGAGTCTTTTTGGGAAAGATGCCACAAGTTTTTCACACCTGGATTTGGGGATCCTCTGCCATTCCTCCTTGCAGATCCTCTCCAGTTCTGTCAGGTTGGAGGGTAAACGTTGGTGGACAGCCATTTTTAGGTCTCTCCAGAGATGCTCAATTGGGTTTAAGTCATGGCTCTGGCTGGGCCATTCAAGAACATTCACAGAGTTGTTGTGAAGCCACTCCATCGTTATTTTAGCTGTGTGCTTAGGGTCATTTGTCTTGTTGGAAGGTAAACCTTCGCCCAGTCTGAGGTCCTGAGCACTCTGGAAGGTTTTCGTCCAGATATCCCTGTACTTGGCCGCATTCATCTTCCCTCGATTGCAACCAGTCGTCCTATCCCTGCAGCTGAAAAACCCCCCCACAGCATGATGCTGCCACCACCATGCTTCACTGTTGGGACTGTATTGGACAGGTGATGAGCAGTGCCTGGTTTTCTCCACACATACCGCTTAGAATAAGGCCAAAAAGCTGCATCTTGGTCTCATCAGACCAGAGAATCGTATTTCTCACCATCTTGGAGTCCTTCAGTTGTTTTTTAGCAAACTCCATGCGGGCTTCATGTGTCTTGCACTGAGGAGAGGCTTCCGTCGGGCCCCTCTGCCCTAAAGCCCCGACTGGTGGGGGAAAGGGCTGCAGTGATGGTTGACTTTTCTACAACTTTCTCCCATCTCCCGACTGCATCTCTGGAGCTCAGCTACAGTGATCTTTGGGTTATTCTTTACTTCTCTCACCAAGGCTCTTCTCTCCCGATTGCTCAGTTTGGCTGGACGGCCATTTCTAGGAAGGGTTCTGGTCATCCCAACCGTCTTCCATTTAAGGATTATGGAGGTCACTGTGCTCTTAGGAACCTTAAGTTGCAGCAGAAATTTTTTTGTAACCTTGCCCAGATCTGTGCCTTGACACAATTCTGTCTCTGAGCTCTTCAGGCAGTTCCTTTGACCTCATGATTCTCAGTTGCTCTGACATGCACTGTGAGCTGTAAAATCTTATATAGACAGGTGTGTGGCTTTCCTAATAAAATCCAATCAGTATAATCAAACACAGCTGGACTCAAATGATGTTGTAGAACCATCTCAAGGATGATCAGAGGAAATGGACAGCACCTGAGTTAAATATATGAGTGTCACACCAAAGGGTCTGAATACTTAGGACCATCTGATATTTCATTTTTCTTTTTTAATAAATCTGCAAAAATGTCAACATTCTGTTTTCTGTCAATATGGGGTGCTGTGTGTACATTAATGAGGAAAAAAAAATTACTTAAATGAGTTTAGCAAATGGCTGCCATCTACAACAGAGTGAAAAATTTAAGGAGTCTGAATACTTTCCGTACCCACTGTATATAATATATACTATATATATATATATTATATCTATTATATATAATATATATATAGTATATCTCACATAGTTCGACACAATTAATTGCCCAATGTATAAAAAAAAAAAAAAAAAAAAAAAAAAAAAAAAAAAAAAAAAAAAAAAAAACCCAGACGAAATTATTACATGTCTGGGAGATTCTGTTGTCAAACAGATGAAGCATGAAAATGACAAGATGAGATTATATTTTAAATAATACTCCAATGCCTGCACTATGACATTTTACTTGATTACAGTTAAAGAACACAATGTTGCCTATTAGAGGTATAGATAATACCATTTCAAACATCTAAAACCTTAATTGCTAAAAAGTGTTTTTCAGTTGTTCGAGAATAATATTTATTATTTTGATAAAATGTATTATTTTAATAGGATTTTTTTTTTGCATGCTTAATTTAATGGTTATCTACCTGGTAAATTGAATTACTCCCTGCAGTATCAATCCTTTCTTGTAATGTGCATGTTTGGAGGAAACAGAATTTTCCAGTGCAACATTTAAATATGCGAAAATGAATAAAATGTTTAATGACAAATAGCACACGCATAATTACTGTAAAAAATTAAATGCAAATGCAAAGACAATGAAATGTTGTCAGTTACACATTTCTGATCATTATTTTATCTCATTAGACCTCTTATTATATCTAGCTGGAGTCACATGCACTGAATGTTATACATTCATGTGAGCCATGTTATACTTTTGCATAAAGAACATTTTATGTCACTTGTGATATTGAAAGAACATTCGCTTTGGATTTGACTAAAGCTTTGCCTATACTGTAAAAGTCAATGCACAAACAGCTACCAGAGATGTATGGTTAAACTATTGTTTCAGTTTACTGGACCACTTCAGCAGAAGTCATAGTGCTTGATCATCAGCTTTTGGCATTTGAATAACAACAAAATGTGGGTCACTGGTTTTTGTATAAAAACCACCACCAAAGGCTATCAAAGTACAGCTGGTATTGTGAGCTGAAGCACTGAGATAAACAACACACTACCACCATGGGCAAGGTAATAGTGTTTGAAATAAGTATGCTTAATATTTCATAGAATTTTTTAGGTTCATATTGCATCCAGTTTTTATTTGCTTAACTCTTTTGCAGTTCAGATCTAAAAGGCAAGTAATTTATTTAAAATCAGCAAAACATTTTAAACCCATCAACAGATCATCTTCTACGAGGACAGGAACTTCCAGGGGCGCAGCTATGATTGCATGAGCGACTGCTCTGATATCTCCTCATACCTGAGCCGCGTTGGTTCCATCAGGGTGGACAGCGGTTGTTTCATGGTCTATGAGCGCAACAGCTTCATGGGGAACCAGTTCTTTCTGAGGAGGGGCGAGTACCATGACATGCAGCGCATGATGAGCATGGGCATGATGTTCGACACAATCAGATCCTGCCGCATGATTCCTTCAGTACGGGTTTCACTTTGTTTACAGTGTTGTGTTGATTTAATAATGAACTTCACTTTTTTATTATATTATACTATACTATGCATACATTGCTGGGAAACAGCTAAATTATGAAGACATTCTAATGAATCTTTCTTTGTTTTACAGTACAGGGGATCCTACAGAATGAGGATCTATGAGAGGGACAACTTTGGAGGACAGATGTATGAGCTAATGGATGACTGTGACAACATCATGGAACGTTTCCGTATGTCTGACTGCCAGTCCTGCCATGTGATGGACGGTCACTGGCTCATGTTTGAGCAGGCCCACTACAGAGGCAGGATGGTCTACTTCAGACCTGGAGAGTACAAGAGCTTCAGAGATATGGGATACAGCAACATGAGATTCATGAGCATGAGGCGTATCACTGATATGTGTTAAACTGCTACAATTTAGAAGGAAATAAAGTGTTATTTTCAGAACTAGCTGTGGTGTCTATTGTTTTATTTGGATTACTGAATGGCTAACTTTTTTAAATGGTCATATCATGCATTGTTTTTAAATTATTTAAAGGGGTCATATGATGTTGCTAAAAAGAACATTATTTTGTGTATTTTGTGTAATGAAATGTGTTTATGCAGTTTAAAGTTAAAAAACACATTATTTTCCACATACTGTACATTATTGTTTCTCCGCTATGCCCTGCCTTTCTGAAACGGTTGATTTTTTTTACAAAGCTCATCGGTCTGAAAAGCGAGGTGTGCTCTGATTGGCCAGCTATCCAGTGCGTTGTGATTGGCCGAATACCTCAAGCGTGTGACGGAAATGTTACGCCCCTTACCATACTGTGATGCCCTGTCCGGCCGGAGCGACGAGAAAAAAACATTAAAACCCATTACAAACGAGGCATTTGTTGCATCCAGTGGGGACATAATTACGGATTATAATGACTTATACAGTCTTTTTATGCTTTGCATTGCATCGCGATGCGTAAACATTAAACCATGTCTGTATTTGTGATCGGAGAAATGACAAACAACAAGCGCTACTCTACACTGCCCAAAACTCACGTTTGAATCGTCAGTGGCAAATCCTTTAAATGAAAACATACTTACAGTCTGTGAGTCAGAACAGCCGGCATTGTAGTCTACTCTCCCAGGATCAGGAAACAGTCCTCCATAAAATGTGCTGGACACATCTGAATATTTGGGTTGAACTGTTCTGGAACAGTTTTGTAACACTTAACCACTGATTTCTAGTCGTGTCCTCTTTTGGAAGACCAAACAAAGTAGTTTCGCTTTCACAACGAAACACACGGCGGGCTAGAGTGAGCGGTGGCCGGCGGGCTTGCGGCAATCACATGTGACGACCCCGGGCTGGACTCCGCTTCGTCCACAGTGAAAGCCGATCCGGCGATCCACAGCGCGAAGTTGATGTATTCCCTCAGCGTCCAGCATGGATCATCTCTAGGCATGAAGAAGCGATATCGTCCTCTTTTGGAAGGCCAGCACCACGCCTTCACGACATGGCGGTGGCGGCAGCAACAATACTACAGCGAGAATAAAAGTTACGCCTTCTTTCTTTGCGTGAACATTTGGGCGGCGTTATGCAAATCTTCCCACATCGTGACGTAGACATGTGGGGGCGTGTTAGAACGAGCCGTTTTTTGGTAGGCGTGGTTGACTCTTATTTTTTTTTATAAAGAATATCTCTTTGGATTTGATACTTTATTCTTTGCAACTTTACAGATCTTCTTTATGCACCAAGAGCTTGTAACACTGCAAAGAGAAAGGAAAAATTGAAATCACATCATATGACCCCTTTAAGTAAAGATCATGTTCCATGAAGATATTTTCTAAATTTCCTACTGTAAATATAGCAAAACTTAATTTTTGATTAGTAATATGCATTGCTAAGAACTTAATTTGGACAACCTTAAAGGCTTTATCCTAACTAAATTTAGAAAAAAATGACCCTTATGACTGGTTTTGTGGTCCAGGGTCACATTTCAGTAAATCAAGATAATGAGACAAAGGAGAAGATGTGTTTTTAAAGTAATAATCCACCACAATATTTTATCTACTACCACTTTTCTCAGCAGCATTCTCAAAAAGACAGTTAAGGAATATGATAGTAATAGCAGCTTTTCATTTTGTTTTAAAACAGGTACTAACAACACTTGGACTGATGGGCAGTGTCAATGTGAAGGACATTTTCTTGCGAATTATGAAGCAAACAATAAAACTGATCCAGCAAAAACAGTCAAAGGAGAGGGAAAGAGGAAGATGACTGTTCATAACCTGGAGCTTGAGAGCATTGTAATTGGTGAGTGTTTTTATGTGTAATTTCTCATGAAATCACATTAAATTTAGAAATAGTTTGTAGTGCGCATGTTCAGGATTTATGAATGATTGTGTTGTTTTTTGTGATGGACTGTTACTGTCTTCTAAAAAAATGTCTATTAATTTTTCAATTCTGAAAATACAATTCTGCTACTACATGAACCTAGAGTAGCAGCTGTTTAGATATAAACTGTAGCGCTACCCCTTAAAACAGACATTTGATTAATGTATCTTAAAATAGTTAACAGGAGACTTGAGACCACATGCAATACTTTAATATGTAACAAATTACACTCTGTGGCTAGTACAGAAGGTGAACTTGTGTGCACATAATTTTCATTGATGAGACCTGAGTTGGGTTTGAAGTTTAAATGTTGTTTAAAGAGGACAGAAGTCACTAGAATGATGTTTCCTTATAAAGTGTGTTGAACAGGTGGAGGCTTTTGGTAAGAAACTCACATTTTTTGGTTAGAAAAGATTTCAGAACCATCGGAAGGTTTGTGGTGTTCATTTTTCACTTCAAAGTTACATCTAACTTGCATCTAACAAAGAATGCATGACTGCATTGATGACAGTAAAAGACCCCTTAGCCCCTTTCAGCATTCTACTCAGTTATTGTTTCCATTTATCTAAAGCCTTCATGTTCCCCTGTACCTTGTCTTTGTGTCCTTAATTTTGTGGTAGAGTTGCTTCGGATGTGTTGCTGTAGAGATTGCTGTGAATAATAATGCTGCTTTATTTGATCATGAATGAGAAATGAGAACAGGTTGTTTTAACTGGTCAACACACCCAGATACCCCCATGTAAAGTTTACATTTATTATACCTTAATGTGCAAACAAAAATTATTCGCCATTTTTTGACATCAACTATAGGCAGAGTGAAAGTACATTCTGACAAAACATAACAAAAGTGGTAAAGTACAATAGAATGTCACACAGCTTTGTGTTAAATATAGAGAACAGAAACTAAAATCAGCCTACATAATTGGGGTCAAATTTGTCTTAAAGTAAGTAGATTGGAGTAAGAACCAACTCACACTGTTTTCCTAAAACTGACTGCCATCTGAATTTCAGCAGGAGTTAATTAGACAAATAAAGGTTTCCATTCATTTGCCAATAGTAATATCAGAAAAGATAAGGTTCATTGCATGGTTTCTTTCATTCCAGATCTACTTCTTGCCTTTCAGTATTAGAAGGTAATCCGTCTAATAGAACCAACTCTTGAGCTCATGGCACCCCAGTCGCTGTACCTCCTGTATTCGCCAGGTCTCAGGAGGTATTGTCTGCCTCTGTAATTAGGGTGCTCATAGAAGATCCAGTATCCATCTTGAACATTGCAAGAATGGGTATCATTGTAATGGAATCGATCATAAAAGGATGGACAGTCATCAGTGAACTCCATCATCTGACCACCAAAGTCTGAACGTTCATAAATTGTCATTTTGTAGGATCCCTGATGCTACGGATTGAAAACACATTTATTTAAACATCACAGACCAAGCATACTGTAAGATTTGGAATTGTAAGTAAAAGGGGAAGCCTCACTTGGGGTATCATTCGACAGGATCTGACACAATCATTGAAACCCATCCACTGTTGGTAGTCAGCATATTCGCCTTGTCGCAGAAAGTACTGGTAACCCATAAAGTGTGTCCGCTCGTATACCATCCAGTTCCCACTCTCAACCTGAATAGAGTTACAGCGACTGAAATGAGAGTGTAGGTCAGCACAGTCACTAGTGCACTCATAGGAGCGGCCCTGAAAGTTCTTGTCTTCATAGAAGATGATCTGTAACCAAGTTTTTTGTTGTTTTATTTTTATTGTATGTTATGCATTCACACACAAATAACCCCACTCCCCTTCCAGAAGTTTTGCAGATAACATTGTTTATTAAACTTACAAATATTCAGTGAGACAAAGATTAGACACACCTCACCTTTCCCATTGTGTTGAATCAGTGTTGTCCTATGCTGAGAGAGGACTACTGGGATCCTTTTATATACTTTAGGAAAAGAGCCATTGTCAGTGACATCAATTAACTTCAGATGTCAGCTTTTTGCTTTATTGAAAGAGTGGTCAGCTGCTGAACAACAATAGGAATTTGTATCATTTGGCAGTAGACCAAATTATTATTTGTTATCTTGTGAATGATAACAGTGCTGCTCATTAACCCCTTGTGTTCATGAATGTTTGAATTGTGATTTTAATGTAGCGCAGGATAAATACCAAATGATGCTGACGTGTTAATATAAATTTCCTCTATGCTCTTCAAGGGCAAGCTACTTGCCTTGTTATGGCATTGACATCTCCAGAGTTGTGCATGTTTTAGGTGACGTTAGATGATGTAACAGACATATTCATGCTGAAACCAAATGCAGTTATGAATTATTTAATGGAAATATCAAATACAGTACAACACTAGTACCAAGGCTCTGTAATGTGCCTCATGCTCATAAATTTCATGCCACCCATTTCTCTGATGTGTCGGGGCATGGACTACACAAGACATCTGAACATGTCCTGTGGTATCTGGCACCAAGACAATAGCAGCAGATCCTTTTAGTCCTGCAAGTTGCAAGGTGGCGGCTCCATGGATCGGATTTGTTGGTCCAGCACATCCCACAGATGTTTAATCTGGGGAATTTGGAGGCCAAGGAAACACCTTAAACTTGTTGTCATGTTCTTCAAACCATTCCTGAACAATTTTTGCCTTGTGCATTATGTTGCTGAAAGAGTCCACTGTCATCAGGGTACACCATTGCCATGAAGAGATATATATGGTTTGCAGCAACATTTAGGTAGGTGCTGTGAGTCAAAGTAATGTCCTCATGAATGCCAGGACCCAAGGTTTCAGCAGAACATTGCCTAGAACATTGACCCATTCTGCTGCCATGCCTTGCCTAGCTAAACAATGCACACACACCTGGCCATCACCCTGATCTAAAAGAATATGTGATTTATTAGACATTCTTCCATTCTTTCATTGCTCTATGGTCCAATTTTGATGCTCACATTCCCATTGTAGGCATTTTCAACAGTGTTCATCATGGGAACCAGTCTGCTGCTATGCTGCCCCATAAGCAACAAACTGCAATGCACTGTGTTCTGATGTCAAATTTTTCAGAAGTTTGAGCTACAGTAGCTCTTCTGTCTGATCAGACCAGACAGGCTAGCCTTCACTCCCCATGTGCATCAGCGAGCCCTGGGTGCCCATGACTGATTGTTCTTCCGTGCACCACTTTGGGTCGGTACTAACCCATTCATACAGGGAACATCCCACAAGACTAGCCATCACTATTTGGCCCTTGACAGAGTCACTCTGATTTTTTTTGCATGCCCATTTTTCATGCTTTCAACCAGTGTTGGGGGTAACGTATTACAAGTAACATGAGTTATGTAATCAGCAAGTAACGAATTACAAATACTCACGTTACAGTAAGTAAGTCGTTTTTATCAGTAATTGTACTTTTTTGAGTAGTTTAAAAATTGTGTACTTTTACTTTTACTTGAGTACGTTTTAAGTGATGTATCGGTACCTCGTCTCTCTCTCACGTGCGTTCTGCAGCAGTCACTTGGATAAGTCGTTGTTGCTTGTTGAACTTGTTGACTTTTGATGAGTTTGAGCGTGTGATGCACGCTGTGAAAAAGTGTGTTGGAAACACAAATTGAGGACCAATCTGCACCTTATTGATGACCCTTGGCGTTAATATACTGCATCTGTGCCAGCGCGTGATGTAATAATGCTCGTTAATAAACGTTTTTTTTTTTTTTATCCATTTTATACAATCCGCCTTCATTTAGCAAGTGCACGCATAAACAATTTTCAAGTTCAACACTTTTTGTTCCGTTCAGTTGTGAATGCTGCTGATTCACCGAGACCGCCATCATGAACTTCCGTCTGCTTGCCATCAGAGGTCACCCTTTCCATTACATTGACTCTCGCACTACACAAACTGTTGCACTGATTGCACACAGCACTGATTTGCACACAGCAATGATTGCACACAGCTGTTTTACTGATTGCACACAGCACTGATTGCAGACAGCTGTATCCAATCACACATTCACTATTTATCACTCAATCTGACTCCTATCAAACATCCGAGTATTGTATGCGCTTATCGGCAGCAGTGATAGCTACTTTACAGAGCCCTCATTAGTTTCCCAGTCCTAGCCTAGCCTAGTCTTGCCCTGTCTGTTTCTGTTCACTGATTGTTGACCTATGCTAGCCCTAGGATTAATCTTGTGTCTTGCCCGCCATATACCTGTTTGCCAGTGTTCGACCCTGCCTGTGTTTCTGACCTCCTCTGCTTTAAATAAAGCTTTGCTTATGGATCTGCACGTCTCACGTCTTGTTAGCCCCGTAACAGAATACTCGGCCATTCAAGGATCCAGCGGCTTTTCCAGAGGACATTGGCCAGGTATGAACACAGCGATTCTAATACTAGCTCTCAAGCAGGGCACATGATCACTTGAGGATTACATTACGGAATATTTGGCTTTGGCTAATGGCTCAGAATTACCGGACTGCATGGTAATTGACTCCTTCTGTGATGGCCTTAACCAGCCTGTAAAATCACGAGTGATTCATGAGTGATTCAATGCGACCCCGCACTCACTCGTGTAATGGCGGCCGCACTAGAGCACGCTCACAAAATGGCGGCAACAGTGGAGCATGATCGCAAAAAGGCGGACACAACAGCGCGCCGTTATGTCACAGCTGCCAATCCTGAGTCAAATTAAGTCACAGTTGATCTTCATGAGTCAAGTCAAGTCACAACAGATCTTCTCGAGTCAAGTCTAGTCACAGTTGATTTTCATGAGTCTAGTCAAGTCACAACAGATCTTCACGAGTCAAGTCAAGTCACAACAGATCTTCATGAGTCAAGTCACACCTGATCTTCATGAACCAAGTCAAGTCACAGTTGATCGTCGTGAGGCAAGTCAAGTCACACCTGGTCTTCCTGAGTCCAGTCAAGTCACACCTGGTCATCCAGAGTCCCATCACGTCACAGCTGATCATCCAGAGTCAAGTCAAGTCACAGCTGATCTTCCAGAGCCTCGTCACGCCTCAGCTGATCTGCCAGAGCCAGGTCACATCAACCCTGATCTTCATGAGTCAAGTCTAGTCACAGTTGTTGTTCCTGAGTTCAGTCAAGTCACAGCTAATCTTCCTGAGTCAAGTCCAGTTACCGCTGATCTTCCTGAATCAAGTCAAGTCACAGCTGATCTTCATGAGTCAACTCAAGTCACAGCTGATCCATTGTTGAGTCAAGTCAAGTCTCAGCTGATCTACCAGAGCCTCGTCACATCTCAGCTGATCTCCCAGAGCCTCGTCACGTCTCAGCTGTTTGTCCAGAGCCACGTCACGTCACAGCTGACCCTCTAGAGTCACGTCATAAATCCCAGCTGATCACCCATAGTCACTTCCACCTCACAGCTGATCATCCAGAGTCACGTCACGTCTCAGCTGTTTGTCCAGAGTCATGTCACGTCCTGTCTGTGGCACCCAGATTATCAAGGTCAGTCCTTTCGGTATCCCAGTCTGGTATCCAGTTTGAGGGATGCACCACTGGTGTCTGCACGCACAGCTGTATCCCCAAACCCACTCACTTTAACCCTTCTATTTATGAACTCATTCCCCTTTCTGCAGCACTTCCCATATGGGGGGTTGCTTTATGGTGTATCTGGGCTGCGTACTCCACCGCCGATTTGCTAGAGGCAGCTGCACTGGCTACAACATCTCCAGAGGTGGCGGCTTATGCTGCAGAACCTCCCGAGGTAGTGGTGCCCGCTGCTGTGCTCCCAGAGGCCATGGTGTCCGCTGCAGTCTCTTCAGAGATGGCGGCGCATGCTGCAGAACCTCCCGAAACGGCGGTGCTCGCTTCAGCTCCTTGCGTGGTGGTGGCGCCCAGCAACGCACTTTCAGCCTGTCCTGTCACGGCCTGTGAACTATTGTCCTGTCCTGCACTGGTCAATGAGACCATTTCTGAATCCCCAGTCATACGTGTCATGGTTACTGAACTCTCGTCCTTTGTCAACCCGGCCGTAGAGGCTGTTGATGAACTCTCGTCTTGTCCTGAACCAGCCACGAAGGCCATCTGTGAACAATTGTCCAGTCTCAACCTGGCCGCAGAGGCTGTCTGTGAACTTACGTCCAACCCTGAATCGGCCACGGAGGCCGTTTATGAACTCACTTCCTGTCCTGTAACAACTATGGAGGCCATCTATGAACTCTCTGCCTGTCCTGTTCCAGCCAA
>JADLZN010005168.1:0-106083 GCA_018155175.1 Sinocyclocheilus anophthalmus | reverse complement strand
CGAGCCATCACGAGGAAATGGATCTAATTGTACTTTGCCTTCTGAACAACCAGCCAAATTACTCAAATACGGTTCAGTATTAAAACCTTTATTATTCCTGTATATCCAATCCCTTGGCAACTCGGTTTGGTTTGGAGATCGCCTGCCCCATCGGAGATCAAAGATGTCTCGTCAATTTTAGTGCACTTTTCACAATTTATAGAATGGCCAAACAAAACACAAAATAGAGACAGCGGTCTTATATTAACTTTTTGATATTTTTGGCCAAAAGAAAACTTTAAATTCTGTATTATTCATGAAATCACTTAAAAGACCGAGAACCCTTCACGGCAAGAGTGAGCAATTAAAATCTTTCCCACTACTCTATTTTTCTGAAATAGATAGGTTAAACGGAAAGCTTCTCACTCTTCGTCCCACATATAAAATGTGAGGAAAACAGATTAATGCCAAATATGACACAATCAAATTGCAAACGAGAATAAATCCAATTTCTCTTACAGACAGGAAGAAAAAGAAAACATTTTCTTACCTGTCTTTTTGAGAAATTCCGGAAGGACGAGCCCCCACTTGTTAATAAAAATAACAATTTGGTCCCTCGTATCTCTTTGCCACGTGAAATCTTCTCAGTCTCTCCAAGTGTAAATAAATACGGCCGGGAAGTAAGAAAACACACAGTCCATGTATTCTCAATACTTCAATTTATTCACAGAAATACAGATCTTATATAGGCATGTCGAGGGGAGTTTTAACCCTTTAACCAATGAGGATAGGAGGAACATACCCTACAGGATTTTTTCCCAAATACATGGTTTTGATAGAATTGCCACTATACAGAAAAACTATCCATTATAAGGAATAGACTTCTGGCGACAAGAGTCTGAAACCCCCCTTCTAAACAGCACAAACTCCTTTACCTTGATATGAGTAAGAGACATTCACACACCATACAAGGAGAGAGAGAGAAGAGATAGAGAGGTGATTAAGGAAGGAGAGAGGAAAGAGACAGAAAGGAGGGGTACGGCATCAAAAGACAGAGAGTGTTTTCTAACAGTAACGTAACACATTACTTTAATATAATGTAACTCAATTGGTAAAGTTTATGGAGTAACGCAATATCGTAATGCATTACTTCTAAAAGTAACTTTCCCCAACACTGTTCCAACATTGGATTCAAGAACTGACTGTTCATTTGCTGCCTAATACATCCCACCCCTTTAAAGGTGCTTTCAGTGAATTTAATGTTGTGGCTGATCAGTGCATTTTATAATCACATTAATTTTAAATTAATTAGAGAAAATATGATGTAAGAGCTAAAAATGCATATAAATATATAGGAAGAGTTTGGTTACAAAACGCGATAAACGCCATTTAAAAAAAAAATTGAGTTCCTGCCAAAATCAATATTGTATCTGGTCGGTATTGAAAAATCAATTTAAAATTTTACGTAAAATGCGATATCCACCGTGTTATTCTGTCATGTTTTCTCCCTAACTTTCCAAACCGCGACAAACGCCAGTCTCCCTTCTCCGCAGAATGCGATACATCCGCTCAACCAATCACAGCGGACCATTCCACGCATTGTAAACAGTAATGACGGCGCTATGAATACACCCGGCATCCTAGTTTTCCTCATCTATTTTGTACTTTGTGATCAACAAACAAACAAAAAAGGACTAATTTTGACAGCACTGATGAACCGGCGGTGGGGAAGAAACGTAAGCCATCGAAATCTAATCATTTACGCAGTGGTGTATAAAGTACCTGAAAGCCATACTCAAAAGTACAGATATCTTACCACAAGTTGAAGTCACCGTTTAGAATATTACTTGAGTAAAAGTCTTAAAGTATGTGATATTTATTGTACTTAAATACGAAAAGTATTTTTTTAATCTTAAACGTTAAGTATTGAAAGTAAAAGTACAAGTAAATGGAAAATGGAAAAGAAGCAAATAAATAAAAAATAAAAAGTTCATACACAGCTTGAGTAGCAAGATTGTGTTCAGTTTGAACTCTTTCTTCCATTTTGTATTTTTGGGTAAGAATAAGAAGCACTTCATCCGGTACTTAGTGTCTTTCATTCCAACATAAAAAAACATTTCTGGAATCTGCATCTGAAATAGCATTTAGATGTATTTACACAGTTTAATGTATCTCAGAGGGGACATGGATGCATTTAACCTACAGTTACAGATGCATAAATAGGCCTAATGTTTTGTTTTCAACATAAAACGTTAAATACTGATATTTGAAATTTATATAGATATCTGTTAATGAGTGAGTCATTGAGATTCAACCGATTCATTCAAACAACTGATTCATTCAGAAACAAAACATTAGACTGTTAATGAGTGAATCACTGAATCATTTATTCAACCGATTCGTTCAAAAAGCTGATTCATTCAATATCAGTTTTGTGAATCTATTTTGTTGAAAAATTGAGCAAAAACAAGCAATATTACCTCTAAAATGTAAGTCACATTGCTTTACTGAACTTGTATAAAATGATTATTACATGTGTTATCATGCTGATATCTGCAGAAAAACTGTACTTTTTGTGTGATATAGATTAAGTTAACTATGTTAAATTGTATACATATAAAAAGCATACAGAAGCATTTTTGCAGCCCATAATTTATAATGCCTGGAATTTTGAGTTTTAATATAATAAATCAACGTGCTTGCACTCTTTGTGTGATTTGGTGATATAGCCTACTTGATAATGTCAGATCGCACATCATTACAACAACACTTATCATATTATCGCAGAAGATATACTGTATATCGCACACCCCAGCCTCGATTTAGTGAAAATTAATCGGAGTTGTCACGCATGTTGCCACATGAGCAACGGTGTTTTTAACTTGCAAGCGCCAGTAAATAATGCAGACCACCGATTCGTCAGACCTGCTTTCCTGCAGTCCGTGTTCTTCTGACTTCTGACTATTTTGTAGTAAGTAACAAATATGCTTCGGGGAAATGTATGAGAGTAAAAGTATACATTTTAATTCGGAAATGTAGTTGAGTAAAAGTAAAAGTTGGCCGAAATATAAAAACTCAAGTAAAGTACAGATACTCCCAAAAAATACTTAAGTACTCTAATGAAGTATTATTACTTCGTTACATTACACCACTGCATTTACGTGAGGAGATTAAGAAGATGAGGCACTTGGGAGGAGGAAAAATGCCGGCTGTTGCTTGTTCTCACACGACAGTATCAAACTTCTGTCATGCTAACACATTGACCGCAGGGGACCTTTTGAAAAACTTTCAATTGTTTTACTCAGTCAACGAAAACCGAGCAGGACCAAGCCATTTTACAGCTGATCGCCGTCAAAAAAGTTCAGCGACAGATCGCTGTATAAACGCCTCTCAGTTCAAATGGCTGCGATCACCCTTCTCTGTACTTATAGGTTTAACGCGAAATAAACATGAATGAACATCTCATGCCTCATGTAATTGCTCAATCAGTGTTTCAACCGCGGAAAGACGACAATAAAACAGCTTATAAACAAAATGTAATGTAGCATTTCCTTTACCTCAGGCAGTCATCAAATGTCCCAGCTATAATAAAGTCTAGAGAAGAGCATTTTGCGAAATATTAGACTTTACTTCATTATATTTACATGTTAGTGATGTCTTAATTATTTATTGTATGTTTAAATAAATCTGTTATGAGAGCCACTGTGAATTAATATATTTCAACAACAAATAGAATTTTTTTTAATTTAAAAACTGCATGATGTGCAATTTACATGGTTTCATACATATATATAAGTTTGAGTGTTGCTTGTTATATTAAAAATAAAGAGTAATTAAATTTAAGTTTGGGCTCTGTTGTTAACTGTAACCTTATAGTAGGTCTAATGTAAAAGGGCTCACTGTAGTTTAGAGCATAAGCCGAGGTAGATTTTCATCCCTAAGAAAATTTGAATTATAACTGAATTTATTTAAAGAAAGAGCAATTTGCTCAGTAAACCAGTGTTTAATAAAAAAAATTGTTAATTTTTTCCCCCTGCTGTACTGATGCTGTATCGAACCATGAACATTCAAAACGAGGTAGTACAAATGTCAGTTTGTGTACCGTACACTCCTAGTTTTATAATAAATCTTTGAAATCAAAATCTGGATTTGAATTTTTTATGTTATTATAACCTAAAGATGCAATGTGAAAGTTTGAAACAGAAAATAGTGGTTTTCATCGTGCCGCACTCTTGGTAAAGAAAACAAATTTTTACTCAAATTAATCTAAATGGATTTATAACGTTTTGGAACCAAACTCTTCATACCCAGTGGTGTGAAAAAGTGTTGGCCACCTTCCTGATTTCTTATTTTTTTTGCATGTTTGTCAAACTTTAATGTTTCTGATCATCAAGCAAATTTAAATATTAGTATAAGATAACACAAGTGAACACAACATGGCGTTTTTAAATGAAGGTTTTTATTATAAAACAAAATCCAAAACTACATGGCCATGTGTGAAAAAGTGTCTGCCCCCTAAACCTAATAACTGGTTGGGCCACCCTTAGCAGCAGCAACTGCAATCAAGCATTTGCGATAATTTGCAATGAGTCTGTTACAGCGCTGTGGAGGAATTTTGGTCCACTCATCTATGCAGAATTGTTGTAATTCAGCCACATTGGAGGCTTTTTGAACATGAACCGCCTTTTTAAGGTCATGCCTCAGCATCTCAATAGGATTCAGGTCAGGCCTTTGACTAGGCCACTCCAAAGTCTCATTTTGATTTCTTCAGCCATCAGAGGTGGACTTGCTGGTGTGTTTAAGATCATTGTCCTGCTGCATAACCCAAGTTCGCTTCAGCTTGAGGTTACGAAATGATGGCCGGACATTCTCCTTCAGGTTTTTTGGTAAACAGCAGATTCATGGTTCCATTTATCACAGCAATCTTCCAGGTCATGAAGCAGCAAAACAGCCCCAGACCATCACACTACCACCACCATATTTTAATGTTGGTATGATGTTCTTTTTCTGAAATGCAGTGTTACTTTTACGCCAGATGTAATGGGACACACACCTTCCAAAAAAAGTTCAACTTTTGTCTCGTCAGACCACAGAGTATTTCCCAAAAGTCTTGGGGATCATCAATATGTTTTCTGGCAAAACTGAGACGAGTCTTTATGTTATTTTTGCTCAGCAGCGTTTTTTTTTGTCTTGGAACTCTGCCATGCAGACCATTTTGCCCAGTCTCTTTCTTATGGTGGCGTCATACCACTCCTGGGAAGGTTCTCCACTGTTCCAGGTTTTTGCCATTTGTGAAAATGGCTCTCACTGTGGTCGCTGGAGTCCCAAAGCTTTAGAAAAGGCTTAATAACCTTTTCCAGACTGATAGATCTCAATTACTTTCTTTCTCATTTGTTTATGAATTTCTTTGGATCTCGGAATGATGTCTAGCTTTTGAGGATCTTTTGTTCTACTTCACTTTGTCAGGCAGGTCCTATTCAAGAGATTTCTTGACTGCGAACAGGTGTGGCAGTAATCAGGCCAGGGTGTGGCTAGAGAAATTGAACTCAGTTGTGATAAACCACAGTTTTAACAGGGGGGCAAACACTCCTTCACACAGGCATGGTGTGTTTACTTGTGTTATCTTTGACTAATATTTAAAATTGTTTGATGATCTGAAACATTAAAGTGTGACAACAAAACAAAAAATCAGGAAGGGGGACAACACTTTTTCACACAATGTATATATGTGTGTGTGGTGGGTGTGTGTGTGTGGTATCTATCTATTAATACAGTGGGGCAAAAAGTATTTAGTCAACCACCAATTGAGCAAGTTCTCCCACTTAAAAAGATAATAGAGGCCTGTAATTTTCATCATAGGTATACATAAACTATGAGAGACAAAATGAGAAAAAAAAATCCAGAAAAATCCATTATAGGATTTAAGAATTAATTGGTAAATTCCTCGGTAAAATAAAGTATTTGGTCACCTACAAACAAGCAAGATTCTGGCTCTCACAGACCTGTAACTTACTTCTTTAAGAGGCTCCTCTGTCCTACACTCGTTACCTGTATTAATGGCATCGTTTGAACTTGTTATCAGTATAAAAGACACCTTTCCACAACCTCAAACAGTCACACTCCACTCCACCATGGCCAAGACCAAAGAGATGTCAAAGGACATCAGAAACAAAATTGTAGACCTGCACCTGGCTGGGAAGATTGAATCTGCAATAGGTTAGCAGCTTGTTGTGAAGAAATCAACTGTGGGAGCAAGTATTAGAAAATGGAAGACATACAAGACCACTGCTAATCTCCCTCGATCTGGGGCTCCACGCAAGATCTCACCCCGTGGGGTCAAATGATCACAAGAACTGTGAGCAAAAATCCCAGAACCACACGGGGGACCTAGTGAATGACCTGCAGAGAGCTGAGACCAAAGTAACAAAGGCTACCATCAAATAACACACTGCGCCGCCAGGGACTCAAAACCTGCAGTGCCAGACATGTCCCCCTGCTTAAGCCAGAACATGTCCAGACCCGTCTGAAATTTGCTAGAGAGCATTTGGATGATCCAAAAGAGGATTGGGAGAATGTCATATGGTCAGATGAAAACAAAATATAACTTTTTGGTAAAAACTCAATTTGTCGTGTTTGGAGGAGAAAGAATGATGAGTTGCATCCAAAGAACACCATACCTAGTTTCCTTTTTTTTTTTTCACTGTGAAGCATGGGGGTGGAACATCATGCTTTGGGGCTGTTTTTATGCAAAGGGACCAGGACGACTGATCCGTGTAAAAGAAAGAATGAATGGGGCCATGGATCGTGAGATTTTGAGTGAAAACCTCCTTCCATCAGCAAGGGCATTGAAGATGAAACGTGGCTGGGTCTTTCAGCATGACAAAGATCCCAAACACACCACCCGGGCAACGAAGGAGTGGCTTCATAAGAAGCATTTCAAGGTCCTGGAGTGGCCTAGCCAGTCTCCAGATCTCAACCCCATAGAAAAATCTTTGGAGGGAGTTGAAAATCGTGTTGCCCAGCGACAGCCCCAAAAAAATTACTGCTCTAGAGGAGATCTGCATATAGGAATGGGCCAAAATACCAGCAACAATATGTGAAAACCTTGTGAAGACTTACAGAAAAAACATTTGACCTCTGTCATTGCCAAAAAAGGGTATATAACAAAGTATTGAGATGAAATTTTGTTATTGACCAAATACTTATTTTCCACCATAATTTGCAAATAAATTCTTTAAAAATCCTACAATGTGATTTTCTGGATTTTTTTTTCTCATTTTGTCTCTCATAGTGGGTATACTATGATGAAAATTACAGGCTCTTCATCTTTTTAGTGGGAGGACCCTTGCACCAATTGGTGGGCTCTGACTAAAATACTGTTTTCCCCACGTATATATTAGTTATTTACTTATTTACTTACTTACTTACTTACTGTGGCTCGACTATAAAGATAAAGACCCTCCTCAGAAAGTGCTGTGTCCCATGAAATTTGTGTGGTTGTAGACCATGAAGCATCCACTCTCTACTCTGCAGTAGCAGCAGTGACTCATGTAGGGGAACGTCATGTATATTGTTTTCTTGAAATGTGCTGAATGAGAATATTCTTATTTGTTATTTCAATAAAAGATGCAGTTATGAGTAAAAAACCTATAATGTGAAGTTATGGCCATTAATCGGTCATTGTGCTACTAAAATGCTATGCAGTTAGATTTCTTTGTATTGTACGGAGGTGTCTGACATAATGGCTTAATATATTATTTCTAGTAAGGCAGATTATTCTTTTTTTGTAGTTGACTGAAATGTGAGGATTGTCATTATTTGAAAACATAACATTTGTGGTGCTGCATGGAAAAATTAAAAGGTGGCCTTGATGGCGTTACTTTCGACAGTAACTTAACAATTGTGACACTGAATGAGGTGCTATGAATATGGAGTAAAATAGGGCCTCAAACTCTGGACAAACAGAAAGCATGTTTATTTAATGGGTTAGTTCACCCAAAAAGAAAATCCTGTCATCACATACTCTCATGTCATTACAAAAACCCCCCAACAAAGGACTGTCGGTTAAGCTTGGAACGTAAGCCAAATTAAGATATTTTTTAGCAAACCTTAATTGCTGTAATCTTCGTTGAAATCCATTTCTCCAAAACTTTACACTCAATTTCCTAAAGCTTTCATGAATAAATCCATATAAATTAGGCGGTCGCTTCTCTACAGACATGGTTGCTTTATATGATGTACAGATTTAATTTAGGCTTTTATTTACATTATTAATATTGATCAATGCATATAGACCACATCAAATATGCAGGGCTTGAAATTGCGACAATTTTGTTCGCATATGCTCCTGAAATTTAATCTGTGTGACCTCAAAAATATATTTGGGAGCAATTTTGTGAGTGCAAATAATTGTTGATGTACCACCTAATTTCGTTTCCCTACAAAATGTTTGCTAATTACTGCACAGTATGTACCTGCTGTGAGCTGATACAAGACGGGTCCACCATTCTATCCAATGTTACAAAACCAATTAAACTTCATCTTTACATTCTTAACTTTAATGCAGATTTTAGATTGGTTAATATTAGCCATCAGTCACTCCCTTTCACTAACACTGCGGTCCGTTGTCACGTGACCGGGAGCTAACTTGGAACCGGAACTGGACATTTTTTTTTGTTGTTGCTCCAAACAGTTTTTAGTTTTATTTTGGCTGATCTCTTTTCCAGATTTGCACAAACTGTATTGCAGTCATTTTCCAAAATGTCATTTATGTGGAAATATTATGAAATTGGACATTAACAGAGGCCACAGACATTGAAGATGGATGCAAGGAGAAGAAAACACTGTAGCAGGCAGAGCTAGATCACTGCTTGCAATGAGTGACATATTAAATGAAAATCTTAAATATTGAATTAGGAGTGGGGGTTTATATGAATGTATCTCTGGGTATCTTTTTGACGTTCTTCAGAAAATTTTAGATGGTATTTTATTTTCATCTTGCCTCCCCGTCCCAAAGAAACCCAAAATTACTGGACTTAATGACTGCAGACCTGTGGCTCTAACGTCTGTGGTCATGAATTCTTTTGAAAAACTGGTGCTGGCCCACCTGAAGGACATCACTGGACCCTTGCTGGATCCTCTTCAGTTTGTCTACAGAGCAAACAGGTCTGTGGACGATGCAGTTAACATGGGACTGCATTATGTTCTGCAACATCTAGACAGACCAGGGACTTATGTGAGGATCCTGTTCGTGGACTTCAGCTCGGCCTTTAACACTATCATCCCAAACCTCCTCCTGCCCAAACTATCTCAGCTCTCCGTGCCCACCTCCGTCTGTCAGTGGATCAACAGCTTCCTGACAGACAGGCAGCAGCTAGTGATGCTGGGAAAATACACATCCAGCACCCGTATAATCAGCACTGGAGCTCCTCAGGGTTGTGTTCTCTCTCCACTGCTCTTCTCCCTCTGCACCAATGACTGCACGTCTAAAGACCCCTCTGTCGAGCTCCTGAAGTTTGCAGACGACACTACAGTCATCGGCCTCATTAAGGATGGAGACGAGTCTGCTTACAGATTGGAGGTTAAAGAGCTGGCTGTCTGGTTCAGTCTCAACAACTTGGAGCTCAACACTCTCAAACGGGTGCAGATATCATGGACTTCAGGAAAACCCCCCTGCACTCCCCCCACTCACAATCATGGACAGCACTGTGACTGCAGTGGAGTCATTCAGGTTCCTGGGCACCACAATCTCTCAGGACCTGAAGTGGGACACTCACATTGACTCCATTGTGAAAAAGGCCCAGCAGAGGTTGTACTTCCTTCGCCAGCTGAGGAAGTTCAACCTGCCACAGGAGCTGCTGAAACAGTTCTACTCTGCTATCATTGAATCTGTCCTCTGCACTTCAATAACTGTCTGGTTCAGCTCAGCTACCAAATCTGACCTCAGAAGACTACAGAGGGTAGTCCGGACTGCTGAGCAAATCATTGGTAACAACCCTCCCGTCTCTCCAAGAACTGTACTTATCCAGAGTGAGCAAAAGGGCTGGCAAAATCACTCTGGACCCCTCACATCCAGCACACTCCCTCTTTGAACTGTTGCCATCTGGTCGACGCTACAGAGCACTGAGCACCAGAAACGGCCAGACACAGGAACAGTTTCTATCCTCAGGCAATCCATCTCATGAACACTTAACACTGTGGAACACACTTATTTTTTCACTCATACACTTATTTATCTAACACACATGCTTAGTTTACATTTCGAATTTGCACATAATATACCTGTATATACAAAACTGTCTATTGTAATATACCTGCACATACAACTGTCGATTTGTATATTGTTATTTACTTGTTCTATTTTTTATTTATTTTTATTATCTGTGTTTTTTGTTCTGTCACTGTCATTCTGTTACACTGTGGAAGCTTCTGTCACGAAAACAAATTCCTCGTATGTGTAAACATACCTGGCAATAAGCTCCTTCGATTCGATTCTCTTCCTGCATATGCTATGAAGTAGTATTTATAAGCTGCTTTGTTTGCAGCAGTAACCAAGGAAATGCTGTATTGCTGCTATTCCATAAATACCACCTGCTGTCAGAAAGTGAATTTGCATTCTCATTCAGCCAGTCTGCTGTTTTTGTGTTGTGCAGATATATTTCATGTAGCATATTTTCACAAAGCTGAAGTCAGGTTATTTTGTTTTTGCTTCAGATTTTGAAATTATACAATTTAAATCAGAAACTGCTCGTGTATTAAAATGCAGTGGTTGCCTCTAATTTTAAATAGCTACAGATATTTTTTAAGGCCTGTAATAGAGATAACAAACATTTTGTTCATATACTCATATTTTCATTCTTTCTTGTCTCTTGGTTAAAAAAAACAAAAAACAAATATATATATATCATTTGCTTGTAAAACAACAACAATTGGAATCAACCATGAAAAATCCATATCGGTCCATCACTAACAAGAAATGCCAGGACAAGTGTGTGGCAAAGAATTCAGGATCAGGTAAAATTTTTGAAGCTTTTAATCCTCAGGATGTTGTCGGCCATTCTGCTCAATTGGCAGTTGTGGTGTACCTTAATTTTCAGTGGGTGCCCCTACATTTTTGCTGGTGCTCCTAACTTTTTGAAGTAAAATTTTAAAAGTTAATTTCGAAACCTGAATATGGTAAACGGAAACTCAATTAGGTTTGTTGATGCATATCACGCAGGCACTTTGGGACTTCCACAAGAACATAGATGTGGGGTGCTATCAAATACAAAATGCTGAGGGACGGGCTGAAAATTTGTGAAGTCTTTCTTTTTTCCCCTTATTTGGAAACTGAAGGAAATGGAAAAGTGGATTTCTTTTTCTTTTGCTGTTAGAGCCATGAGCTTGATTGACAGGCAATCTGTCTGATCATAACGCCAAATCTGACGTTTTGTCTGACAAACAAACCAGACAAACTAACATCGGTTGACTTGAACTTGGAAAAATGGTGTGAATTGACGTCTTTCCGTGGTTGAAACAAGATACCTTATGATGTTCATTCATGTTTATTTCGTGCTATGACTAGTAAAGAAGAAGAGGTGATCGGTTCACATGCCGCTTGAACTGAGGTGCTACAGCAATCTGTCATGACACATTAAAGAGCCACAAAATGGTATTTATTGTTTGAATTTCTTTAAAAATGGCAAAATTGGAAAGCTGAGACTTTGTTTCATACTAAAAGTAATCTTGCTTTGTCTTTGTCGGCGCGTTGTCACTTTCCTCTTTGCTCCGCAATGTATTTTTCACTTTGTGAGAACATAATGTATGATGTGAGAGTGCCATGGCTTGTCAGACTTAGCAACAGTAACTAAGGTGGGCGGGTTTTTGTGAAGGGTCAGTTGATATCCAAATTAAATAACATAAATGTTTCAATAATATTATTCAGTTGGATTTAACTATTATGCCTAGCTTGGCTGTACTCATAACTTGAATAGCATTGTGTTCTTTTATATTTTAGTATTTTATGTTATTTGAAAGTTTATGTCATAGGATATTTTTATGTGGATTATTCATTAATACAGATCAAATATTTGCATTAAAGAATGTTCAAAACAAATGTTTAGTGCTGAAGAGAAATTATTTTATTGACCCTTTAGAACACTAGTACCAGGAGTCCATGATGCGCCTCATGCTCATGAATCTCATGCCACCCATATTGCTGAAGCTCCTGTACTCTCCAGGCCTGAAGTGCCACATTCTGCCTCTGTATTGGGGCTGCTCATACATAAGCCAGTGGCCGTCCATCACATGGCAGGACTGGCAGTGAGACATGTGGTAAAGGTCCATGATGCTGTCACAGTCATCTGTCAGCTCGTATATCTTGCCCATGAAGTTCTCCCTCTCGTAGATCCTCATTCTGTAGGATCCCTTGTACTGTAGTAAAGAAGTTGTCAATGGGTGATCTAGTTTTAGTATTTTATAGTATCTATTCTGAATTTGGATTAAAAAAATAAAATGAAGTTAATTTATAACAAATGCAAAATGTTTGTTGAACTTACCATGGGGATCATACGGCAGGACCTGATGCAGTTGTTCATTCCAAACATAGACATGTAATCAGCATAGTCTCCCCTCCTAAAGAAATACTGATTTCCCATATAGTTGGGACGATCATACATCATCCAGCATCCACTCTCCACTTTGCAGGAGTGACAGCGGCTCATGTAGGAGGAGAAGTCACCACAGTCGCTCATACACTCATAAGAGCGACCCTGGAAGTTCCTGTCCTCGTAAAAGATGACCTGGGACAAACATAAAAATGTTCAGTATTGACTGAATTACTATTTATCAACACTATATTAAACATTACCCAACACGATATCCAATTGAATTTTCAAAAACAATTTGTTGTATTGAAATGGGAGTGCTTTTGTTCTATATCAGTAAGAAAAGAAAAGCAATCAGTTATCAGAAAAGCAAACAAATCATGTAGTGTAGTAAGGTGTTGTGGCATTGGTTATTTGGTAACACTTTACAATAAGGTTCATTAGTTAACATTAGTTAACTACTTTAGTTAACATGAACTAAGCATGAACAAAACTTCTACAGCATTTATTAATCTTAGATAATGTTAATTTCAACATTTACTACTGCATTTTTAAAATCAAAAGTTGTGCTTGTTAACATTAGTTAATGCGCTGTGAATTAACATGAACTAACTATGAACAACTGTATTTTCATTAACTAACATTAACAAAGATTAATAAATACTGTAATAAATGTATTGTTCATTGTTTGTTCATGTTAGTTAATGCATTAACTAACATTAACTAATGGAACCTTATTGTAAAGTGTTACCGGTTATTTTTTGGTCTTGACTTACCTTTCCGTGCATGGTTGCTGTTGTGGTTATTCCAAATTTGCTACTATAATGACAGCCTGCTGCCTTATTTATACTATATGGACTCCGAAAGAATTTGTATTCCTATTGTTTAAAAAGACCTTAGTCAGCTGCATGGTGTAGTGTGTTGTACAGTTTGCTACTGCAGACCTGAAAGGGTTATTATTTGAAGCCTTGTGGTGGAGAATATTAGAAATTTCTGCTTGTAAAGCAATTCCAGTGACAAGATCGCACACTACAGCCAAAATACAGGCTGTACTAAGTATGCTTTTGTAACCTGGGCCTGTGGAGGAAGTTAACAAACCTGTATATTTATTATGTTTCTTTTTAATGTGAACTATAATAGGACATTTTTTTCCTTTTACTTGTTTGAGTGTTAGGAACAGAGTGACTCTTGCTATAATGCCCTGCACGGGCCTTAAATGTAGGCCCTAGCCCGGCCCTGTCTGAGACCTTTGGCCCTAGTCCGGCCCTTATCTGACAGATTATCAGAATTACTGGCCGAGTCTGACTGGAGCCTGTGTCTTTTTTCTCTCTCTCTCTCTTTTCCCCATTACACAGCCTACTGTTGCACCCATTAAAATAGTTCAGTTTTGTTTTTAATGGCAAAGTGGTTATATTTATTTTCGTTTACCACATGTTTGATAAATTTAGCCTTCTCGAATCAACACTTGACTTTCCTACAATAAAATTCATAGATATAAAACACTTCAAGCTTATCACAATGTTTGTTTAAATGTTTAACTTATATAAATGTGGTCTGTTAGGTGCATATCTAAGTGTTTGTGCGGTTTGTGGAAGCTAAAGCATGCTTAATGCATAGAGGTGCAATCACTTTCATTTTCCCCCCAGTAACAGTAGAAACAACATAAAATGTGCCGTCATTTTTGCTCATACAGATAAGAGTAATAAATCATTTGAAACTATAAAGTCAACTTTTATTTGTGTACTATCAACAAAACGTTGTGCTTTAGTAAAATAAAGAAAACAAACAGTCTCCATCTCCGTGAGCGTGGAATGGCTAGCTACCTTATAGGCCTATATTTAAAGGCTCATTATGGTTTAGTATATATTTATACTAAGTAATTAAGTAATTAAATGAATATAAAACTACAATTGGTCAAATAAAGGCTTAAATGAACGACTAAAAAACTTTAGTCGGGGACAGCCTTAGTTTTAAAAGGGTTATATGATATGATTTAAATTTTTCCTTTCTCTTTGGAGTGTTACAAGCTCCTGGTGCATAAAGAAGATCTGTAAAGTTTGCAAAGACTAAAGTCTCAAACCCAAAGAGATATTCTATTTAAAACTTAAGTCTCGTCCACTCCATGTCTATGTCACAATGTGGGAAGATTTGCATAACGCCGCCCAAATGTTTATGCTAAGAAAGAGGTGTAACTTCTATTCTCACTATAGTATTGTTGCTGCAGCCGCCGCCATGTCGTGGAGATGCTGTGTGTTTCGTTGTGAAAGCGAAAATACTTTGTTTGGCCTTCCAAAAGAGGACACAACTAGAAAACAAGGTTAAGTTGTATTTACAACACTGTTCCAGAACAGTTCATACCAAATATTTGTGTGTGTGCAACACGTGTTTCAGAAAGGCGGGGCATAGAGGAGCAACAATAATGTGCAGTATGTGGAAAATAATGTGTTTTTTTAACCTTAAACCGCATAAACACATTGCATTACACCAAATAAAGTTCTTTTTTAGCAACGTCATATGACCCCTTCAATCCAGTTCTTCTTTCTTCTATAACTTTTCCAGCTGCACTCAAGGCTCGCTACTGCTGCTGGTGGGGACACTAAACATTGTGCTAGCCAGTTTTGACAGTCATGGTAGCCTGGTCTTGTGTTGTTTCCACCAGTGCAGCTCATCTTTTCCATCACCTTAATTGATGAATGCCTAAAATTTAAAAAGAAGAAGCCTAAAATAGCCCTATGCCCAGCCCGCGTGTGAGCTATGACATGAAATTGGCCCGAAGCCTGGCCCTAGGGGCGTAAAAAAGTCGGGGCCCGTTGGGTCCTGAGATCTTGCTAGCACTCATAACAAAAATTTATATTCTTATATTGCTGTTATGAGAAGAGCTCTAAATCAAATGTTTAAACTTTGTCACTAGAACTTAAAAAATTTAGCTATAACAATTTATAATTTGTAGTTCTGGGAATAGATTGTTGATGATTATCTTGTTTTTAAATAAGGCTGTCAGCAGTTAATTGGAAGAGTTGAGGGAGACATAACATGGCAGAGCAGAGAATGCCTTTAACAGTTTGCAAGAATCCGTGTATCATTCGATAATTAATTTTTTGATTTAATATTGAAAGTAGAAAAATGAGAAAACGGCTCCTTTTTCGTTTTTTTTCCAAAAAAACGAAAAACGAGAATTCAGATTAAATTTTCGTTTTTCGTTCTTGGGTGAAAAAATGAATAAACAGCTTGAATATTCATTTCTACATGTGGGCGGGAATTAAACGCCCCTTTCTGCTGATTGGTCAGCCGAAGATCAAAGTGCCATCATCAGTTCTTCTGCAGTATCACGCAGCAGAATAATAGTCCTCTGCTGCTGCAGTTGTATGGATTCTTAACACATTTATTGCAATTACATTTCATCTTTTTTCATCAAACAAACAGGCTAATGAATAGCTCGACACAACTCATACCGGGGCAGAGTGTAGACAGGGATTTCTTCTGTGTAGATATAAATTCTATTCTTTGCATCAGCTGGGCATGGCAGGGTATGATGTGACAGCTGTCATAGCCTACCCTGCTCACCATTATAAGTCTGTTTTTTAATGAATGAATGAATGAAGGGAATTATGAATAAATTTGTTTGTCAAATAAATATTTTAAACACTAAGACAAAAAGGAAAGAATAATAAATTGGCTTGGGTATAGGCTTATAATGTTCACGCAAGAACTGTAATTTTGACTGACAACCGGAGAACAACAGATATTAAATAGCCTACTGTTAGAGTTTTATAATGTAGTCTTGTGTTTTATTAAAATTGATTATAATTGATATCTCAAAAGGATATGCACTTGTGCTTGGTGTGAGCTGCTGCGCACTCGCACTGCAATGCAAGATTTTCATAAAATATAATAACTTGCCATTTCGGTTTGTTTCTCACCAAACCCTCAGTATACCTTCAGAATGCTTGGAATATACGCCACGAGATGCATATGATTATTTTACGACAGATATGCATCCGCTTAAAAAAAAAAAAAAAAACCTAAAGTCACCATTCTCTGCCATTAAATTGGCAAGTGCGAGTAGGAAATTTTTGTGTTATTAAGTAATAAGCATTTAGAACACCATTAAGCTGAGTAGTCACTCTAGTTCACACATTTCCAATAAATTGCGATGGGTTAAATAAACACAATAAGCAGACAGACGCGACTACAGACAAGCGCAGACCAGTATTGAAGTGCAAATAAGCAGCAGTCATATTTAAAGCAATTTAAATTAATATTGAGTACTGACTGATGTTCACTTGGATTTTTTCCCCATCGAGGGGAAATAACTTAATACTCTGTCATTTATAGTCGTATGGTAAAATGTATATTTTTATTTGTGTAACGTTACGTTCAAAATAACTACAAAATGCCTTTGAAAAATAAAGAGAACAACAGAATGGCTCTGCTTTAGCGCGTCTCGGTCTCCTTGTGCATCTTTCTGGCGCATGCCACAAAACATGAACCACAGGGAATACTCGTTTTTTAAAAAGGCTTAATTTAGATTATTTTACATTAAATGCATCATATAAGTTACTTTGGAATAAATCACAGTAGGCCTAAGTTTCATGATAAAAAAAGCGACTTTACAGTCTGGAAATACTTTAGGCTATAGCAAATTATTTCGCGGAACCCCTATCACATTAAGAATCGCTGGTCTACACAGAAGAAAGCCCTCTGCCCCGGTACGAGTTGTGTCGAGCTATTCATTAGCCTGTTTGTTTGATGAGAAAAATATTAAATGTAGTTGCAATAAATGCTTAAGAATCCGTACAACTGCAGCAGTGGAGGACTATTATTTCGCTGCGGAACTGCAGAAGAACTGATGCCGGCACGGTTTGATCTTCGCTGACCATCCTGCAGAAAGGGGTTTTATCAATATTCCCGTGCAGAAATCAATATTCAAGCTGTTTATGTAATTTTCTACCCCTGATTGAAAAACGAACTTTAAGGCTGAATTCCTCTTTTTTTCATTTTTTGGAAAAAAAAATGGAAAGGAGCCCGTTTCTCCTTTTTCTACTTTCAATATTAAATCAAAAACGAATGATCGAATGATACACGAATTTGAAGCACTGTTGATCTTGTGTGTAGTAGACCCACTAGATGTCTTGAACTCTACAAGACCTCCGAAGGTGTCTTGTGCTATATGGCACCAAGACATTAGCAGTAGATCTTTCATGTCCTGTAGGTTGCAAGGTGGAGCCACGTAGATCAGATTTGTTGGTTCAGCACATAGATGCTCAGTTGGATTAAGATCTGGTGAATTTGGAGGCTAGGGCAACACCTTTAACTCTTCATCATGTCCTTCAAACCATTCCTGAACAATGTGTGCAGCGTGCATTATCCTGCTGAAAGAGGCCACAGCTACCAGGGAATACCGTTTCTGTGAAAGGGTGTACATGGTCTGCAACAATGTTTAGGTAGGTAGTATGTGTCAAATTTACGCCCACATGAATGGCCAGACCCAGGGTTTTCCAGCAGAACATTGCATCACATTCCCTCCACCGGCTTGTCGTCTCTCAGTGCATCCTGGTGCCATCACGTCCTCAGGTAAATTAAACACATCTGCATGGCCATCCACATGATGTAAAAGGAAACAACTCTCATCGGATGATGTTACCTTCTTCCACTTTTCCAAGGTCCAGTTTTGATGCTTGCATGGTTATTGTATGCACATTCAACGGTGGACAGGGATCATCATGGGCACTCTGGTTGGTCTGCGGCTACGCAGCCCCATACGCAGCAGAGTGTGATGCACTGTGTTTGTGACACATTCCTCCCATAACTATCATTAAAATGTTGTGTGACTTGTGCCACAGTATAGATCTTCTGTTGGTTCGGACCAGACATAATAGTCTTTGTTGCTCTCATGCATCTATGAGCCCAACACCCTGTTGCCGGATTGCGGTTTGTCCTTCCTCTGACTACTGTTGGTAAATTCTCAGCACTGCAAACTAGGAGCATCCCACAAGCCTTGCTGTTTTAGAGATACTCTGAAATGAAATGAACTTTCCCTAATCTTTTGAGAGATTTGGGAGAAAGTAAAGAGAGCAGAGGGTATTCCTGTGTCTTCTGGCTGAATTCATATTTCAGCCAGATCCAGGATATTTAAAAAATTGCTGGTGATGATGAGTAATTTTTATGATTTTTTTTATATGTACCCTCTCTTTTTCTTTTATGTCCTCAGTCAATTTTTGAACTTGTTTTTATTTGCCTACAATGAGGCAAATAAAGGACTTGTTTTGAAGACTTGGTTCTAGGATTTTTTCTCTTAAAGGGATAGTTCAGCCAAAATTGAAAAATCTATTTCTTTCTTCTGTTGAACACAAAAAAGATATTTTAAAGATTGTGGGTAAGCTTTTCTGTTATCCATTGATTACCAACATTCTTGCAAATACCTTAATTTGTCTTCAACAGAGAAAGAACTTCATACAATTTTGGAATGGAAGACATGATGACAGAATGTATTTTAGTGTTAAATATCCTTTTATTTACAAAGCAATGACACGAATCCATAAACATGAATTACGTGTGCGTGTTTCTGTCACAACATTTAGCATTCTGCTTGCTGTGGTTTTTGGTTCTACTCCTGGATTTGCAACTTTTCGCGCCTTGGTTTGTGGTGTCCACCGATCCATCCATGCTCGCATCTGTTTGCCATGAGAGGTCACCCTTCTCCCATTACATTAATAGCTGTGTCTCATTTAGAAGGCTGCACACTCCGGAGGTCGCATTCGAAGGCTGCATACATCATCGAGACTGTCTCATTTCAGAAAAGCAATTAGTACACGCTCCGAATGCGACCCCCCTCGATGCGACTTTCTTTCACAGGAATTCAGAGGATGCATGAGCTGTATCCTTCGCTGCTACAGATAACCCACAATCTTTGCATCGCCGTAAACAACCGTTGTTAATTTGAAAAATGCCGGCGCCGGCAGATGTAACGTACACACAAGCGCAGATGTGGTGTTTACAACTTACCTTAATTCACCTCGGTAAAAACGGATAAACTTTGTTTTTAATATCCTCCTCCTTTTTTTCTCTAACAGATGTCTGCTGTACGTACGATGCAGCTCCTCAAACATTGAACAAAATTAAACAAGTAAAAGCATTTTTTTTTTCCAAATTACTTTCCAAATTTAGAAATAATTTTCCTTCTTTTAAGTAGTGTGAGAGCGCAACAATGCTCTAAATGTGTTGGCATAGCAACGTGATAATTCCTGTTTCCTTTTCTGCATGTCCTATGAAGGCCGTCTCGTTTAATTCTTGGTTGAGGACACTTCGTACATGCATCCTACAGAGGATGCGACCTCCAGAGGATTCGACCTCCGGAGGGTGCAGCCTTCTAAATGAGACACAGCTGACTCTCACACCACACAGACTGTTACAAATTACCCTGGTCTGCATTTCCCATCAACCATTGCACTGATTACACACACACACAGCTGAATGCACTGATCACACACACACACACACAGCTGAATCTGATCAGGCATGCTACTTAAGCCATGGACTTCCTCTCTCTCACTGCCGAGTATTGTTCTGCATTTTTCACTCCCCAAGTGTTAGCTGCCTTACTGAGCCATTCCGTGTTTTCTGTTTTCGTCTCATGTATTGTTTAGCGTTTATCGCTCCCCTAACGATAGCTACACTGAGCTGTTATTATTGTCATAGCTCACCTTAGCTTGCTTTCTGTGTTCTCGTGTCTTGATCTTCGCCTGTGTCTCTCGGATTCCTCCTCTCGTTTGCCCTATTTTGATACTGTTTGACCCTGCCTGGACCTTGCCTTGTACCTGGATTTATCCCTCTAGTCTCGCCCTTTTTGATTCTGTTCGCCGTTCGATGACTTTCGTTAGCCCTAGGATTATTCTTGTCTTGCCCGCCTTATACCTGTCTGCCATTCTATGACCCATGCCTGTTCTATGACCTGTCTTCTGCTAATAAATAGCTTGCACATGGATCCGCACATCTCAAGTCTTGTCAGCCCCGTGACAGTGTGCATGTCTTTCTGTCTATAGTGTTGCTTTTTTTGTTATTGTGTTTCGCCTGTTATCTCTTCTTTTTTTACCAGCCCAGTCTCACACCCTGATTCTGTCACGCCACAATTTTGGCAGTTTCCTGCAGCCTCCTCGGATCCTTCACTAATGAGATTGCTGAACCATCTACCTTTACTGTCTATATTGTATAGGGTCTATAACCGATGCCTGCTGTTACAGTGTAAAACCCTGCGTCTTATTTACTAACCACCCGCAGTTCAGTTTAATTAGGCGCTAACTGTGCTGGAATAGCACATTCAAATTGTATTCAAATTCAAATGTATATTCAAATTAAGTCTTTTTTATTATTTTCAGCACAAACACGCCTCCTTTTTATGTAAATTAGGATTACAGATTGTGTTTTATTAAAAATAACTCACTGCTATTTGCCTGCCGCAGTTAGCGTTGCCAAAGAAAAAGATTTTGGTCATGGGAGCAGTTATTTATCAAACAAAGATCAAATAATGCCGTTATAACTAGAAATGTATCCAGATATGTGGTGGAGTTAAGAACATGTTCGCATTTTTAAGATTATGTGTAATAATTGTTTCACTAAACCAATGGGCCACATCGTGTGCAAATAACTTGCTATTATTCTTCACCCCTGAATAATGTCAAGGAATATAAAAAGGTACCTGCTGTTACACTAGTCGCGGTAAAACGCTAGGTTACTTGTGTAACCCTCGTGCCCTGAAGGAGGGAACGGAGACGTTACGTCAGTGACTGACGAATTGGGGATCTCGCCCGAGAGCCCAATCACCTTCGAGTTTTAACTAAACAAGCCAATGACAGTTGGCGTGCGTGTTTTCGCCACGCGCACCCCGCCCCGCAGCGCGGGTATAAAAGGAGAGTGCGTGCAAACGCACATCTGTTTTTCGCTGAGGAGCCGAGACTACTTGCCCCGGCCGTACAGCGGTGGTACAGCAAATGTGGCGACGTGACGTCTCCGTTCCCTCCTTCAAGGAACGAGGGTTACACAAGTAACCTAAACGTTCCCTTTCAGTCAGTCACGTTCTATGTTACGTCAGTGATTGACGAATTGGGATCCGTATGGAAAATGGCACTATTGCTGACCCCCTCCAGTGCCCTGCTGAAGCCGGCAAGTCCCCCCACACCAGCTGGGGTGGAAGATAGGACAGCGGCTAGGCAGAGGTGTCCGCACTGCTGTTCCATACAGTGGTACATTGGATAACACTGGGAAAGCGTACCCAGTTGGGACGCTACGGAAGCCACATCCCGCACCTAGGAGGTATCATGTGGAATTACACATATGGATTGGCCCAGGGCAGTACTACATATGGAGGTCTCTGCGGTAGACTCAACCCGCCTTGGGTGAGATCACTACACAGCAGAGATGGCAGTGACGACTGCCAGGGAAAGACACGGGCTAACCATGAGGGGAGCCGTACCGTGGAAAGAATACACATGTGGGATCACCCGAAAAAAAAAAGAAAGAAAAAACACGGAAAAACAAGGAAAAAAAAAGGGGGAATCACTACACACGGGCACCTATCCCAGCACAAGGGCTGACCTTGGGCATACACATGAGTGCTGGACCTGGCGTCTGGCGCTCTGCCACGTCTGACCGCCGAGGGTGCGGGAGGAACCCCACCAGGGTTCGCCATGGGGAACTGAATGAGGAGCACAAGAGCGCACGTATCCGGTCCGTAGAGGGGATTGGCGCAGCAAGCGTGATCGACACCGTGCAGGTCCGGTGTTACTGCCTACCTGCGGCGAGTACACGAGAGGACACGGGCTATACACAGAGATTATAGAATCTCGCAAACATGTTAGACATCGCCCAGCCGGCAGCTCTAGCCGATGTCTGCGATCGAGCGCCCCGCGCCCATGCCAAGAAGATGCCACTCCCTCTCGTAGAGTTAGCTCTCACTCCGAGGGGGCATGGTAAGCATCGGGCCTGGTATGCCGAGACTATAGCCTCCACTAACCAGTGGGTAAGTCTTTGTTTGGAGACAGCCTTTCGCTTCTGCTGGCCTCCAAAGCAGACAAAGTGCTGGTCTGATGTCCTGAAGCTCCGCGTACGTTCCACGTAAATGCGCAGAGCGCGAACGTGACAGAGCAGAGCGATGGCTGGGTCTGCCTCCCCCCGTGCAGCGCTTGCAGTTCACTAGGAATAAAAAAAAAAAAAAAAGGTACACCTGATCCTTGAAAGGCGTGTTGGTAACTTTGGGCACATATCCGGGTCCGGGTTCTCAGGACACGTGAGATTACCCTCCCGGATGCTAGGCACGAATCGTCGACCGAGAATGCCTGCAGGTCCTCTACCCTCTTGACCGAGGCCAATGTGGTGTGGAGCGCTGTCTTTAATGACAAAACCTTGAGCTCTACTGACTGCAGAGGCTCGAAGGGCTCTTCCTTCAAGGCCGTCAGGTCTGAGGGGAGATCCCAAGAGGGTAACTGTTGAGGGCGCGGAGGATTTAACCTCCTTGGCCCTCTTAGAAACCTGATGACCAAGTCGTGCTTACCCAGAGACTTACCGTCTACTGCCTCGTTATGTGCGGCAATGGCGGCAACATACACTTTCAGGGTGGAGGGAGATAGCCTTCGCTCCAAGCCATCCTGCAGGAAATAAAGCACGACTGCGATCGGGCATCTTCGTGGGTCTTCCTGGCGGGAAGAGCACCAATCGACGAACAGTTTCCACTTCAGCCTGTAAGAGTGTCTGGTAGACGGGTCTCTAGCTGAAGCGATGGTGTTTACTAACGCTGGAGGTAGCCCACCTAGATCCTCCGCGTCCCATCCAGGGACCACAACTGGAGATTCCACAAGTCTGGACGCGGATGCCAGAGGGTGCCCCCTCTCTGAGAAAAGAGATCCCTTGGCGGCATAGGAATCGCCAATATAGGTGCTGGCGGGGAGATGCATCCGTTCGGGGGACCCAATTCCGACTTGTCGAGTATGGCGCCACCAAGAGTACCTCTCCTCGTCCCCCTGACCTTTGCAACAGTGTCTGCCGAGAGGCTCACTGGTTGAAACCAGTATTGGTGTGTTAGGCCCCGAGGCCAGCTGCACGCCAGTGTGTCCGTGCCGAGGGTCCCCTCGGCCAGGGAGTAAAACATCTGGCAATGGGACGTGTCTGGGGAGGTAAACAGGTCTACCTGAGCGTCCCCAAGCGTCTCCAAATAAGCTGGACTGTCTCGGGGTGGAGTCGCCATTCTCCCGGAAGGGCGGGCTGACGTGAGAGCTCGTCAGCTGCACGATTGAGCTCGCCTGGGATGTGAACGGCGCGAAGCGACCTCAGATGCCTCTGACTCCAGAGGAGGAGATGGCGGGCGATTTGCGACATGCGACGGGAGCGTAGACTGCCCTGGTGGTTGATGTATGCAACGGTCGCAGTGTTGTCCGTCCGGACCAGTATGTGCTTGTTGTGTAGCAGCGATTTGAAGCGGCGTAGAGCAAGCCATACTGCTTGCAACTCGTGGCAGTTGATATGCCACTGTAGTCGGTGCCCCGACCAGAGCCCCGCAGGCTGCATTCCCACTGCACATGGCACCCCAGCCCCTGGCGGAGGCATCTGTTGACACAACAACATGCCTGGATACTTGCCCAAGGGATACTCCTGTCCGAAGAAAGGCAAGATCTGTCCATGGGCTGAAGGTCTGACGGCAGAACGGGGCGATTGAAACCCGGTATGTGCCGTGTCGCCATGCTCATCTTGGGACCTGGTCGTGAAGCCAACGCTGAAACGGTCTCATATGAAGCAACCCGAGCGGCGTTACAGCGGCTGCGGATGCCATATGCCCCAGGAGCCTCTGAAAATGTCTCAGTGGAACCGCCGTCTTGCACTGGAAGGACCCCCGGCAGTTCAGCATCGACTGCGCACGCACTACTGAGAGACGTGCCGAGAGGTTGACAAAGTCCGGCTCCATGCCGAGAAAAGAGATCCCCTGCACCAGGGAGAGTTTGCTCTTTTCCCAGTCGACCCGGAGGGGTGGAAGCCCCATCGTCTGAGGTGACTGATCACCATATCCCTGTGTTCGCACAACTGCGCTCTGGACTGGGCCAGTATGAGCCAGTCGTCGAGTTAGTTGAGAATGTGAATGCCTCTTTCCCTCAATGGGATGAGGGCTGCCTCCACGACCTTGGTGAACAGGTGACACGAGGCGACAGGGATAGCCCGATGGGGAGGACCTTGTACTGATATGCTCTCCCTTCGAACGCAAAGCGGAGAAACGTGTCTGTGTCGAGGGAGAATCGAGACATGAAAGTACGCGTCCTTGAGGTCGACCGCTGCAAACCAATCGAAAGGACGGACGCATTGAAAGATGCGTTTCTGCGTCAACATCCTGAACGGGAGCTTGTGAAGGGCCCGGTTCAGTACGCGCAGGTCCAGGATCGGTCGTAACCCCCCGCCTTTCTTGGGTACGATGAAGTATGGGCGGTTAAGCCCCGACCTCATCTCGGCTGGAGGACCGGCTGTTCGCGTCCTTCGCAAAAAAAAAAAAAAAAAAAAAAAAAAAAAAAAAAAAAAAAAAAAAAAAAAAAAAAAAAAAAAAAAAAGGCAGGCCCGCGTCTCTGCACGCAGACAGTAGCCTTCCTTGTACTGCACAGGGTGTAAGCCGATGCCCCTGACCTTGGGAGGGCGCCTTGTCGGAACTGATGCGTCTGTTCCGATTCTTATTGTTCTCATGAGCCAGCTAGACGGCCTGGGGAGCGCTAACCAGGTCCCCAGCGACCGAACTAGCGGGACTATGGAGACCACCGACGTACCCGCAGTGGGGAAGCGAAGTGGAACACAGGGACCCGACCCTGGAGGCCGCGCGTCCCAGGGTGGGGTCTGTGTGCGCAGCGCGCGACTTACCTGGCTTCACTGCTGGGCAGGGGGCTCGTGAGGGGGCGTAGCGTCCTTGAACTGAACCCTTCTGCCCATTAGCGAAGGGAGAGGGGGATGGCTGTGTGGAGACTGGGTCTCGTGCATCGCCGTCCTCGCCCTCTTGGGACCCGTAGGCAAAGGAAACTGCTCTTTTAATGGAGTTTTGGGTACCACTGGCTGAGTAGCCAGTGGCGGAACAAAAACAAAGGGAACATAAGATTCTCCACCCGGCCCTCCCCCGGGGGAAGGAGGGTGTCGGTCACCATCTCCTGAAGAGCAGTATCCAAGGGCTCCGGGTCGCCCTTCTCGGGTAGCAGCCGCCTGCTTTGGCGCTTCACGGGCTTGGCAGGGGCGGAGGCGGGCTGCGCCGGTTTCCTGCGGCCGGCTCCACGCTGCGGCCGTTGTGAGGGCTGCTGTTGTGGCCCGGCGGAGCGAGGTGGAGGCCGCTGAGCTCCCTCGGCGACGAGCAGACGGAGTGGGGCTGTGCAGCCGGCGGTGGGTGCGGACACAGCAGACCGCCGGGGCAGGATGTGTCGAGACGCCTCCGTTTGCTTCTGTGCGGCGGAGAACTGTTGGCAGAGCCCTCCACCGCTTCGCCGAATTGGCCAGCCTGGGAGATCGGGGAGTCCAAGAAGCGATGCTTGTCGGTCTCCCTCATTTCCGCCAAGGTCAGCCATAGGTGGCGTTCCTGGACCACCAATGTGGACATCGTATGACCCAGGGCCCGCGCTGTGACTTTTGTCACCCTAAGCGCGAGGTCCGTTGCTGTGTTCCTGCAGCACACCTGGGTCAGCATCACCCTCGTGCAACTGCTTCAATGCCTTGGCCTGGTGGACTTGCAGGAGTGCCATGGCGTGCAGGGCGGAAGCGGCCTGTCCAGCACCGCTGTAATCTTTAGCCGTCAGAGCGGACGAGAACTTACAGGCCCTGGACGGAAGGCGTGGACTACCTCTCCAGGCGGCGGCGCTTTGCGGGCAGAGCTGCATGGCAATCGCGCGCTCGACCGGAGGGATGTCCACATACCCTTGGGCCGCCCCCCCGTCGAGGGTGGTGAGGACGGAGGAGGCACCAAGTCTGTTTCGGGCAGAAAAATGTGCCTTCCAAGACTTAGTAACCTCCCCATGCACATCCGGGAAGAATGGAACCGGAGGCGGCTGCCGACGACCGGCCTTCGCCCCCAGGAACCAATCATCCAGCCTCGAGCGTTTGGGAGAAGGCGGAGGCCTCCAGTGCAGCCCGACGCTCTCAGCGGCCCGGGAAAGCATAGCGGTCAGCTCTGGATCTGACTCGGGCAACGCCACTCTACCTGACGGTGGCAGCGCAGCCGAATCCTCATCTCCAGAGCCTAGCTCGCCCTCCGATGCAGCGATCGACATCCTGTCATCCGCCTGTGCACCGCACAAGATGCTGGACACCGCCATGTCCGAGGATCCAGCACACTCGTCCGGAAGCACCAGGTGGTGCGACATGCTTGAGGAATGAGAGGCCCGCGGAGACGTACTCGACGGGGAAGCTCTCACCGTAACCCTCAGGTCTCCCTGGCCATGAACCGAAGTAGCCCTCCGAGAGCCGGAGGAGCTAGAATGGGTCATGGCAAGGGGGATACCCCCCCGTTTAATGAGGAGGTATCTGGACCGCAATGTCGCGATGGTCATGTTCCCGCAGTGAGAACATGACTCATCCATGAGCGCTGCTTCAGCGTGCTGTAAGCCCAAGCACGAGAGGCAGTGATCTTGACCATCAGATGGAGGCAGGAAACGAAGTAGGAAATGCACGAGCGGGAAGCCATCTTTAAAAGACGCCCGTCGCTCGTGAAGCTCTTTTAGAATTTGCTCTTTTAGAAGGAAACACTCTTTTAGAGAGAGCGCTGAAGCGCCCAGGGGAGGTCGCGGCGAGACCGCAGAATGGAAGCTGCAGCCCGCCGAGGTTTCAGCAGCCTGGATGGCAACCCCCGCTGATACGCCGTCACACCAACGCCAGCTGTTTCTCGAACACTCGCGGAGATTCGTCCTGTAGAAGGCTCGGCTCCGAAGCGAAAAGCTGATGTGCATTTGCACGCGCTCTCCTTTTATACCCGCGCTGCGTGGCGGGGTGCCTTGGCAAACACCAACGCAACGGTCATTGCTTGTTTAGTTTAACCTCGAAGGTGATTGGTCTCTCGTCGGATCCCAATTCGTCAGTCACTGACGTAACGTAGAACGTGACTGACTGAATGGGAACCATGTTATTCTTTTAACACAAATTATAATTACATGGACAGATATCGAGTAATAAAGACTTATTTTCATGTTGTTCCTTGCACAACACTATGTTATGACCTCAAAACAATTTTAACATAGTCCATGATTTGTAAACTAGTACATTTTCATATTTGCATCACATAACCAGCATTTCAGACATAGTATACTTGCTCGAGAGCTCATCTGGTACAGCACTGCACTTGCGATCCAAAGTGATCGGGAAAAAGTCCTATGAAACATGATTCTTGATAAAAAGAGTTCAAAGGCATGTATAAGCAAGCTAAAAAAAAGCCATGGTTGCTTCAGCAAAATATCTGTTATCTCACATTTACTTTTTAAACACTCGGTTAGATTTTATATAATTGGTCAATTTTTAAAAAATGCAATAGAGCACTATTAGCACCACTCACTGAACATTTAATTTCTGCACAGCTATATTATGTACGGAATGGGGGTGGGCAATATACCAGTAGATGTGATTAACTTGTAGAAATTTGTAAACCGGTAGAAATTTTGGACTATCGTTTCTATCGCGGTTACACACTCACATGACGCTACTGTGCTACATGGTCACTAAATGTATCCTTTGCAGGTGTATTTTTTTTTTTAAACCCATAAAGTGGGGTATAAAAACTAGCGATTTCAAGCTGTTAAAACGCAATCGGAAGCGAAAGAGAACTAATTTCGCTATATGCACGTGTTGTCAGACAGTTTCTGAGTGCTGTCAGAGAAGTGCACGCACGTGAAGACGGTGCTAATAGAACACGGGAGTATTGAACGGAGTTATTTTTGCCACTTTATAGGCCTTGAACGGTTAAATACATGCACTTGTATGTGTCAAAATGCACGTCCTTGCAAGTATCCTTGTAAACAGAGTAATTTAGGTCTTAAGTGAAAGCAAACAGCTGAGAAAGAAATCACGTGTAACAGTATATTGGATCAAGGCAGCTCTTAAAGTAACAGCAGTCTAATATTCCTGCTGTCTGTCATTCATGTTAATCAAACAACAAAAGAAAGAAAAGCTCTCAATTAATTTTCAAATTCTTATTTAATCGCTGACTGTTTACTTGTCTTCAGTGGGCTTGAGTTTTTTTTTTTCATCCATTTAGGCTATTCGTTTTTTGTGCGGGTTGTAACGTACAATCTTTTGACCTTTCAATGGTACCAAAAATGTTGATATCATAAAGACCTTATTTAAAGCAAAAACAACTATATTGTGAAATATATCATTATCGTGAAATAAAATTACTCATACCGTGATATAAATATTTTGGTAATTATCGCCCACACCTAGTACGCAAAAACCTAACAACATCAACAAAGTAAAATCATTGCCAGATTCAGGACTGTACAGTACAGACATATATGTCGCACGTGCTATGAAAAAATTGGTTTGTGCGATGAATAAATTTACCACTGTAGCACACGTGCGATACAGTTTTGCATGTTCATAACACAGCTGCTTCTGGACCTGCGGTCTTAGCGAGTACACATGAAGCGTGCGCAACTTTCAAACAGCGCCTGATTACTAGACTTAAGTTTAAGACTTAACTCAACTTTTAAGTTGTCTTTGGCATCTGATTGATTTTGCGTCTAATACTGTCAAAAGAACACAAGGTTTACATATAAACGCAGTTAGTTATGTTTAAAATGAAAGTAAACAGTTCAGAGAGAAACGGATGCGTGCAGCTCTTAATGGGACAGTACTAAACATGCTGCCGACAGTCATTAAAGAGATAGTTCACCCTAAAATTAAATTTCTGTCATCATTTACTCAACCTCATGTTATTCCAAAACTGTATGACTTTCTTTCTTCAGTGGAACACAAAAGAAGATATTTTGAAGAATGTGGGTAAGCAAACAGTTGCTGGTCCACATTGACTTTGATAGTAGGAAAAAAAGTTACTATTGAGTTTTTTCCCCCCCCGGCTGTGGACCAGCGCCCTGTTTGGTTACTCACTTCTTCAAATCATTTTTAGGGGTTCAACAAGAAGAAAAGAATAATCAGTTTAAACAACGTGAGAGTGAGTAATGATGGTATAAAAATAAACACTAATGCAGACTTGACAGATAGATACAGATTTTTCATCCTTTGAAGTATTAATAAAAAAGAATAAATATAAAAAAAGAAAAATCCTCCCTGCTCATGACTGGATGAAATTGATAACAGTTGCTTCAAAAAATTCATAATTTCTGTAAAGTTTATATAGTTTTTTTATTTCATATTTAATGTTACTTCTAATTACTGTACCTGAAAAATAATCACTGTGTGTTTATTTGCATATTATGTGTATTTTGGTAATGTTCCTTTTGTTCGTATTTTCAATAATAACAAGATAAAATAATGACAAAGATTTTTATCTTTGCCCACTTTGGCCTAAATGTCTGCCATTCTTTTTTATTTTATATTTTGTTACCTTGAAAGGCTTTTTTTTTTTACAATTTTTTTTTTACAGGCAACTTGCAAAATATTAAAACCAACATGACAAAGAATCGTGTTAAAATCGTGAATCGTGATATTCCTGAATAAAATGGTGATATGATATTTTTGCCATATCGCCCACCCCTAACTTGTGCTACAACTGTTTGGCCTGTGCTACAAAACTTTCAACCTCTGTAGCACCAGTGCTATGTGAAAAAAAAGTTAACGTACAGCCCTGGTCAGACTGACGTTCATCTGTTTAGGATAAAACTGAATATGCTTTTCGAGACCCTGACTGGAAATTTAACTTTGAAAGTGTCATGAAATGCACATGAAGCAACATAATGTCATTTTGTAGAAATGTTGCCACAGGCACTTTATTCCACTGAGCCTAGGTTGAATAATAAATAGTTCAAAATGTAATATATAAATAATGCATATTTAAAAATTATAATTTCATAATGTTTACCATTATATCTTGTATCCTATCACGACGCCAGGTTTGACACCACATTAAATTTTTGCTTCAAAGACATAATCTAAGATTTATATGGACTATTTTTCAGATTTTTTTTTAGAACGTGATAGCCACTGGTCACTGAATGCTTAAGGCATCAACATTATTTAAAACATGCATCCAGTCATAAGGGCAATGGCAATTATTTATGTGGGAACTCATCATCATTTTGAGTTGTTTGCAGGACAAACAAGAGGTAAAGAGACAAAGTGAAGTAGTGAGAAAGGTGTGTGTGTAGGGACAGGAAGGGGTGATTAATTAGTCTGATAGATTCAGGGCTGCTTAACGAGGCAGAGGATGAGTTCAGGAAGGGTCAGGGAAAAGGGGGTGAGCCAGTGGTATTGTAATTATCCTTCCACCAACACAAATGCACACGCATACACACTCCTCATGACATTACAGTGAGATTCCTTCCTGCTTTAGGCAAATATCAAATCTTTCTTTTTTTCTTTTTCGACATGGTGACACACAGTGACGCATGTAATCATACCCTCAGTGGTCATTTCACTGGCATCCAGCTCAAATCAATGCTTACATGAAATGCATTTCAAAATGTTCTGGCACTCTAGAGTCAAGTCTTTGCTAAAATTTCTCATTCAGCCTGCTGAAATCTTGGCCTTGTGGTCAAAAGGCAAAGCTTTTAAAGTGGCAGTGATGTGCGTATGTGTGTGTGTTTTCATGTTTTCAGAGAGGCTGTATGGTTAAATTCGCTGTAATAGCATAAACAGCACTGCAAACACATTCCGTAGACTGATTAGTTTTGCTTTGTTGTTTTCGGTTCCCATGAACTTCCATTGTGTTTTTTGTCAATGGGAACAGAAAGTGTTTAGTTATCAACATTCTTCAAAATATCTTCTTTTGTGATCCACAAGTCATTCAGGTTTTGGATGACATGAGGGTGAATGACTATCCCTTAAATTTACTATATGCTAATACAATTTTAACAAATGAGAACATTACCAAATGGAGGTTTTGCCAGATTTAGCTCAGTTCTAGGTTCGGATTTGTCCCAAAAATGTGGTACACACATGCAGACTCGTACACACTTACTGCTTTTTAAGGTGTCCTTCAACCAAATCAGGCTATTATCCTGCTTGGCCAGATAACATTTGGCTTTCCTCTGAGGCACAGGCACAAACACTCTACAGATTTGAGGGAATTTGTCAGGTTTTTGTTAGGTCTGAGTATTAAACGAGGGATGATTACGCCTTCAGTAATTAGGGCGTCCCCTGAGTCTGTACCGATGAGCAACTCCAATTAGACAAACTGTCTGAAGGGTTTTAAATCGAGTATCTGCCCTTCATTGTTTCTCTTTCCCTTTCAGTCACGAGCACAAACACGCATGCATGTATCTAATAGACAGAACACGCATACACGTTCACAGCCATTTTGTATTAACGGATTATTAATTAGCCTCTGGTTTTGATGCGGCGTCTCTTGTTTGAGCTTTATTGAATAAAGCCACAGCTGGTAGAAGCCTCAGAGTGGAGAAATGGATGGCGTTCTTCATCTCATAGTCTATTCATAAGCACCTCTTCTGCCTGCCAGTGATTGACCTTTTATTCTTTTACTTCTATATTTTCCTGTTTGTGCTTCTTTCATCAAGACTTTGATTTTTATTTGTGCCATGATGCATACCGCTACATCAAACAGTCCCCACATCTTAATATTCTCTAAAAAGAACTTCATCTCTTCATATCATAAGCCCTGATCCTCTCTCTCTTTCAACCCATGCTGTAGGCAATTCCACGAAATGGGGTATAAAATAGGCCTGAAACTCTTTTTTTTATTATTATTTTTCAATAAATAGTCATTTAAATGAGGTGCTTAACCTTCTAAATAGTGGTTGGAGCATGGAGAAATCAACCTATGTATATGACCATTATTTAAACAGTAGAATGTGCACGCTGTCAACTGAACATAAACCACGTTGATTACGCTGATTACGTTCTGGGTTACTCTCCAAAATGGCAGAAGATGGTAACTCGGGGAGAAGAATTGCTGAATAAATTGTGTTATTATTGTTAACTTTGCGCACAAAAAGTATTCTCGTAGCTTTGTAAAATTCCGGTTGAACCACTGATGTCACATGGACTGTTTTACCGATGTCCTTGTTACGTTTCTGTGTGTTGATCGTGGTAATATCCTTGCTGTCTATGGAGGGTCAGAGAGCTCTCAGATTCCATCAAAATATCTTAATTGTGTTCCGAAGATGGCCTTACGGATTTGGAACAACATGAGGGCGAGTAAAAGATGAACATTTTCATTTTTAGGTGAACAAATAACCCTTTAACTGTCTAAATCCATTCAAAACTCTGATTTGTGTGTTTTACATTGTTGGTAATGAAAATGTACTAAATTAATTTTAAAAATGTAATTTAAATAATTTAAATATTTAAAAAGACCCTTTGTCGCAACATTTTTTGTCCAAAAATCCTCTATTGTGTGGTGTCATTGCGATTATTTAACTGCTCCTGATCGAGACTTAGTGTCGCCGAACTCAAATCGTAAATATAAAACATGTTTGATATTTCCAACTCTTGATCGGGCTGCCTCTGACGTGATACCCGCCATATAGCCAATGAGAGCGAGCAAGCGTCACCTACTGGATGTTGCGTGCTTCTATAGCTGAAACTTGGCAGCCACAAACATGTCATGAAAGCAGAGAATATCACCCATATTCTTTTTTATACTTTTTTTTTCACTGTGAAACAGAACGCGTGCTGGGAGAGCCAGCTGACAACATTGATTGTCCTCTGTTTGTTTTTCTTATCTAGTCACGTTTGATCTCGCGAGTGTCCGTGAGATCACGTGTCACTGTAAAATCGTTCCTACAATCAACAAGTGTGTGGTCTCGTGGTCTGGTCGAATCATGTAGTGTGTGTGTTCAGAGGATTAGAAGGCTAAAAATCGGTTGAACTGTCTTCATGTCTGTGGTCCCCCGTGGTTTTAAAATAGTTTAAGATTTGAAAATCATCTAGTATGCGGCCAGCCTTAACCGATTTTAAAACCATGGAGACCCACAGACATGGAAACAGTATCAGGTGTTACGTCTCGATCCTGGAGCAGTTAAATAATCGTAATGACATCACACAATAAAGGATTTTTTTTGGACAAAAAATCATTTGTGACAAGCCATGAATCGCTTGTGGAACGTGTGGAACACACCAAACAAACTAGCCCGACAGACACTCGCCGATGGCCCGATGATGGCCGACCATCGGCTGGGTGTGTCTCGGCCTTATCCGAACATTGCTTTCAAAAAGCAAACCATATTCACAGAGAGAAGGCTACCAGTATAGTTTCAATCTGTGTACTGTCATATGGCTACTACCAAATATGTTTAAGTTTGAGCCGTGATGATGGCAGCCTGCATTTCATGTTCATAGTAAAACGTATCTTTCTTTAGCTAGTGTGTCACCCAGACATCTTTTTATACCTCAGTTGATAGTGAAGGCAGGAGAGTGGGGGAGCGTTTCAAAGCTAAGATAATGTAGTTTATCTCCTGTGCTGCTGCGTGTATTTTAGCTGAAGCCCACACTGATATTTTCTTCTGCAGAGAAATTCACAGAATCGGTTTTTGAGTGTTGAATTTAACTTCAGGGAAACTTTGAAAAAACACAGTAAACACAACACAACTAGGGAAACTAAAGTAATACTGCGGCTCTGCTGAGGTACAATCCAATATCAAACTTGAGTGAATTCTGATGAAGAGTGATGTTTCTAAAACTCAGGTGTGTGATGTGTGATCTTTGTTTTGGTGACTGATGATCTTTATCATATTTTTGCACACAAGCTCTGTACATTCATTCATCCACATATGACCGTTCTTCCCTTCACTTCCTTTCTATGCATGCATCCCATTTCCTACAGCTCCTCCTCCTGTTATCCTCTCACCAATTTCGTTCATTATATTTTTCTACCTCATTTCCTCTTCCCTTGAAAGACTGTTTTCTTTGTGGCACTTCATTTGTTTTGGCTCTTTTGGCTTAGCCTTTGTGCTTCATTTCAGTCTTTTGTCAGTGACAAAATAAAATCTAGTGAAAGCGCTCCTTTCATAAGAATGTACCTGACAGTTACTGCAAATTGCTGTAAATGTATTATTAATTAAATATTTCCTCCCTTCACAGTTTGTGTCTGTGTGTGTGCTATACAAAGTGCCAGGAAGTATTAAGACTGAAATTTACAGTTTCACTGATGAGTCTTTGGTGGATGGTCATTTTCTGCCTGACTGCCCAGAGCAGAGTGAGCTAACGCTATTGCACTCACAAAACTGAACTAACTCCTCACCAGTGGCTTCAGTGTGCTTGGATGGATGGATTGCTGGACAGATAGACAGAAGGACAGGCTGACACAGTGGGTATACAGACAGATAGATAGATAGATAGATAGATAGATAGATAGATAGATAGATATTATGGCCAAAAATATTATCACAATATTTTTTTCATATCATACATTATAGATATTTACCACAATATTGATGTACTGTTATTGGGAAAGGAAATACTTTCCACATGTTTGTTAGACCTTGTGAATAAATATAAACATAACTTTATTTGTTTGCAATTAAATTCCACAGAGTGAAATATCTTTTAATTTAGGGCCCCATAAAATCGTGAATTCTATTTTTTTTTCTCCATTTCTGAATTCTGTGTTTTATGATTCAATAGAAATTTATTTAAGTGTCCAATTAAATGTTATTAATAAAACCTTGACAGTTTGATCACTCTTTTAAAATGTAATCAGTTGAAATTAATTTACAACAAAACTTTGCATTTTTATTTATGTCAAGCACATCAGCAATGCATAAATGAATGAAAAATACCTTGGATATATGATATTCCATAAAACTACTCATAGTATTATTGAGAATTATATTTTAGTATACAATAGTAATATATTTCTGTTATAATTTCTTCAAGTTAAACCGGACTTTTATTTTGATGGGTTGTTGTGAAGATTTTTCCGTTTTACTTTGTTTCAATGAGCCTCATTTACAAACTAACGTACGTAAGTGGGCATACAGTTGTTTCTATGCAAAACTTGGAATTTATCAATATGGACGTGAGCGGTGGCTACGATCAAATCTCACATCAGGGCTCAACTCGTGTACACAAGTTTTTGAGTTACCTGAACTTGCATGTAGCATAATAAATCTGGTGGAGAATTATATAATAACAGCATTTTGTTCATTTAGATTATTTTCCTGACCAACAACCGAAGCTCATTAGTTGATCATTAACCAGTAAGATTAGAATGTAATTTTTTTCAGGGCTTTAGCTTTATATGCGCGAATAGCAGCAAAAACAACAGACCAGGATTCACACATCGTTGCATCACACACCTGCAGCGCTTCTGTGAATGGAGAAAAACTGAAATTAAATCTATATAAGGAATGAAATAAATAGGACTACACAAAATATATTTCTCTTAACAAAAGGGAAAAAAATGTGCGACAAATATAGGCTACGCTTGTTTTTGTGACACTCTTAAAGGGGTCATCTGATGCGATTTCAATTTTTCCTTTCTACAAGCTCTTGGTGCATAAAGAAGAAATGTAAAGTTGCAAAGACTAAAGTCTCAAAACAAAAGAGATATTCTTTATAAAAGTTAAGAGTCAACCACACCTACTTAAAATGGCTCGTTCTAACACGCCGCCACATACCTACCTCACTATCTGGAAAGATTTGCATAACGCCTCCCAAATATTTACGCAAAGAAAGAAGGTGTTACTTTTATTCTCGCTGTAGTATTGTTGCTGCCGTCATGTCATGAAGGCACTGTGTGTTTCATTGTGAAAGCGAAACTACTTTGTTTGGCCTTCCAAAAGAGGGACGATATCTGCTTCGTCATGCCTAGAGCTGATCTGTGCTGGTCGCTGAGGATATACATCAACTTAGTGCTGATGAATCGCCGAAGCGGTTTCACGTGGACAAAGCGGAAGTCCGCCCGGGAGTCGTCACATGTGGTTGCGCAGCCTGCCGGGTTCTTCGTCGAATCCAGCTGGCCACCGCTTCACTCTAGCCACGGAACGCCGCTCATCAAGGCCGGGGTGAGAGTGTGTTTCGTTGTGAAAGCGAAAGTGCTTTGTTTGGTCTTCCAAAAGAGGAAACGACTAGATATCAGTGGTTAAGTTGAATTTACAACACCAGAATAATTCAACCAAAATATTCAGATGTGTACAGCACATTTTACGGAGGACTGTTTCCTGATCTGGTAGAGTAGACTACAATGACGGCAGTTCTGACTCACAGACTGTAAGTAAGTTTTTATATATAAAAGAATTTTCCACTGATGATTCAAACGTGAGTTTTGCGCAGTGTAGAGTAGCGCTTGTTGTTTGTCATTTCTCCGATCACAAAAGCAGACATGGTTTTATGTTTACGCTGCACGATACGCAACGCAACGTGTAAAAAGACAGTAAAAGTCATTATACAAAACCGATTCCCCAAAAAAAAAGTTGGTGACACTGTACAAATTGTGAATAAAAACAGATTGCAATGATGTGGAAGTTTCAAATTTAAATATTTTATTCAGAATACAACATAGATGACATATCAAATGTTTAAACTGAGAAAATTTATAATTTTAAAGGAAAAATAAGTTGATTTTAAATTTCATGGCATCAACACATCTCAAAAAAGTTGGGACAAGGCCATGTTACCACTGTGTGGCATTCCGTCTTCTTTTTATAACAGTCTGAAAACGTCTGGGGACTGAGGAGACAAGTTTGCTCAAGTTTAGGAATAGGAATGTCCCATTCTTGTCTAATACAGGCTACTAGTTGCTCAACTGTCTTAGGTCTTATCTTCCTCTTTATGATGCGCCACATGTTTTCTATGGGTGAAAAATCTGGACTGCAGGCTGGCCATTTCAGTACACGGATCCTTCTTCTACGCAGCCATGATGTTGTAATTGATGCAGTATGTGGTTGTCATGTTGGAAAATGCAAGGTCTACCCTGAAAGAGACGACGTCTGGATGGAAGCATATGTTGTTCTAGAACTTGGATATACCTTACAGCAGAGAGTGCCTTTCAGATGTGAAGCTGCCCATGCACACGGGCCCCCCAAACCTTCATTTTTGGGGGCAACCCCATACCATCAGAGATGCAGGTTTCTGAACTGAGCGCTGATAACAACTGGGGTTGTCCTTGTCCTCTTTAGTCCTGATGACATGGCGTCCCAGTTTTCCAAAAAAAACTCAAATTTTGATTCGTCTGACCACAGAACAGTTTCCACTTTGCCGCAGTCCATTTTAAATGAGCCTTGGCCGAGAGAAAATGCCTGCGCTTCTGGATCCTGTTTAGATATGGCTTCTTTTTTGACATATAGAGTTTTAGCCGGCAACGGCGAAAGGCACGGTGGATTGTGACAATGTTTTCTGGAAGTATTCCTGAACCCATGTTGTGATTTCCATTACAGTAACATTCCTGTATGTGATGCAGTGCCGTCTAAGGGCCCGAAGATCACGGGCATCCAGTATGTTTTTCTGGCCTTGACCCTTACGCACAGAGATTTTTCCAGATTCTCTGAATCTTTGGATGATTTTATGCACTGTAGATGATGATAACTTACAACTCTTTGCAATTTTTCTCTGAGAAAAACTCTTTCTGATATTGCTCACTATTTGTTGCTGCAGCCATTGGGGGAATTGGGATCTCTGCCATCTGACTTCTGAGAGGACATGCCACTTCATGAGAGGCTCTTTATACCCAATAATCATGTGCCAAGTGACAATAAGTTGCAAAGGGCCTCCAGCTTTTCCTTTTAGTACATATTTTACTTTTCCGGCCTCTTATTGCTACCTTTCCCAACTTTTTTGGAATGTGTAGCTGTCATGAAATCCAAAATTAGCCAATATTTGGCATTACATTTCAAAGTGTCTAACTTTCAACATTTGATATGTTATCTATATTCTATGGTGAATAAAATATAAGTTTATGAGATTTGTAAATTAGTCCATTCCTTTTTTACTCACAAATTGTACAGTGTCCCAACTTTTTTGGATTCGGGTTTGTATCCGTAATTATGTCCACACTGGATGCAACAAAAACCTCGTTTATAATGGGTTTTAATTTATTTGTCTCATCACTGCGGCCGGACAGGGCATCACAGTATGGAAAGGAGCGTAACATTTCCGTCACACGCCTCAGGTACTCGGCCAATCATAACGCACTGGACAGCTGGCCAATCACAGCACACCTCGCTTCAGACCGATGAGCTTTGTAAAAATCAATGCGTTTCAGAAAGGCGGGTCATAGAGGAATAAAAATAATGTACAGTATGGGGAAAATGTGTTTTTGAACCTAACCGATAAAACACATGTCATTACACCAACTACACACATAATGTTCTTTTTAGTAATATTTCATATGAACCTTTAAGCATTTCATTTCTTAATATCGATTGATTTCACCATCTGAACCCTCACGCGCACACAAATAACATTAGTTCTAGCGTTGCTTGACATTTAAGCATTCATTTCACGACTAAAATGCGTCAACCAAACATAAAGTTGGAGCGTCCAGCGCACAAACAAAATTGTGGCATGTGAAAGATTTACGCGAATTGGAACATGACATAAAGGATAAAGCCTTGTTTAGGTACATGCCTACTGAATAATAGGTTTAACAAACCAAATGGACAATCTGGCAAAACTGGAAAACATTTGGTTACTGAGCCCAATGCCGTTTCAGTTTTGCTTAACATTTGTGTACTGTTTATAATACATGCCACTAGCCTATAGCGTGATTTTTTTATATTATAGTTTAATATGTACTTTTATAGCTGCTTATTTTGTCATTCTTGTTCTGTAATATTGTTAAATGTAAAGGATTTGTTGTGGAGTGAAAGGAACTAAATAGGCTAAATAATGTTTATGTTTGTAAAGGTTTCCTTATATTTAATATACATTAATAAAATTAATGTAATTGTTTGCAGTTACAAGGTTAACGGGTGTTTTTGGAGTAATCAGTTTCTCTTTCACGAGATTGTCATCTTTGTTGAGCGTGTAGGTATCCAGAGCGAATAGACAATTTAAGATTGATAAAGAACCACGAGGCCACGCCATGAGGACCCGAATTCCACAGAGGCCCAAGACACAGGATGTTCGTAAATCAGATCCTGGCGCCACAAGCCTGAACCAACTAGCAGCTTTGAGTAGCTCACAGCATTAAAACAAAATAACACTTACTGCCAATTCCAAGGAGATTGTCAATTTTGAGGCAAGTAAGCAAGATTAATGGTCAAAGAGATGAACAGCGTGACCATCACATGTAAACCAGTGATAGCAATCACAAGCTCTTTGGATTAAGTCCCCCACTTAGGAGACAAAGAACAAACATATTCCTTACCGACCTTTTAACCTCTGGTCTTCACAGAACATGTCCTTATGTTCAGAGAATGGCACAGAAACTGCATTTCCATGTAAATATGCATCTAAATGACACTAAAAGGACTTGTGAGCAACTAATCATTTCTATGCATAACTCCATATCATGTAGGTAATCTACATGTGACTTATCAGGTCTTAATTATTTATTGTGTATGTATTTTGAATAAATATTGAATAGTTTATAGGATCACATTCATGTTTCGTATGTGTGTGTTTGAATCTTCATGCATGAAACGTTTCTTCCAATCAATTCTTAGTCAAATGTATCATATCCTCGTGATAAAAATCATGTCCAAAATCATACTCTACAAGAGCGGGAAAAACTCGGACCATGTGACTGATAAGATAACATTTGATTTATGAATTGGGAGGAGAAATATACAACACCCCTAGCAAAGACAGCTTCTAATTGGTCAAAACACCATTTGGGATGTGTCCAAAAGCCCAGTTTAAATACTCAGGACACCATCAAATCACGCTCTTCTACTCTCTTCTCCTCTCTTCTCTTCTTTTCTGGTCATGGCTTCTAGCCATGCTTTTCAGTCATCGCTTTTTGCGCTCTTTGAGCGTGCTCTGGCTTACACACCATCTCCTCCAAAACCATGAGAAGAAACGCCACCTAGTCTCGTCAAACCTTACTTCTATTTCTTTACTTTAGTTTCTTTTATTTTCCGTTGAGAGTTTCGTGTTCTTCTGAGTCCGACCTCGAGTGCCGTCTAAAACTTTAACCAGACCACAGCTCCACGTCGTCAGCCAACGCCCAACCACTGGCTTCCCAAGACTGAACTTCCAGCCAATCAGCAAACGCGGGAAACCCCCTGTTCTGCAAGGACCACAACAAAGAGAACCCCCGTACAGGCAACGCAACGCAAGTACCTCCAGATTCTAGCTGAACTGGTGCATTTAATATAAATTTTAACCTAATTGAGGAACTCAATGCGAGGGTTATATAAGTGATTGATGGTTGTTCAGATTCTATGCAATGCACAAGTGCTGTAAAATTCTGCGGATTCAAATTTGCATTCTCTTAAAATAATATTCCTCACTTTCCCTCTTTCGCAACTTGTGAATTTGAATGCGTCGTAGTTTAGTGTATTAGATTGAGTTTAGATGTCTTGATTTATCCAATCAATAAAGCCTTATTTATAGTGAAAGACGACGTATATTGTGTTTTGTGTAATGTCTTAAACTGCCGATTTGTTACGTGGAATAAATAGTGTTTTCACTATACTTTGGATATTAATATCCATTGCAGAATTGATGTTATAAATATTGATGTTATCATATGTTCAATGAATCGCTGGCCGTCTCCGTGATCAGCCTTAAAACAGTGATTCGGTCCAAATTCCCTTTAAAATCTTAAATGATTCCCTTAGAGCTAAATTGACCTGTTTCCCTTACAGCAGGTTTCATTTCGTTTCAACATGCACTGACTGGCTTCTGTTGCCTTTATATCTGCTGTGTGACAGCCTGTCAGATTAATCCATATTGAGTAAAAATGTCCAGAGCTTATCATCGTTATCAACATAAATTTTATTGCAATCGCGATGGGAAATTGTTTATCGCCCAGCCCTAATGGATGGATGGATGGAGTACTACACTCTTAAAATAAAAGGGGTTTTCACAACAATGCCATACAAGAACCATTTTTGTACTCACTGATGGATGGATGTAGTGTTGTAGAAATTGAACATCAGCGTGTCAACTGAAAACACTGTCAGTGATCGTTAAGCTCTTGTGCTGTTCTCAAGAGCTCATCACACTCATGCCTTCCAGTGAAATCACTCAGTTGAGCTTAGTGGAATAAGCCCATTCAATTATCTCACAGGGTCCATTAGCATGTAACGGAGGAAAGTCAATACTTTTAAGGCTTTTGTTGTCAGTTTTATTCCTTGGGCCTGATCCTCTGAATGTCTGTCTCTTCTTCAGGTTACTCCTGGCCCCTCCCTGCATCACTGTGTCCCATATGGATCTACTTGGATGTTCTCTTTTCCACCGCCTCCATCATGCACCTGTGCGCTATCTCGCTGGACCGTTATGTGGCCATCCGTAACCCCATCCGACACAATCGGTCAAACTCGCGCTCCCGTGCCCGGGCCAAGATCACGGCCGTCTGGACCATCTCAGCAGGTACACCTGATGCCATCGACATGCAGCCACGACACTGTGCTGTAGTGTGACGTGAAGCCATTATTATTAAACTGTTGTGAACAGAATGTCATGACTCTGATCTAATTAGACAGTATCAATCGCTGACTCTGCTTTTAGAAAATCCTACAAAATGTTCCTTATTGGCTTGAGATGACCTTGGCTGTTTAGAGCCGCTGCTAAAACGAAGCGCGTTCCAAAGAGGGTCTTTAAGCGTTTTATGTGTACTTGAATCTGAATTGCTTTTGGGACTAGAGAAATCAGTGGCTAATAAACCTCCATGCCTTTTGTCATTCACCAGAGGAAAGGCGATTGAATACATGAGTAGGGGAGAGATTTGGGTATCTGTAAATGAGAAGTAAAATTGCAGCAATATTCAGTTATATAGATTGCAGCTGAGAGGCAACAATGAAACCTGCAGTAGTGAGTGCAGCTTCATCAGTATCCTGCTGATTATGTCAATGGAGCACCACAAGGAAGAAATAATTGAGAAGAGGGGGAAAAATTGCATAATGGAAAGCTAAACATTTATGAATTTTACAGGTCTGGGTCATTGAATGCTGAAGTCATGAATATTTCCAGCAGTTATTTCCACCACATCTCAAATCATGTGTTGTGCTTAATAGCATACTCTGGTAGAAATTACATTTTAAACATTTGTGAAATAAAATGGCTCCATCTTACTAAGACTAATTTCATTTCGCGGATCGTAAAATACACACAAATAACTTTTTTTGTTACACTTTTCAAGCTTGCTCTCAATAAAAATATTGTTCAAAAGTGATATTTACCTTTATTTTTCTTGTTTTCTTCATATCATGTCACATTTAATGTTGCCTTGGTAAACAAGTACACAAAACTGTGATAAAATGTATAGAATAATTTGTTTAAAAATTGAGATATCTATTTATTAAGAGACTTTACTATTGAAAAAATAATGAAAGCATGGGAAAAAAAAGTTTTAGTGTGACCTTCATATAAACAAAGGAAAAAAATCTATTAGTTTTAATAAAAATCAACCTCTGCCAAAGTTGAAGAAATGCTTAAGCTCTGCATTAAAATATCACTGATATTCTTCAAAATGACCTCAGACCAACCCTGTAGTTCCAGCTGCATGCAGGAAAGACAGAAAAGGATATTATGAGCAGAAAATGTAATAAAGTGAATGCCACAATGCCATTTACATCACAGTAGTGCAAAAAGAAAGACAAAACAGTCTAATGAAACACATTTATAATACAAAGGCAATACTGTATAACTAAAGTCGATAGAGACCGATATAGAACTAAAATATCTGCACTAATAAAGTGGTTAAACTGTAGCGGTACACTTTTGGATCCCAGTACTCCAGTCTCAAGCCTCTGTGAGCTTCAGGGTGGTCAAAGAGCTGAGAGCTAGTGCTGCTTTAAAGTGAAGAAGACTTTCAGATGGTAACTATGTGTCATTTGGGGATCAAAGTAGATCTACTAACATTTCGGAGATTAGGGCTATTTGAGCATGAGTCAGATGCTTTTCAAAAAACAGCTAGTCTGGTTGTTAAGACTAAAAAGTGGTTTTCTAATAATCAGTTGAGAAGCTGCTTAGCACTGGCACCCCCCCCGCCCACCCCTACAGCTAAAAGATGCCGCATAGCTAGTTTGTAGTGGCACATTTGCAATAGGTATTTTGTTTGCATTTAAGCATCCATTATCCATCATCAAGTATTGTAATGCAAAACAACACAAATCAGACTTAATAGCACCCTTCCTTTAATGCTAAACGGCTCTCGTCTGCTAAGGCAAGACACTCAGACAACAACCATTGCTTTTTTCAAGCACTGGTAAATAGTGAGATTTTAGGCGTTATTCCTAAACCCGGCTCTTTAAAAAATAAAAATGAGAAATGGTCACAAAACGCAGCCAAAATCACATTAAATACAAGTGTTTGTTTTTATTTACACTGTATCATTTGCTTTAGATGTTCAATTACATTACATATGTTTGACATTTTCGTTACATGTCGGTTTTTTTGTTTTTCTTCTGCACTGGGCCGAAAGGTTCAACTTCAGAGGCAAGTATAGCAAACTTGCAGATTCAATTCCATATCTATATTCTGAAAGGTTTTCCAGAGGAGTTTGTTCATATAATAATTCCCTCAGTATATTGGTATTCTTAAAACTGCTTTTCTTCTGGCAGTATTTCTGAGTTTAAAAGATCCCGTCTGTAAAACTGTTGAAAAAAGCCAGCATATGCTGGTAGGTATGTGTGAACCTGGCTGCTGGTCATGAGCTGGTCCTTAGCTGGTCATGTGCTAGTCCTAAGCTTGTCCTGAGCAGGAGCTAGTTGCTTAAGACCAACCTAGGACCAGCACATGACCAGCTTAAACCAGCTCAAACGCCGCCATGCTGTAAAACTACTAACCAGCAAATGCCTGTGTAAGAATCTTTAACTTTAATATGTCAACAAAATGAAACAAGTATTCTGAACCTTGAAAATATATGCCAATTAGTGCATATTTAATAAGATTATGTTTTGTCTACATCTAAAAAATGATATTTCAGACAACTTGTAATGCAAAACAATTGTAATTAATCGACTGAGAATTATGGTGACATCTGTTAGTCAAAATTTGTACCCAGTTTACCTCTGGTGTCTTGCCTTACGTCAGTCAGCACATAACATCTATAACTGAGATGATTGTGAATAAATCCATTGTGAAGATGCAACCCTTGGAGCGTGAGAGCTGTCAGTGGATCTGAGCAAAGCACCATCACAACTTCTATTATAATGCTGCTTTTCTAACTTTCAACTCTGTTTACTCTCATCTCCTGGATAAGAAATATGATGCCAGAGGAGGCTGATAGTGACTAAGATAAAGTAACCCCACTTTAAACTCAGTTTTGAAACAGAAACCTTATTGATATATATTTTTAATCTCCTCATCTTCCTCTCAGATTTTGACACTCAGCAACAGCGATTTTTTACACTCTACAGTTCTTATCATAGTCATCCAAGGCCTGCAGGTATCCATAGATGCACAGCCAATGCCAGACACATCGTCCAGAGGAACAGGCGTTCCCATCATGGAACCCCCACCCCCCCACCATTCCTTCCCACTCGGTTCCCCCAAACAAACCCCAGAGATCAGACACCATTTGCAGAGATTTACTGTTGCCATGGAGATGTCTTATCACCATGGCAGTTTCACTGAAAGTTTGTCCTTCAGCGATACAAGCTTTCCATTTGCAAGATGCTAGCGGAAATGTGGTGTATATCATATTCAACATTATACAGGCTGAACTGAACGCTAATGGTCGTAAATAGTTGTGTTATTGAAGTTACGCCTCTAAACTGTTATAGGCAACGAGAGAAACAAAGTTCCATCAATTACTGTGAAGTAACCCAAAGGCATGTGACAAAGGTGGACATTTTTGCTGCCTAAGCATAAGCAATGTGTCTGAGTAAGTCGAATAATATGAGCCTGTCCTTGAACAAGAGATCCATCAATCCATCAATTAAATGTCAGTTTTTTAAAGTATGTTAATGGAATAAAATAAAACAAATGAATTGTAAGTTGATGGTGCTATTATAGCGATTCTACTATTTATTAGGCTGCTAAATAACAATATTGGTGAGGTTGATTATGATGATGATTATTATTATTAATGGCAGCGAATCACTTTTTAATAGTTTTGTATACAAAAAATGATCAATTAAGAGGATCTTTTTCATCATTTACTGATAAAAATATCACACAACAAAATAAAATAACTATAATGTTAGATTTTCTAAATGCTTTGCTGCAATTAAAAATAAAAATGGATGAATTGCATGTTAACATGTTATCTGTCACCAATCCAGTCCATGAATTTCCGTCTGCTAGCCATCAGAGGTCAACCTTTCCATTTTCATTGACTCTCGCAATACACACTGTCTACATACACCCCGGACTCCCATCATTCATTGCACTGATTGCAAACAGCACTGATTGCACACAGCTGTAATAAATCACACATCCCCTATTTAACACTCACTCTTATCCCGTCCCTCTCTCATGGACTGGATTCGTGACATTATCTATGAAAGCAATATTATATATAACAAAATTATAAACCCATGCTCTTTATTACCATATGTTGTTAAAAACTTTATTTATTAGGGTTGTTAATCAATTTTAATATTGGTTTATTATTATTATTAATCACTGTGAACCTTATTTTGATTGTGAACATAAATTCTCAATTAAGAGGGTATTCCTTTACCTCATTTAGTGATAAAAAAAATTAACAATGAAAGTTATGTCAGATTTTCTAACTTTTTTATGGTGTATTATCACCATTAAAAAGAATAAAGAACTGCATGTTAACGTGTTATCTATTAAAGTTGTATTATTTATAGCACTATATGAACTATTATTTATTTGTCTGCTTGTGCAAATGGACTGCATGCGAAAAGGACACATATAGAACAAACTGCAGGTCACACAACTTTGCTGCTTTTGTGTGAAATAAGCAACTGTCATCATTTCTCCTCTGTTGGGTTTCTTTGGCACCTTGTTTTTGTCAAAATGTCACAATTTCTGCCGACTAAACTAAACTACAAATGCACTTTCTTCCCCCCCGTCTTTCTGCAGGCATCTCCATGCCAATCCCAGTGCTGGGTCTGCGCGATCACACCAAAGTTTTCAAGGATGGCAGCTGCCTATTGACTGACAACTCTTTCGTGTTGATTGGGTCCTTTGTGGCCTTCTTTGTGCCATTGACCATTATGGTGGTGACCTACTTCCTGACTATCAGCGCTCTGCAGAGTGAGGCCACTCTCTGCCTTGACCAACTGGTGCCCAGGCCCAAATGGAGTGCAGGATTCACTCTCAACTTCCTCCCCGGACCCTCATTCTCGCCCTCTGAGAATAAACTGTTCTTGCGACACTCGTTGAGCCGTGAGGCGGGGGCAGAGTCGGGGGTTGTGACGCCACCTTTCGGACGCCATACGGTGCAGTCCATCAGCAACGAACAAAAAGCCTCCAAAGTTCTGGGCGTGGTTTTCTTCTTGTTCGTGGTCATGTGGTGTCCATTTTTCATCACTAATGTTTTAGCGGTGGTTTGCGAGCCAGCGACGTGTGACGCCGACATAATGAACGGACTGTTGAATGTGTTTGTGTGGGTCGGTTACCTTTCCTCCGCCGTTAACCCGCTGGTTTACACGCTCTTCAACAAGACTTACCGCTCAGCCTTCGCTAGATACATCCGATGCCAGTTTCATGAGGAGAAGAAACCGCTACAACTAATTCTGGTCAACACCATTCCACCACTGGTCTATCAGTCCACACACCTGCCGCTCACTGGATCAATAGGCAATGGGGATTTCTCTCTGCCCCTTCCCAATAAAAAATATCTGTCCAAAAGCAGCAAAAATGAGAGTGTCAGCTGCTTGTGAACTCACAAAATGCCAGCCATAATCCTGGATTTTCTTCTGGGTTTCATGTTTGGCATTCTCTCTGACTAACCTCTACAGAAATCAGCTCTGATTGGTCTAAAGTATTAGTATTCAAAGCCCAAATGCATCTATGAACGAACGACTTCACTATCCATGACTTTATCACAGGGTACTGATACATCAAAAGACCTTCGTCTGATCGGGATCTTTCCTGACCATAAATGTCAGTTGAATCAATGGGATAAAACTTCTCTGGTTATAAAAATTGTATATAAGTGTTAAGTCAAAATTTCGGTTTGATGTCAAGACTTGTAGGTTTTTTACGTAGCACTTTATATGCAGAGAGTGAAGTCTAAATTCATGGGAGCTCCGCCAAGTGTTGGTGTTTGTTTTGGTTTTTGTTTTTTTTTTTTTTTTTTTTTTTTTTTTTTTTTTTTTTTTTTTCAGCGTTCTGGTTTTGAAAACAAGTGTGGGATAAAAGTGTGATGGGACTAGAGTTTTTGTACTGTGTCAAACGATTGAGATGCTGTAGCCTCATTCGTATAAGCTGACTTGTGTGCTGCTGGTTTATCATTTTAGCAGACATTTGTATTCAATGAATCCAGACACAGAAGCTCTCTTGAAGGACAAGATACTGGTTTTTGGACCTTACCTTTAAAAATATGAAACAAACCATGTCTGCGGGCAACGAATAAGTACCACTTTTATTCAATTATTAGAAGTGGCTTTTTAAATTATTCCTATTATAGGATAAGAACTAAAACAAAACCCTATAGAAGCCTGTTTCCACTTCAGAGTAAAAATAAAAGAGGTAATTGTGAGATTAAGTTTAAATAAGAAATAAAGTCACATTGTGAAATATAAAGCAATAAAATGAGATACACTGCCGTTGGGTAACTATTTGTTTTTGAAAAAAACAAAAAAAAATACAGTAAAAATAGTAATTGTGAAATATTATTACAGTTTAAAATAACTTTTCTATGTGAATGTGTATTTTAAAATGTAAGTTATTCCTGTGGTGGCAAAGCTGAATATTCAGAAGTCATTACATGATCCTTCAGTGTCACAAGTCCTTTAGAAACTGTTCATATGATGATTTGTGACTCAAGAAATAACTATTTTTATTATCAATGTTGAAACAGTTGCTGCGTAATGTTGTGGAAACCGTTAATTTTTTCAGTGTTCTTTGATGAATAGAAAGTTCAAAAGAACAGCATATGAAATAGAAATATTTGGTAACATGCTAAATGTAGCTTTTGGTCTATTTAATGCATCCTTGTTGAATAAAAGTATTGATTTATTTTTTAAAATGTGATTCCATAAAGTATGTATGTAGTGTATAAATCCACGTTGTTACAAAATTCATTGTGAGAAATGAAGTCACAAATACGTATTTTACTTGAGGTGGAAATGAGTTCCATAGAAATTTCTCAAATAAATCTTTTGAAAAGACTACAATCCAGATTAGAAACCATGTTGTTTGACCAGTATTTTTCTGGTGGTAAACATCAGCTATTTTGGTCTACCAGCAGGACCAACCCCAAACTAGAGGAAACCAGCATAAACCAGCCTGGCGCAGCATGAAAAGTCTAAACCTTTCAATTTAAAACGGAACTAAGTGTCTGCTTTTCACCTTGTCATTTGAACCTGTCAAAAACTATTTATGAGACCTTTTGGAGTTGCACATATTGTTCAGATAGTGGCAGTATTCAAACCCAACACTTACGTATGTCAGATTTGAAGTTCTTTGAAAACATGGTTTTAAGAACACCTGTAAGTTGTTGGTTTTGAAAATGTACCTCTGGATTCAGGGTTCTATGGCAACACGAGGGGTTCAGATCTCAGCACCTTGTGAAAACCTCTGATCTGTTTTCTGATTCTATTTCCAGTGTCTGAATTGACAGCGGTGTTGTCGTTGTTGTTGTTGTTATGGTGATGGTCATAAACTTGTTTGGAGACATTGAATGAGTCATCTCTGTTATGGATAATTATGCCAGGTGTATATGTGTATTAGTGCAGAAGGCTATTTAGCTGCCCTCATTCCAGTATATCAAAGATATATTAAGCAGCCTGACAGCCATAGCTGTAGATAAACATTTGTAACTCAATGTTCCAGAGAGAACATTGTTTTTCTAGGGTTTTCTGCCAGCCTCTGTATTTATCAAGTCCACCGCTTGACCTGAATGGTCATAATTTGGCTCTGTTATGGCTGGCCATGACAGTAAGAGCATGAAGTTACATTAAGCCACACTGCACATGCAGAACTCAATAAAAGAATGTAAAAGCTGCACATTTTAAATGAATGTGGCAAAAAAAATTCAGAGAAAAATGGGAGCTGTTCAGTATATAATCCTTAAAACCATAGTAGATAAACATGACTTGAAAAAAACAAAAAATGCTATTCTACAACCCCATAGAAAAATCCTGATAGAACACATTGTGAATTAGCCTTCCGGTTAGCCTAGACAGAGTGAAACAGCTTGTACTGTCCTTTCAACATAACTATCTTGTACTTCTGACAGCAAAAACAAAATAGTAAGAGCTGAATATGTGCCAGAGATTCCGTTAAACGTCACAAGGGCATCAAAGTGAAGAGCGCAGACTTGATCGCTGCTATTGTACACTAGATTTTGGACATTCCATTAAGCTGACAGAAGTGGACACAGAAAATATTTCCATTATGCTGGGTCTCCCCTGAGTCACTACAAGAAGTCATGAATATGGATGAATTTTTGTAGACTGTAAAACAATCAGTTGTGAGAAAGTCATGTTCCATCAGCCGCAGGGTGATTTGCCAATTACCCGCAGGCTAAGACCAGCTGCCTGAATCACCACAATATGTTTGCAGTTGTGTACATACATAGAAAATACATAGAAAAAATGTTCTGAATTGAAATTTCTACAATACTGATTTGTTCAGTATTGTAGATAGCCTAGCTTCCTGCAATATAGAAATATGAATTTAATAATGCTTGAGTAAAATTTGAAATAAATAAATAACTAGTTATATTAGTTAGTTTAAAGCTGCAGTCCACAACCTTCCATTTTATTTTGGTTAAAAATGATCCAAAATCTATTTCTGGGCAAGTACATAACCGGCCAGTGTTCAAAATGATCTCCTTACCTTAGCCTGATTCTCAACGGCAAGCTTGTAATAATGGTTTCTAATTTGAGTGTTGGGTAGGTTTTTGCGGGAAATACAACCATGCTGCCGTTTATCTTCGCGTTATTATGTCACATCTGTAAACATAAAAAAAAGAGTCCCAGCTATATCACATGTGAGGATGCTGCAGGTGGCAGATCATTTATAGCCTTTATAGCCTTTAAAAACTTATCATTTTGATGGCGGATTGTAATCTAGAAAGGTCGTTACGACAGTCGTCAGTAACAACTGGAGTTAGTCACCAGTAGACTACAGGTAATGCCAATACACACTAAATACAGGTGCATCTCAATAAATTAGAATGGTGTGGAAAAGTTTATATCAGTAATTCAACTCAAATTGTGAAACTCGTGTAATTAAATAAATGAAATGCACGCAGACTGAAGTAGTTTAAATCTTTGGCTCTTTTAATTGTGATGATTTTAGCTCACATTTTTTGTTAACAAAAACCCACTGATTCACTATCTCAACAAATTAGAATATTGTGACATGCCAATCAGCTAATCAACTGCAAAGGTTTCCTGAGCCTTCAAAATGGTCTCTCAGTTTGATTCACTAGGCTACACAATCATGAAGAAGACTGCTGATCTGACAGTTGTCCAGAAGACAATCATTGACACCCTTCACAAGGAGGGTAAGCCACAAACATTCATTGCCAAAGAAGCGGGCTGTTCACAGAGTGCTGTATCCAAGCATGGTAACAGAAAGTTGAGTGGAAGGAAAAGTTTGGAAGAAAAATTTGCACAACCAACCGAGAGAACCGCAGCCATATGAGGATTGTCAAGCACAATCGATTCAAGAATTTGAGTGAACTTCACAAGGAATGGACTGATGCTGGGGTCAAGGCATCAAAAGCCACCAAACACAGACGTGTCAAGGAATTTGGCTAAAGTTGTCGTATTACTCTTGTTAAGCCACTCCTGAACCACGGACAACATCAGAGGCGTCTTACCTGGGATAAGGAAAGAAGAACTGTGATGTTGCCCAGTGTCCAAAGTTCCTCTTTTCAGATGAGAGCAAGTTTGTATTTCATTTGGAAACCAAGGTCCTAGAGTCTGGAGGAAGGGTGGAGAGCTCATAGCCCAAGTTGCTTGAAGTTCAGTGTTATTAAGTTTCCACAGTGTGTGATGATTTGGGGTGCAAGTCATCTGCTGGTGTTGGTCCATTGTGTTTGATCAAGTCCAAAGTCAATGCAGCCATCTACAGGAGATTTTGGAGCACTTTATGCTTCCTTCTGCTGACCAGCTTTTTGATATGCTGATTTCATTTTCCAGCAGGATTTTTTGGCACCTGCCCACACTGCCAAAATCATCAAAAGTTGGTTAAATGACCATGGTGGTGGTGTGCTTGACTGGCCAGCAAACTACCAGACTGAACCGCATAGAGCATCTATGGGGTATTGTCAAGAGGAAATGAGAAACAAGAGACCAAAAAATAAAGATGAGCTGAAGGCCACTGTCAAAGAAAACTGGGCTTCCATACCACCTCAGCAGTGCCACAAAATGATCACATCCATGCCACGCCGAATTGAGGCAGTAATTAAAGCAAAAGGAGCCCTACCAAGTATTGAGTAATGTACAGTAAATGAACATACTTCCAGAAGGCCAACAATTCACTAAAATGTTTTTTTATTGGTCTTATGAAGTATTGGAAATTATGATCCGCACTCACGAGAACAATCTTCTTTTTCTTTTATTTTACATTCATTACTGAGTATCAGTCAGTAATTACATCAGTAATGAATGTAAAATAAAAAAAAAAAAAGATTGTTCTCGTGAGTGCGGATCATAATTTCTTATACTAAGTAACTCCTCTGTTTTTTTACTTGATCAACAGATGAAGCACCAAAATAAAAAAGATCAAAGTAACGCAAGAGCGCAGTGCAACGCGTTGTTAATCTGATGAAGTATTCTAATTTGTTGAGATAGTGAATTGGTGGGTTTTTGTTAAATGTGAGTCAAAATCATCACAATTAAAGAACCAAAGACTTAAAATACTTCAGTCTGTGTGCAATGAAATTGATTTAATGGACGAGTTTCACAATTTGAGTTGAATTCTGAAATAAATGAACTTTTCCACGACATTCTAATTTATTGAGATGCACCTGTATATGTAGTCACGCGATGCTGCTGTTGTTAACATTAACATTTTGAGAACAAATTATAACAATAATAATAATTTGCACGGTTTGATAAGATATGAGTTAAGAGATCTTTAGATTTAATCGCGATGTATTGTAATTAATTTTTTTCCCCTCAGTTGGGCAGAACAAAAGTGGTAGGCTACTTCAACAGTACAAAAGTATTTCTTCAGATGACATTTTCCAGTGAACATTCTTATTTGGGCCATACGTCCAAAGATGTAGAATCTGTGATTCTGAAGTACAGCATCCACACCGGTGCACCGGACTGACAGCCACACATACTCCTCAAAACATTCGATTTATCCATGCTGGAGCTGTGCAGCCACACAACCCACGCAAGGAAGATAATTCCGCAAATAACTGCAATTGCAGGTTTCGAACAAAGATGGCGACAAAGAGACAAAACTTACGAACTGCAGCTCTATCATTCTCAAAAAATAAATAATAACTAACCATGATTTCGTTTTTGAATTAATAATATTTAACATGCGAATTTTGCATGAATTTGTTATTTTCAATAAAAAACTGTCATTTAGAGGAACAAACTATGCTTTCAATGTACTGTTTTTCTTTTTTAGCGTTTTTATTATGCCAAAAAAGTGAGAAATTATCATTTAAGATTTTTATAAATGTAATTATTTTTTATTGAAGCAATTAATAATTGAAAGTTTGCTGAGGTTCCATGGTTGTATATTAATATGTAAATAATATCTTAACACTCAATGCAAACTGACATATAGCATATATATATATATATAAATGTCAGGTTACGTGTTGTGTGCGTCGGAGTGTGTCTTATCTGTGTGTGGGGTGTATCAAGAAGATTTATATATGGACTGGACCTGCATGTTCCTAATCAGAAGGTGCAGCCGTGGCTGCTGGGGAATCAGAAGACAGTGGGTGGCCATTTTCTTCAAAATTAAATAAACTTAAGGTGATGTTTTTTTTTCCATTTCATTCACGGACCCCAAAAAACATGCACACGTACCAAAACACACCTACACATGGAATCACCTCTCTCTCTTGCTCTCTCGCTCTTCAAACACACACACTCACACATATTCACACACACACACACAGAGACAGAGTGATTTAAATCAATTAAAGAACGCTTTGTAAACAGTTTAGTCTTCATGCCGGAGGGCTTCATCTAACCCAGAACTAACTAGTACGCCCACCTAGATTAGTGTGAGTATCAATCCTCCAGGGGTAGAGTTATACGTGTGAGAGAGAGAGATGGGAAAGCCAGGCTCAATGCAAAGTTCTTTGAACTTTAAGTAAGAAATGCCAACTGTCACAGCTGCTCAAAAATGAGAGCGTGTGAAAAAGAGAGCGATGGAGAAATAGAGAGAGAAAGCTGGCGTAAGAGGCACGAGTAAAGAATGAACCCTGTTTGACACTCCTTTCATGTATTTTTCTGGGGTTCTCCTAAACCCTCTTCTGAGCTGATGCTAAATTATTCACATATGTCACATCATGCCTGTAATCCTAATTAATGAATCATCTCCGCGATACATGGGAAGCTCATTTAAAGAGTGCAGCACAGAGTCAAGGAACAAAGGTGAAAAAGATTACTGCAATTAAAACGGCAAAATCACCACATATAAACACATTTTCTATCTTCTACCTTCCTTTTCTCTCCCCTTTCCCTTTCATACCTCATGCTAAATTACTTTTAGACTGACAGGCAGTAGATGAAATGATCTCGGATTCCGCTGATCCGGCCAGAAATTGGCATTTGAGCTTTTCACTGACCGCAGCGGCAATGTCAAGCATTTGCCACGTCTGCTTCCTGTTGACTATGGATGCCTGACCTTTGTGATTTCTTTTAAGCTGTTATGATAGCTTCATCTTTCTAATGGGATGATTATCTAGTCAGCTGGCTAATCGACTACTCAGTGCACGTATATTTTTCACACAAAAGCGTGTGTGACTCTTAATTTGAGTAACGCGGTCTGCAGGCACATAAATATGTTGGTCATAATAGCTGAAGACACTCATCATGTTAAAGCTATTGTAATACAGGCCGGTTCTGGCCACTTAAAGATGTCATAAGAACACTTAAAAATGTATTATGTGTTTCTCATACAGTACACTCTTAAAAATAAAGGTGCTTCACGATGCCATAGAAGAGCCTTTTTGTCTAAATGGTTCCATAAAGAACCTTTAACACCTGAAGAACCTTTCTGTTTCACAAAAGGTTCTTTGTGGCAAAAGAAGGTTCTTCAGATTACAAAAAGGTAAGAAAGAAATGGTTCTTTAAAGAACTTTTGACTGAATGGTTCTTTGTGGAACCAAAAATGGTTCTTCTATGGCATCGCTGTGAAACCCTTTTTTGGAACCTTTATTTTTAAGAGTGTATGTGATATATCTAAATTCATTTTCAAATAGCACACCGAGGTGTGAGATATATACTCTCTCAGGGTGAATGTAGGCACCCACAGCGCTAATGTTTCTACAGCTTTTCTGACCTTCTGCTTTTTTCCGCTAGGGTACAATTTCTAAGCAGCTTATTGGGTTTTACAGCTGTAATCTAAACTGCACCATAAAAGCATCATAATTCTAGAGCGCGTTCTTAGAATCAAAGATCTGCGGAAGATTTATGTGCAGTCAAGGCCAGTTGGCTAGTTTCTGCATGCAGCTATGCTTCATATTTCTTTTGAGAGTGCCAAGAAAACAACACACTTTCAGTTTCAAAAACAGAGCATTTGGAAATTGCTGGAGTGCAGGCCATCGCTCAGTGTGAAATCAATCTATTGAAATGGTTTGTGGAAAGGTCCCTCGTCGGTTCTGATCTTCACAGTTTCGGCAAGAGCAGTGAATCACGTGACCATGTCATTTCCTTTTTTCAGTTGTGCTCTTATCCTCAGGTGATCAGTAAAGAATTAGGGCAGAGAGGGAGACAAGAGGGTGGGAGTATAATTTCTGGTCATTCACAGCTTATTAATAGTTTAAATGTGCATGCATTGAGCATTAATGTTCTAAAATAGATAAATTATATTTTTAAAATTCACAAAAAAATGTTGTGATGTGTTAAAAAGCAGCAATAAATAAATAAAATAAGGATAATTCTATTAAAAATAAATGACATTAATTTCATTTAAAATAATCAATAAAATAAAAAAAATAAATAAAACTGCTAAAATGTGTCAAACTGCCTAAATCTCAACTGCAGATTAAGTAGTAGCAAATAACTAAAATAAATGCTACATAAAACTAAATAAAACTACGAGGGGGGTACTTTCTGGTAATTCACATCTTATAAATGTGCATGTACTGAAAATTTATGTTCTAAATGGATAATAAATGATATTTTTAAATCATAAAAAAAGTTAATGTGTTAAAAAGCAGCATAAATGTTTAAATAAAAGGAGAATTCTATAAAAAATAAGTACAGTCATTTAAAAAACAGAGAAAATAAATCAGATTTAAAAATAAATAAAACTGCTCAAATTTGTCAGAATGAGTGGTAGTCCTAAATCCTAAATCGTAACTGCAGATAAATCGTAGAAATAATCAACATACATGCGAAATACAACATAAGAAACTAGCAAAAAATGATTGATGTGTCACCGTATGGATATCCTAAATCCTAAATCTGCAGAATTCAATAAACTCTCTCAAATATAATTCAATAAAGGAATTCATTAAACAAAAAAATCTAATAAATAATATTTAAAAATAAATATGATTCAATCAAAATTAAGCATTCATTTTTAATGTAGAAAAATAAAAAGATCCATTTAGCAGCAGTTAGAGAATGCTTTAGAATGATTTAGTGTTCAGCAGGACAAAAGCAATCCACCTTAACCATCACAAGGTTAGACTATATTCTTGATGTGTAGCTGTAAATCAAATCAGTTTGCAAGTGTGCATCACCTTGGCTGTAAATCTCACTCTTTTCATGCTTCATCAGCATGTACTTATGCTAAATTAGTAAAAAAAAAAAAAAAAAAAACGAGTTCAAATCACTTGGTTAAAAAAAAGTAATTTTGTATCACAAGGTGATTATGGCTCACCTCATCTTAATATTGGAGGTTAGCCTTTTGTCAAATGTGCGAACATTGAGAGTATTATTAAGCCTTTCAAATCAGTAATCCATTCAGACCTTAGTGATGATTCATTCTGGTGGACGTGTGATCAATTTCCCTTTCAGCTAGACAGATGTATTATGTGTGAGTCAGTCGACGGAAACCAAAGACTGTGGCTCTCTTGACTGATGCTGCATGTGTGAAGCTTAATTAACAACATGCAAATAATGGCCCTTATAGAGTGTCCAGATAAAGAGTATTATGGTGAAAGTATAGTTTGTGTCCCAAATGACATACATATTGAATTTTTAGGGTATTAATTGTATAAGCTTATTTCGTCATTGAGCATTGGAGTGCAAGGAAAGCTTGCCATTCAAGTGCATGGAGTATCCACTTTGTTTTTTGGGGGGTTAAATAAGTGAATCATATGAGTTTTGAGTTTAAGTGAATTTAAGTGGATCAAACCTGTTTTACAGAATATGTAAGTTTGTTGCGCATAATTCACTTTTTTTGTTGTTGTCACAATTCAGACTTTCATTCTAAGAATTACAAGAAAAATGTCAGAATTGTGAGATGAAAAGTCACAATTACTTTATATTTATTTATTTATTTTGACCCTGTGGCAGAAACAAGCTTACATACACCCAACAGTGCATATTTGGAAATATTAGAATGCTGGAAAATTATAATTGTTCAAATGATTACTCTAGCTGCTACCAGATAAAGCAAAATACTTCGCTTAAATGTTTTGTGGTCTCTGTTAGGGAAACAATACAAAAAAAATGTTGAAGGTAAAATGCCTTTACAGATGGCTGATGGAGAGAGATTGATTGTGTTTTTCCTGTTCTTCAGTGTGTTTTTGCAGTTAAATTAAGTATGCATTCTGTTCCGTGCTTGGGCAATTTTCTGGACAGCCTATGATTTGTCTTTAACAAGGGGACAGTAATGTATTTTCTGCCGTATGTGGTCATTACTGTTTATTTTGTTTTTAGAAAGGACGTGCTTATTGTTTTGCGATGCTCATCGTGACATGTTTCAATGTAGTTTGTCATTTCATCCGCATCACATTTAGCATGCAGTTCAGTGGAAGTAGGCGCTGAATCATGCGGAGTGGTTTATAAATGATGGCAGTACTTAAGGAGACTGAAACAGAAGTCGGTTTCAAGTGAAGGACACCAAAAGAATAAAGTTCATTAACAGCCCATAAGGATAAGCGAGTCAATATGGCTAGGGCATTTGATGACAAACAATTTGATTTCATGGGAAATTAGATGGTGTGATGTGAAAGACAAATTAAGATTTTAGTAGAGCCAAAAGCGTTATCGTAACTGATGTAATGTTATCTGCAATATTACACCGTTAGGCAGAGCACTGATATATCATTTGCAGCTGCACGTCCTGCACTATAAATGACAAAGTGTCCAAAACAATCAGTTGACTCTTTTGTTTGCACCACGGGTACAACATAACCATCAAGTTCTAATTTAATCTTGACTAACTATATACATCATTATCCAGGACTGCCTCTTTTGGCCTCTGTTGACAATGTTATTCACAAAGTTCATAATTGCATTATGTCATAATTAAAGGACAAGCGTGTTTAATCATTTTCAATGGCAAGTGTACATGTGTGTAGCCTATACAGAAAGAGAGAATTATTCAAATCCATTTCCAACTAAATAATGTGATCTAAGGAGCAGATGGGCTGCACAGATTACTCAAATGTTTGTATTACACAAAATTGAATCCTGAGGAACAACTTTCTCTCTACCAATAGCACTTGAAAATGCTCGTTTGGCTCACTGTTCTCTGACTGTTCTGAGAAGAGTTCTCTGTGAGATGTGTTTTAGTGCTATCAGCCTCAGATTTCAAATAGAACATAGTCAGAGGAATCTTGAAGACCAGTGTCATCTTTCTAGAGTACAAATAGGCTATGTTACCTTTCAATAAATCATGGATCACTGTCCAATAAATCTGACATTTACATTTAATTCATTCTGACTTTTGAACAATAAACGGGCTAATTTCATAATCACAGTTATAGCTATAATTAAAGAACTGCAAGTATAAACTGGTAAATGCGCACACTACCAGGTTCAGTCAATACTCTTTCAAACTAAACAAACATATCTCTCGAGCGCCCCTTTTTGTCCAAAACGTAGAAGCACAGACTATACGAAAAAACGTAAGGGGGCGTGACTTTACGTCTCACTGAACTCTGGATCCTGTAGCTGCAGCGGGAAGTGCCACAAAATAATATCCAGCCCGTTATCTTGCATGAAAGATAGTGTTACACGGGAGCTAAATAAAACGTGACTTTCTTTAGCGACAGTTTTGGCATCATTTCAAACGTCCTGAGGCGCTTCTATGGGTCGTTTTCTGCAGATCCTGCAAGCGGTGCTGTGAGTTTGGCAGGCCAGCTACTCCAGTGCGCATGCGCAGACTCCACGAGTCCAGCGTGTTGAAATGAATCTTTTAAAAGAAATTAGTTAACAAGCTTTAAATGGTGTTCAGATACGTAAAAGTGAATTAAAATATCACCCTTTATGTACCAAAGTCAAACCATGAAGTAATGTTTGTGCCTATGTTTGCATGCGAGTGAAGGGTGATTCTGAAATATGATCTTTCATAACTCAAACTTTGATATTTCTCAGCACAGTAAACGGTGCAATGGCATTAACGCAAGTTTCTTCTAATAAGCGCTGCGATGGATATCAGAAAGTGTTCGAACATGACAGGTGAGAGACTGTAGGCTTCATTAAACGCCTGAATGAATATTCACCTACTGCTCTTAACAAAAACTCTATTTCCAGCTCCGAGTTAAAATGCAAAATGAAGTTCGCCATTTACCTTCCTCCCAAGGCTGAGAGCTCCAAATGCCCAGTGTTATATTGACTCTCAGGTGCTTGAATTCATTTCGTTTCTCTTGAGTGAACGAGTCGAGCTACTATTTCTGTATACTGCATATTGAAGTATACGAAGCTTATTTAGTTATATGTCTAAGGCCTGGTTTTACAGACAGGGTTTAGGTTAATCCAGGATTAGGCCATAGTTCAATTAGGATATTTAAGAATCTTTTATAAACGTGCCTTAGAAAATAACCAGTACGGGTGCACTTGAAACAAACACGTGACACTAAGAAGAGACATATTTTAATGTCAGTGCAAGTTTCTTTCAGGTAGGCTTAAGCCTTGTCTGTGAAACTGGGGGTATGTGTATTTACATTTGTTACCCTGGAGCACAAAACCAGGTCATAGTGCACGGTATATTTGGGAGCAATAGCAACAGTGGTCATATTCCTAGGATTAATACAATGATTATTTTTTTTATGCCAAAAATCATTAGGATATTAAGTAAAGATCATGTTCCATGAAGATATTTTGTAAATGTCCTACCGTAAATATATCAACACTTAATTTTTGATTAGTAATATGCATTGCTAAGAACTTCATTTGGACAACTTTAAAGGCGATTTTCTCCATTTTTTTTTTTTTTGCACCCTCAGATTGTAAAATAGTTGTATCTCGGCCACAAATTGCCCTATCCTAACAAACCATGCATCAATGTAAATCTTATTTATTCGACTTTCAGATGATGTATAAATCTCAAAAATAACCCTCGAGACTGATACTTAGGTCTCCAAAGGGTGCATCACATTCTAATCAACCTCATAAACTTTTAAATATTAGCCCGAGAAAAAGCAATTTGTCAAAGAGCCAATATTCATTATATACACAACCAGTAATGCACTTTAAAATATATTGAACCATCCACTGTGTTTTGCAGGATTGTCATGCACAGAGCAAAACTTCATCACTAAGGCAGGGAGTCAGCAGGCGGCTTCTGAACATGGGATCATCTACATAAACATCTCAACATTTATCTACATAAACATCTCAACATTTACAGTTTACAGTCTTGCCGGTCCATCTCTGGAGAGATTACACCCTATTACTGACTTCTGCTCAGCCTAATCCCAGAGATACATGGGCCAAAATATAATAATTATGCATACTGAGATCCCTTGGGAGGTCAGTACATTACTGCAACATATAGATAAACAATTAAGAGTCTCCCCTGAGGATCAAATAGTATTGTGACTTCCCAGTTTAGGTCAGGGGCTAGAGTTTCCCACCAGGCAGTCATTCCACTGCTTGGTAAAATGCCAATTAAAGCATAAATCCAATGTGAATTATTATTAAACCATACAAGTCTGTAGTGTCGCAGTAAGATATTGATAAACCACTTGTTATTGTCATGATCAGAAATATGTTAGCCAACCAATGCTAATATAGCCTTATTAGCACAAAAGCACATGCTCAGAAAAGGATGATTCTGCTCTGGTCAGGTGGCTGTAACATTGAAGGAGAGGATGAGAGCTGGGACCTTGGGACAGGTGCAGGATTTTACGTCAATGCCACCCAGGAGCCCTGGAAGACCAACTACCACATGTACTCGTATGTCACTGAGGAGGTGTGTGTACTTTAAATGCTCCAAAGTCTTGTTAGTCACTAGAATAACAAAGTGATACTCTAAGTACTTATACAAAGACTTTTACAATTAAATATTAAACATTGGCTTTTGCACTCAACAGCTTCATAACCTTTCTCTTGTTCTCAGCTCCCTCGGCTGATTAATTCTAACTTTCCTGCTGATCTGGAGAAGATGTATCTCTGGTCACTCCATGGGGGGCCACGGAGCTCTCATTTGTGCACTGAAGAATCCTGGGAAATATAAGGCATGTATATACTTGACATTACATAGACTGCTTCATCATTTAGTTGTTTTTGCAATTCAAATATTGAAAATACATTTTTCATTTCTTTTCACATGTGTCCATTTCAGTCTGTGTCAGCGTTTGCGCCCATCTGTAACCCTATACAATGTGCATGGGGACAGAAAGCTTTTCTCTGGCTATCTTGGACCTGACAAGTCCACCTGGGAGGTGAGAGATGATAATATGTGTATTCATAAGTTTGGCATCAGAAATGGGGGAAAAAATAAAAATAATGCATTATTTCAGTGAGGATATTGGTCAAAAGTGAAGACACGCACAGTGCTACAAAAGTAACTCAACCTTTCAACATAGATAATAAGGAATGTTTCTGGAAGACAACCTCTGCATATTAGAATGGTTTCTGAAGGATCATGTGACACTGAAGACTGGAGTTATGATGCTGAACATTCAGCTTTACCACCCCGGGAAGACATTTTAAAATCGCTTCAAATAAACGGTTAAGTTGTAATGATATTTCACAATATTACTGTTTTCAACTGTATTTATGATATAAATGCAGTCTTGGTGAGCAAGAGACTTCTTTCAATTCAAAGATATTAAAATCATACTAACCCCGAACTGTGAAAGTGTATAGCAGTGTGTGATCATTTTTTTTCTTAATCAAATGAACTTTTTTATTTTTTTACCTTAACGCCTACATTGTCCAGCATCAGGAATCCCTTTGTCTTAATTGTCTTCCTCTGTCATCTCCACAGTTGTATGATGCTACTGTATTGGCTGAATCATATTCCGGTCCTGAGCTTGATATTCTGATTGATCAAGGCCGTGATGACCTGTTCTTGTCTTCCAGTCAGCTGCTTCCTGACAATCTGATCGCTGCCTGTTCCAAGCAGAAAATTCCTGTTGTTTTCCGCCTTCAGCAGGTCAGTACTGAACCAACCCATGATGAATAAGAGGAACTGTACGCAGGGAAATCTAGTTAATTATATAGGACCTTGATGTTTAGTGCTGAGAGTCACATGCCTCAGCATTTTATGGTCACATACCAGAAAATTCTAAAATTTGTGTATTTTTTTCCCACAAAAATTATGATGCTGAATATTTGTATAAATTTGTTTTATATTTAAATGGTAAAGAAATGGAAGCATTTTCACTTGGTCTCAGACTGATGCTTGGTCAGGCCTTTAGATTTTAATACATTGACTTGGAATATTTAAAATTATTTTCCATTATAATGGTGTATATATTTTAAGAAAAACTCAGCTTTCTTTGGTTCCGTCTTGTTTTTCATTTGCTCTATCAGGGTTATGATCACAGCTACTATTTCATCTTCTCCTTCATCATCGACCACATCAAGCACCATGCCAAATATCTCAATGCCTGAAACTGTGCATCATGTCATGAGTATGGCAACCAGCCATTGTGCCTTTCAGATCATAACAACACCTAACACCTACAGGATCTACACAGCTGGAAATGACATCACAGCCATGTCCTGACTGGTTCACAATATCCCTCAAAAAAAAACAACAAAGAAAAAAAAAAAAAAAAAAAAAACGAATTGCAGGCACTCCTCTGTATTGTTCTAGGCAGACAATAGGGTATTTTTTTAAAGTGATAGTTCACCCAAAAATGAAAATTCTGTCATTAATTACTAACCCTCATGTCGTTCCAAACCCGTAAGACCTTCGTTCATCTTCGGAACACAAATTTAAGATATTTTTGATGAAATGTGAGAGCTCTCAGACCCTGCATAGACAGCAACGCAACTGTAATGTTCACAGGTCCAGAAACGTCTTACGCCACGGTAAACAGCCACCTGTGACACCCGTGCGCAACTTCATTTTTTACGAAGTTATGAGAATACTTTTTGTGCGCAAAGAAAACAAAAATAGCATAATTTATTCAACAATTCTTCTTCCCCCGAGTTACGTCTTCCGCCATTTTAAGAGTATCGCAACACATACGCACGCTTTCCCCTAAGCATAAACAACGCTGATTACGCAGATTACATTCATGCGCGTGCTTTCTCCCCCGAACGTAAACAACGCGGATTACGTCGATTACGCTCTTTGGTACTCTCCAAAATGGCGGAATACGTAACTCGGGGGAGAAGAATTGTTAAATAAAGTCTTTTTTTTTTTCTTTGCGCTCAAAAAGTATTCTCGCTGCTTCGCAAAACTGAAGTTGAGCCACTGATGTCACATGGACTGTTTTACCGATGGCCTTACTACGTTTCTGGACCTGGGAACACTGCAGTTGCATTGCTGTCTATGCAGGTCAGAGAGCTCCCCCTGTCGCTTCTGCCATAGGCAACTCTCATATATTTCAGTTCATAATATGCACTTTACAGTTAAAAGGTCAATAAATAGTTAAAATGTTCAGAATAATCATTAGAATAAATAAGTAATATATTTTTGTTAATACATGTCAATTAATTTCATATTATTCAGCTAAAACCATAGAAAAAGAGGGGAACCTATTTTTTGTTCCGCTTGGGAATTATTTAATTGTTGCTATCAGAATAGTTTTACCGGTGCACTACAAGTAGAAGAGCCACACGAGAAGAAACTGTAACCCTCCAAGCTTATTCCTCTCGAGTTAGAGAGGCCAATGAAGTATGTGTTTTATCGTGTTAATTGCTTTTCCGTATGAGAACGTGTAAGTTATATGACCGTTTGTTAATGTATAATTAGCCAATTAAGTGCATTTTCTTACGTGTTGAATGTGCACTTTATTTATTCGTTTTGTATGAATTTTTCGTTTATTATTATTGTGTAAAACACCACTTTTAGAGGGTTAATTTAAGTTTATGTATTTCCTTTCGTAGTTCTGACGGCATTGTTGGGGCATAAAATGGCTACAAGACTAGCATGTACAAGACATGTTGAAAACTCATGTCCAAATAAATGTCTGTTAAAAACAAGAACGACCTGAGCCTTTGATTCAACTCAAGGGGAGTAACAGTCAGAACTCAGGCTGTTTCATGCTGGAGGAGAGGAAAGCGGTGCCAGTCATAGCGGAGCCGTAAACGAGCAGCTCGTTAAGTGGTGACATCGCTCTCAAGCATCAAAGGAAAGACGGACTGCATGCACGTAAAGCCCAAACCAGCGCCAACCGGGGTCCAAGAGTGCAGCGTGGTTAAGCTAAGAAGTAACGCATTTAAAACAAGTTAAATGTGAAGACGTAGATTAACCTTGCTAACTTTAAAGGGACTCTATTAAGTGCTTAATGGGTAAAGTGCAGTGGTCAAAAATATAAGTCCAAACTTAAGTTATTGCTTGTTTAATATAAGGTGACTGTTACTAAGTTTATTTCAAGTTAACTACAAGTATTTTGCTAATTTAAGGGTACATCAAGGTATTTAAAGGTGAAGTCTTTACTATTTTATTTTTTTTTATATTGAAGGTCATTTGTCTTTTACTTTATAACAAGTGAAAAGTGTATTCCTAATTTTGGTTTAAGGTGTTTATGACACACATTTAAGTTTATCTTTAAAGAGTGAAGCTATTTAAGTTCATAAGCACATTTAAGAGCGTGATATCACTTAGTTGAGTTAAAGTCAAAAGTAACAAAGTCTAAAGCACACTACAATAGTGACATGGCTGATCAAGAATACTGTGACATTGAAGCTGTGGAGTTGCAGCAACAAGTAAGTCCTGATGATGAAACTCCGGACACAAGCCCACAAGAGCCAAGCACAAGTCAAGCTGCTAAAGAAGAGAGCTTGAGGAAAAGCCAAAGAGTTAGGAAACTCACTGAAAAGGGCCAAGCACTGCACGAAGAAAGAGTGAATAAGCTTCAAACTCGCTTTAAGGCAAGTTATGATGAATGGAAAGCTGCTGCTAAACAAGTTAAAGGAGTACTTGAAGCACCTCTCAGTGCAAGATTACATGATCACATTGTCCAGATCCAATATACCTCAGCAGAAGTAAAACAAGCCTATGACAAGCTGCGCAGTCATGAAACTCCTGACGGAGAGACACTTGTCGCAGAGTGGACACATGTGATGCTGTTTCTCAAAAGCTCATACAACAGGTTCAAGAATGTCTTGCAGAAGAAGGAAATGTAAAAGATCCAGCAAAGAGATCAACTCGCTGGAGTTAAGCTGGTTCAGTGTTCATCTCAGCAGGATCCCAAAAATCTTAAAGCTCAAGAAATACAGCAGCCTCCCAAAGATCCAAGAAGCACATGTTCAAGTTCAAGCAGGTTGTCTGTAAAGAAACAAGAAGCAGCAGCTAAACTAGCTGCAACTGAAGCCACTCTGAAAGTTATGGAGAAAATGGATCGCGAAAGAAACGAGCTTTAAAACCTTGAAGTAGAAAACCGACAAAGATTAGCAAAACAAGAAGAAGAAAATGCTGAAAAACTAAAGGCATTAGAACAGAAGCGAAGAGAGCTAGAATGTCTAGAAACTGTAAAGAAAATGAATGCTGCCAAAGCACGACTGAAAGTGTATGAGCAAGAAATCAACTCAGACGAAGAAATCTCAGACCTCCTACACGACAATGCTAAACAAAGGAAAGCTGCTCCTAAGCCAGTAAGTTTGCCTGAACTTCAGCTCGCACCATCACAACCCACTGCAAATCTGCAACAGTTTTCTGCTCCACAACAGACCACAAGGTGGCAACCTACAACCAATACCACACAAGAAGATAGCACCACAGCACTGGCTAGAGCGTTAGCAGAGTCCATTAACATAAGCCGTCTACCAGTACCAGAGCCTGCTGTTTTCAATGGCGACCCTCTCAAGTACAAAGATTGGAAAATGTCCTTTCAGACACTAATAGACAGGAAAAACATTCCAGTGAATGAAAAGATTTATTATCTCCGCAAGTATGTTGGCGGATCAGCCAGAAGAGCTGTCGAGAGTTACTTCCTGCTGGGTACGGATGCAGCGTACTATGCAGCATGGGACACTCTGGAGGAAAGATATGGAAGTTCATTTGTAATCCCCAGAGCCTTCAGAGATAAGCTAACATCAAGGCCAAAGATTGGAACAAAGGACAGTGCTGAGTTATGAGAGTTCTCAGACTTTCTCAGAGGCTGTGAAGCTGCTATGTTACAAGTCAAGAGTCTTGAAGTTCTAAATGATTGCAGCGAAAATCAGAAAATGCTAAGCAAGCTTCCTGATTGGCTAACAGCAAGATGGAATAGGAAAGTCATTGAGGTTGAAGAGCAGCACGGTTCCTTTCCAACATTCAGTAACTTTGTCGACTTCGTCACAAGAGAAGCCAAGATAGCGTGCAACCCAGTAACGTCACTCCATGCACTCAAGGGAAGTGACTCGGAGAAGGTTAAGCCTACAAAGACTCGAAGTGTCGGAGCTAAGGTGCTGGCAAGCAGTGCAGAAGAGAAACCAAATACAAAGAAATGTGTCTTCTGTGAAAGATTAAACCATAGCGTTCACACATGTCGAAAGTTCATGGACAAGCCAATAACGGAACGAGTCAAGTTCGTACAAACAAAAAGACTATGTTTTGGATGCCTTAACTCTGGACACCATTAAAAGGAATGTGGAAAGAGAAGTGTTTGTGACACATGCAAAGGAAAATACCCAACCTATTTACATGAGGAACGGGACAAGGAAATCAGAAAGAACAAAGAAAGTGACAAGGAGCAAAAGGAAAGCAAAAGCATAAAAGACACAAAGGAAATCAAACAAAGTAAAGAAGCACCAAATGAGGCAATATCACATCGTGTAGTCCAAAACAAGAGCAGTGAGCTCACATTCACAATCAGTCCAGTTTGGTTATCCACAACAAGCGACCCAGAACACGAAATCCTGCTGTACGCCCTTTTAGACAGTCAGAGTGACAACACATTCATTCTACAAGAAAAGGCAGATGCTCTGGACTCTGAAAAGAGACATGTACAGTTAAAGCTTTCTACGCTGTCAACCAGAGATACAGTCATTCCAAGTGAAAAGCTGTCTGGGCTACAAGTCAGAGGCTTCTATTCCTCAAAGAGAATCCCTCTTCCTGTAACCTATACAAGATAGTTTATTCCTGCCAATCTAAGTCACATCTCCACTCCTAAGACAGCAAGAGCATGGCCCCACCTAGAGCACCTTGCCGAAGAGATCGCCCCTCTCATAGAATGCGATGTTGGCCTGCTCATAGCTTACAATTGCTCACAAGCACTGTTACCCAGAGAAGTTGTGTCAGGAAAAGACTATAAGCCATTTGCACAAAGAACAGACCTGGGCTTGGACAATAGTCGGTGGTGCAGACCCTTGTGTTGACTATGGTGATGCTATTGGAAGCAGCCACAGGATCATTGTCAAGGAAGTGACACCCAGTCAGTCATCAGATCAGTTGCCAAATAAAGTCCATTACATTTGTCGCACACAAGTCAAAGAAGTAGTCACACCATCAGATGTGATTAAAGTCCTTGAGTCTGACTTCAACGAAAGAAAGGTGGAAGATTCTCACTTCTCCCAAGAGGATCTGCGCTTCATTTCTATAATGGAGGAAGGAGTGAAAGTGAAAGCAGACAGACATTGTGAGCTACCGTTGCCATTTAAAGAGGACAGGCCAAGTCTGGCAAACAATAAAATACAAATAACGCTGTGCAGAACACCGACTCAAATGTCTCAAGAAAAGACTTGAAAGGGACAAACAATATCATAATGACTATACAACATTCATGAACGAAACAATAGAGTGTGGAGATGCAGAAAAGGTCCCACCTGAAGAACTGAACAAAAGCCCTGCCTGGTACATTCCACACCATGGGGTGTACCATCCCCAAAAACCTGGGAAAATAAGAGTAGTGTTTGATTGCTCAGCAAAGTATGAAGGCGTGTCATTAAACGATCACCTGCTCACAGGGCCAGAGCTAACCAACACCCTAATAGGTGTCTTGTGCCGGTTTCGCAAGGGTCCAGTGGCAGTGATGTGCGACATAGAACGTATGTTTCATCAGTTCAGAGTCAGAGCCGAAGATCAAGACTACTTCCGTTTCCTGTGGTGGAACAACTGAGATTTTCACTCAAGTCCATCAGTCTACCGAATGCAAGTTCGCCTCTTCGCCGGCCTGCGCAAACTATGGACTCAAGTACATCGCGGCACAAGGTGAAGGCCAGTTCAGTGAAGCAACTATAGGATTCATCGAAAGAAACTTTTACGTGGATGATGGCCTTATCAGTTTCCACTCAGAAGAAGAGGCTATTAGTCTAGTCCATGAAGAGAAACAACTCTGCAGTACTGGAAAATTGCGACTGCACAAGTTCGTTTCCAATAGTCCACAAGTTCTTGACTCTCTCCCTAAAGAAGATTGTGTAGAGACAGTAAGAAACCAAAACCTAGCCCTGGGTGAGCAACCGATTGAAAGAGCCCTAGGTGTTAAATGGGGGGTTGCCTCAGACCATCTCCAGTTTCGAGTAGTTGTGAATGAGCGTCCACTCTCCAGACGAGGAGTCTTGTCAACTGTAGCCTCTGTCTACGACCCACTTGGCTTTGTGGCGCCTTTCGTTCTACTTGGCAAGCAAATACTACAGCGAATGTGTCGTGATAAGACAGACTGGGACGAACCACTCTCAAATGAGCTCAAGCCACGGTGGGAGTCCTGGCTTCTAGATCTAAAGAATCTTGCTCATGTCAAGATTGATCGCTGCTATCTTCCAGCTGATTTTCAAGAAGTTCAGAGATATGAACTCCACCATTTTTCAGACGCAAGTGTTGCGGGATATGGTGTTTGTACCTATCTAAGATCAATTAGTAAATCAGGACAAATCCACTGCTCACTTGTCATTGCCAACTCCAGAGTAACACCCACCAAGGTAACTACTGTGCCAAGACTGGAGTTGTCCGCAGCAGTAGTAGCAGTGCGCATAAGTGACATGCTCAAAGGAGAACTAGAGTTGGAAAATGTTCAAGAATTCTTCTGGACGGATTCGCAAGTCATCTTAGGATATATAAACAATGAAGCGATGCGTTTTCATGTCTTCGTAGCGAACCGTATCCAGTGCATCAAGGAAAGTATTAAACCAACACAATGGAAGTATGTTGCATCAGAAGACAACCCTGCCGACCATGCGTCTCGAGGACTCAAATCTAAAGAGCTCGTTGCTTCCAACTGGTTTAGTGGTCCAAGTTTTCTTTGGCAAGATCAACTTCCCAGTGGAGAGATTAAGGTGGGAGAACTTGACACAGAGGAGCCAGAAATACTCAAAGTTCTTGTACACCACACCTTAACAACAGTGGATTCTCTGGCAGAATGTTTCCTGAAATTCTCCAGCTGGATAAGACTAGTTAAAGCTATTGCAAGACTTACCAGATTTGTAAAGGAGTTTAAAGGCTCAATAAAAAGAACCAACAAAGCTACATGTCTCGAAGAAAGGCAAGAAGCTGAGCTTACAATCATTGCCATTGTACAAAGATTAGTCTTCCCTAAAGAAATCAAAGAACTTCAGTCCCGAAAGGAGTTAACTACTAAAGACAAAGCAAGCAGATTGTATCGACTCAATCCCTTCCTGGACCACAAGGGCATCCTCAGAGTGGGAGGTAGATTAGAGCATGCAACTTTACATCCACACATCAAGCATCCAGTTATCTTATCAAAGACCAGCCACATCACCAAGTTACTGATTGATCACCATCATCAGCAAGTGAGACATCAAGGGCGTGGCATGACCATAAACAAACTGAGATCTAATGGCATATGGATTCTCGGCTGTAGTCAAGCAGTATCATCATTTATCTACAACTGTGTCAAATGCAGGAAATTCAGACTTCGAACAGAAGAACAAAAGATGCCTCCTTTACATACTGGGGATGGTTTTTGCGCGCCGTTCTATTTAAGGAGGGAACTAAAAGAACTAAAACGCTATGGCTGTGCTGCATTCCCAAGTCTGTGCCTCGTGCAGTAACATATAGAGTACTCTGACTAGTTATCAACTGACGCATTCTCCACCTCACTTTCTTGCTTTCATTGCTCTCACCGCTGAACGTCGCTGTCAACGGCAACAGACCAAGCACCAGTTGTGGGAGCAAGACGGGAGTTCTCTGTGGACAGTCTTATAAACACTCTCGAGTTGGTCAATGCACCCACCCTCGGCCAGCCATATGGTGGAGCTGGGAAAAGCCGAACAATCAGAAGGTGATTTGAACATCCGCCTGGATCAGTCTCCCGAACACTTGACATTCATCTTAAGACCACCATAGAAGGGATGGCATCGGAAACAGGCCGACCTATAACAGCAAGACCTCCTCATGAGCCTACTGGACCTCACCACTTACACCCATCCTTCTCGTTGACAATGACTCTTCAGATAAGACTGTGCCTTCGACTGGGCCTCCAGCCAGAGTTGGAAGGAAGACCTACCTTTGGAGAAGATTGCTCTCGCAGTCAATTAGTGTCTTCTCGCGTTGAGAGAGTGCCGTAGTATGAGGTCACCAACGAAGGGGGCAAAGATGGAAGAAAGAATATCTGTTGAGCCTACAACAAAGACAAAAGTGGCACAAGACAAACAGAAATGCGAAAGTCAATGACATAGTGATCATACAAGACGATACAACACCCAGAAATGATTGGAAGCTGGCTAAAGTTACTGCTGTGTACCCAAGTCAAGATGGATGCGTACGAAAGGTGCAGCTGCTAATCAGCGACTCAACATTAGATGACCATGGGAAGAGACTAAGTAAACCAGTTCATCTAGTAAGACCAATCCACAAGACTGTCACATTACTAGAAGCAGATTAGTACAGTTCATAAGTTCATTTTGGAAATCATAAGTGATTTGGTGGGAGTGTAGCTGCTGTCATAGGCAGCTCTCATATATTTCAGTTCATAATATGCACTTTACAGTTAAAAGGTCAATAATTAGTTAAAATGTTCAGAATAATCATTAGACTAAATAAGTAATGTATTTTTTGTTAATACATGTCAATAACATTTCATATTATTCAGCTAAAAGCATAGAAAAGGGGGGAACCTATTTTTTTTTTGTTCCGCTTGGGAATTATTTAATTGTTGGTATCAGGATCGTTTTACGTGTACATGTAGAAGAGCCACATGAGAAGAAGAAACTGTAACCCTCAAAGTTTATTCCTCTTGAGTTAGAGAGGCCAATGAGGTGTGTTTTATCGTGTTAATTGCTTTGCTGTATGAGAACGTGTAAGTTATGTGACCGTTTGTTAATGTATAATTAGCCAATTAAGTGTATTTTCTTACATGTTGAGTGTGCACTTTATTTATTCGTTTTGTATGAATTTTTCGTTTATTATTATTGTGTAAAACACCACTTTTAGAGGGTTAATTTAAGTTTTATGTATTTCCTTTCGTAGTTCTGATGGCATTGTTGGGGCCTGAAAGGGCTCAAACTAGCAGGTACAAACATGTTGAAAACTCGTGTCAAATAAATGTCTGTTAAAACCAGACCCCGAGCCTTTTGGATTCAACATCGATGGAGTACACACACATGCCGGTCCAAATATATCTTAATTTGTGTTCCGAAGATGAACGAAGGTCTTACAGGTTTTGAACGACATGAGGGTGATAATGAAGAGCCTGAATTTTTTCCTTTTGGGTGAACTAACCCTTTAAGTGTCGACACATTTACATTTCTTTAAATAAAGGCATTTGGATTTGCTCATGTTGTATTGTGTTCTGCAGTGATGTTGGACTCTTTTTCCTGTCTGGATTTGTTTAAATCCATTTTGTGAACGACTCATATGTGCACAATTATTCTGCATGTTATTAACTAGCACTCATTTCACACTAAATAAAGCAGGCTAAATGGTTCAGACATCTGATCAATGTCGTTTGGCAAATAACACCGTTATTGTCATGGCTACAGTACCTTGAAAATTAAGAAACAAAATATTCTTTTGAGGTGGAAGTATTTACTGGTAGAAGTTGGTACAAATAAACCTTATTTACAGAGGTTAAGGCAAAAGGTGGAATGACATGCATGCTTTTCCCAAAAACATTACTGTACATGCTCTTAAAGTTCACAGAATTACAAAGGGGAAAAATCCCAAACACTGAAAAGACATGGAAAAATAATTCCTATTTATAAAAATTAAAGTACAAAAATGTTTAGTACAAGCCTTTTCTCCTTATACAAAGAAGTAGACAAAATAGCCACATAACATTCAGCAGTTAAAGATTTGTATCCCATTTTAAAGTGATTTATCAAACACAGTGATCTGATCAGCTGATATTTTCTCCAAATACTGAAATATAAATACCATGCATAATACTATTTGCCAGTTGCCAAAAAGACAGTCCCAAATACATAAAGTGCAAAACACTGTCATTTCAAAATCAAATCTGCATTTCAACCTCTAGTGTGTGCGTGAAGTAGGGCTAGTTTCACTACTCTTTCTGTGAAGTGGTGGGGAATGTTGACAGTACAGTAATGATGCACAACCTGCCCACTGTGGCAGAGATGTTGATACTGCACTTGAATATAATCAATAAACCTCAAATCAGTGTTTTTAATCTTTGAGGACTACCCTAAGAACAGAATTTCTTAAAAGATACAGCAGTGAATTTATAGGATGTGACTACTTACTAAACTATGCATGAATTAAAAAAAGCGCAACATTAAAGGTTTGTAAAATACCATGTAAAGCTACCATCAAAGACCACAATCTAAGTGCCATCCTGTTCAAATGTCTCTAAAATTACATTTTCTAATCCACACCTTCATTTTGTTTCCATTTGTTTTATTCAAATTATTATAGGTTTATGCTGTAAAAAAATCTAGGAAGTTGTATGAGTATTATTAGGATAGCATTTTAACCCATGATGCAGCAATTTAAAGCTTCTGGCCAGATTTTTGTCCCTAATATTTGCTACAGTATAATAATGTGCATTAAGTTTTAAGAGCAGATAATATGTTTTTGTTGGCAATTACAGTACAGAGATAATCCATAGTAAATGTGTTGTATTTGTACTGAATGCATGTAAATTATTGTCATGAATAAATAACTACAGCCAACATTTCTCTCTGAAATTCCATATGGAAGTGTTACAACTGCTTTCATATAAGAACCTAGAAGATAATAAAGCTGTTTTCCCCCTGTTAGTTCACATTAATAAAATAAATTGTGCTTTAGGTTTAAGTAAAATAAACACCAAATCAAACATATTAAAATAAGCACATCAAATATAAAGGTTCTGTACATTTTACACGTTCACACGCCAATATCACATAACAAATCCTTCTACAAAAACAAAACTCTTGTTTTAAAAATGCATTTAGAAACTATAAAATGATTATGTTTGTAAATCTGTTTGATATATGACAATAATTTTGGCAACTGTCAAATAATCTCCAGTGAGATATCAGCTTCAGATGTTTTGGTCTGTTTCGTGGCTGAATCTGTGAGGAGCTGAAGCTTTGGACATCAGACATATACGCACAAGTAAAAAAAAAAAAGTTCCTTTAACTCAAACTTGCATACAAAAAGTGCCAACATGTGCTCTCGTTCTCTCACTCTCACAAAACAAATACTCTCCTCAAGATATCAATCACACATAAACAAATGAAAACCAATGTCAGGTATGTTGTTTTCTACTGTCCACACACTCAAACATACTCTTTTAGTGAAATCATACCTGACCTACAGGTAAGCAGAGCAGAGACTAAGAAACTATAGCGAGGCCACACCTCCCCTGAGACAAAACATCAACGTCTCCCAAAAACAAGTTCAAAAGTGGTTACAAAAACATAGTCGAAGGACTCTGGGAGGACGAGTGTTTTAAATCTAGATCACTAAAGGCCCAACACAAATATCATATCGGTAGCTGAATATAGAAAAACCATCAGGAATTGTGCACAGTTCTGTATATCGCTCAACTAACTGTTTAATAAATAAATGTATTTTAAATAAAGCGATTTCTTATCTCAAGCTAGTTTAGAGCTAATTTGGCTTATACGACTATGGCCTGGCCAACAGTCAGATACAGTAACTACATAAGAATAAAGAACGTTCGGAAAACTGAGTCATTACTGCAAGCTGGTCACCGTTTCTATAGAATACTGGACTGGTCCGGGAATTTCTCAAAGATCGTCTGGCGGTATTAGTGTGTGTGTGTTGTGTGTGTGTGGGTGTTGTGTGTGTGTGTGTGTGTGTGTGTGTGTCAGTGAGACCTGCATGTGTTTGTGCGACTCATGTGATGAGTGTCTCACTGGCCGAAGTCTCATCCAGCAAAGCTTGGACAGCGATGCCAACTTTAATCAGGCCCTTCTCCTCCAGAATATGATGTGGCAGACATAACTTATCCTGGAAAAAGAGATTCACAAAGAGGACAAACAAAGTGTCATGTCAGAGAAGAAAGAGACACAGTCATGGAAAACAGAATTTATTATACACAATTCATTAAAACTGAATGTTCTTGTTACTGAATTCAGTGAAACTAATAGAGACTCACCTTGTTTAGCAGTGATGCCAAATGCGATATCAGTCACGCAAAAATCAAAAATTAAAAAATAAATCAAAAATGCTGACCCCCATACATTTGAACTGTGGTCTATTGTCTTAAAAATGAACTAAAAAGTACAAAAAAGTCTTCAAGAAACACAAAGATGAGAAAAACAACCCAAACTGTACATTTATTCCTTTTCATTTACAGAGTCATAAAATCCACAAAGCCTTACAAAGTCCACTAGCAGCAGCACTGAACACTATTCAAGAAGTCTAGAGCTGAACAAACACTTTTTTTGCATCTTGCAGCTTTTTTTTTTTACAAATAACTGGGAAATAATACCGAACAAAAAGTCCTGAACAGTCAATACTGCATTTATTTTTGTCAAACTGGATGATGAAAGCAATGCCAATTATAACTGCTGTGATCACGCCGATGCGGTTCAAAGTATTCTGTAGTTTGAGGAAGTGATGTCAAGAGGCCTCAGTGACATCGCTGTCTGCTGATTTACTAACGGCTCCCTTTAAAGATTTCTTTTATCTGTGATGAGATAAACGAGGTCAATCTATTATGTGAGATAAAGATCGGAACCTAGAATAGAATCAGAGGATCCAATCAGAAGAGACCCGTTCTCCACCTCAGACCTTCACAGCAGTAAATTACATGCAACCACTACACGGATAACTCAATTATTAAAATTGCGTTAATCTGATATTTCATACTATTTCAAACCCACCTCAGCCTCTATTACAGATCACTGATAGAACACATGAATTAGATTTTATTCTCCGACGCTTTTATTCCTCATTGTTCGATTCGGGTTAGTCACATCGCTGTGGACTGTGGCTTATTAAATTAATAAAAAAATAGATTTGGTTCACTCTGTCATTCTGTTTTACTAATGAACAGGAAATTAAACCAACAATTCATTAGTCCTATTTCATCCTATAGATGGCGTTTTGGGTAAAATAACGATGCAATCATTAACAATGACTGTGCAGGATATTTAATAATTCCCAATCTAAAAAACAACACATCATGCTCTTAAAAACACTCTTAACCAAAACTGCTTTTTAACATCCAACAGATAAATTAGCCCTTATGCTAATGATTAAATGTTTTTAATCACAGATTTAACCTCACCGTACAAGACTTCTGTGCAAAGCAGAGCTATCATTTTGCTTTAATGGCATCTGGGCCTTCACTAACTCGAGTGTCCTGATTTATTATCTGCAAATTGTTTCTGTGAAGCAGACCAAATGTGCGCTTGATTCCTGTAGATATATTGCTGATCACTGGCATGAGGCAAGACCTCCATATCCGTTTGTATTATTTTTGTTTTGTCATGCAGATGCTAATAAATATACCAATTCTATTGTTTATGTATGCAATATCCAACAAAATTCAGCATTATGACTGCCGAGATCGAACTTTCTGAAACAAGTTTTGTAAAGAGGTGGAAGTGAGTGAGAATGTGGCCATTCTTCATTCCTTATTAAAGTGCTCAGTGCACCTCCTGCGTAAATGTTTGTAAAAAGTCTGTTTAAAGAAGGCTTCCTTAGCATTTTGCAAGGACTAATAAATATGTTATTACCAACTATTAAATAACACTTACTCAAACATGAAAACATTTAAACCTCTTCCTGGAGCACATGTTACGCATGTAAGTCAAGATGTAAGGGTTGGTCAAACATATGAAACTATCCATCAACCATACAACTAAATGTGCTCCGACTGACGGACACATATTTTTCCTCCAGCCAGTGCTCATTTTAAGGGATAGTTCACGCAAAAAATGAAAATTAAGTCATCATTTACTTAAGAGTTGGAACTGGTCTCTATTGACTTCCACAGTATGGAAAACAATTCTATGGAAACTATGAAACTATTTCCATACTATGGAAATCAGTGGAGACCACAACTGTTTGGTTAGCCACATTCCTCAAAATATCTTCTTTTATGTTCCACAAAAGCAAAAGAAAGAAACTCATACAGCTTTGGAACAACTTGAGGGTGAGTACATGATGACAGAATTATCCTTTTTGGGTGAACTATTTCGTGAGTGAGGCAACTGTTCAATGTGCTTTCAAGGACCAGTAAATGATATAATGTGTTACTTGTGTGTTTTTTTTAAGTTCATTAGTGTCTTATTTTAAATTCGCTATCCACTGTTAGACCACAACAGCATCCCTCAGACGAACACTGCACAGAACTTTCTACCAATCAGACACTCCCATATTTGCCAGGAAGGGGTGGAGTCCCTGAGTGGACGCTGGAAAGATTCTTGACCTCGGCGCGTTCTCCCTGCCACTCTCCACCTTCCTGCCTTCTCTTTTCTACTGTGCTCTCCACCAGGAGCCAATGCCTGCGATCCGCTTCTGCACGTCCCAGTTCGCGCTCTCCTCGTGCCAGGTTAAACTCAGAACGGCCATAAGCCGAACAGAGAGAGGGCAACTGAGTAGAGATTAAACACCATGGAGTGATGGACAAAGAGGAATCTAAGAGAGTAATGAATAGTCTCAATGAGATTGTGGAGAAGAAACAAAGGAAAAAAAATTCAAATAAGACGGGAAATGAAGAAGAGAGATCATCGACGTCCCCCCCAAGAAAAAGATAAGGAAGGTATTAGACAGTGATAAAGGTCAAAGGTAAAATGAGCTCAACAAACGGCAAGAATTCTGGATCATTCTCAGGAAACGGTTCCAGTTGTGTAATAAATTTACTTAGTGATATGGTTAACAAGATCTGAAGTCGCATCTGTTTAAAGTTCTCGCGAGTTAGCTGTTACTGAGAACAATTGAAAGGCAGAATTGGATATTTTACGTTTTATAACAAGTGATTTCATCACTAAACGCAGGTCATTAAATGTCCTCGTGCGTCCGACCAAATACATGAGTTTATACTAATGCAACCCCACAAACAATAACTTATACAGTATTCTGGTCAACCAGTTAACGCCTTCGCTCTTTATAAAAAATATTTCTGACATATTTAAGGAAATTAAATTATAATATTTGAGTCTTTGTTGACCAGATGGTTCAAACCGAGGTAAGTCTATATTACAGGTTTTCAATTATTTGTTCACACACATAAGTTTTGCCAATCTCAATAATTCATCTATTTTATAGAAACAAAAACAGTCATTCTTTTTTTTTAAAGAAAATAGGACAAGAAAGGACAATACAAAAAAACAAGAATAGTCTAAATACATTTCTTTAAAAAAAATATTACTGACCCTAAATATTTAAATGGCATAGTATATAATATGACATCTGAATGTATAAATTATAAACTTTCTGTGATCATTAAAAAATTGGCCATTGAACTAATATTGACTAATAACCTGAATGTGGTCATCTAATCTTAGTAACAAATAAAGTGACTTATTTTTAATGAATTACTTTTTTCATTAAATAATTTTTTTTCTTCCCCAAATCATATTTTTAACCCTATAAAATGAAGTGAAAACACAAACCCTCAGACTTTCAAGCACAAATGGCATCATTTTCTGAGAACGACCCTCTAACTGCCTTCTGAAAAAGAGTTTTCGGTCAGTGAGGTTGAACACTGTCAGTCATTGTCTCTCGTTCAGGAGGCAGCTGTGGCTGGTGTGAGGTGTGCTGGGGCAGATGCTGTTAGCAGGTGCACAGGTGACATGGTGCTTAGCGGATGTGCAGTAGTGAGCGTATGCCAGGCACAAGTCAAGCTACAGCCGTTAACAATGATACAAAGCAAGAGAGCTGCAAAACCAACAAAGAGCAGAGCAGGTCAAGCTAGACTGTTGCATAACTCACCAACTAGACTAAGTTGATAAACAAGGCAATGATATAAACCAGAAGTTACCGAACAAACAAGGCCTGCCACATTAGCCCTAAACACGCTAACAGAATAAACTAGCTTGATAAAGATCAGCTATCAGGATAGAAAACACAAGACAAATGGTGACAAAACTAGCTGCCATGCAGACTCGTAGTAGCTGCTGCTACTACAGACACAAGCTATGACAACTAAAAGCTTCCTGTACGACACGCTAATCAGAACAGCCTGTTATAAATGGCTTGGACCAAGCTCAACCCATAAAGCAGAAGACAACATCTGGGTTCCTTCTAGAAAGGCTATTGATCCCGGTTGAAAAACCAGCATTTGCTGGTTAGGTATGTTTTGAAATGTGGCTGCTGATTTGAGCTGGTTTAAGCTGGTTCTTAGCTGGTCATGTGCTGGTCCTAAGCAACTAGTTCCTGCTAAGGAGCACCTAAGGACCAGCTTAAACCAGCTCATGACCAGCACATGACCAGCTTAAACCAGCTCATGACCAGCACATGACCAGCTTAAACCAGCTCATGGCCAGCTAAGGACCAGCTAAGGACCAGCTTACACCAGCTCATGACCAGCTAAGGACCAGCTTAAACCAGCACGGACCATCGGTAAAACCCCCTGCCAGCTAAGGACCAGCTTAACACCCTCCTACCAGCTTAAACCCCTCAAACCAGCATCATTTCTTCACCAGATCATACCTACCTACCCAGCAAACAGAGATGCAAAAAAAGGTGAGAACATTGCGCGGATCGGGGGCATGCTGCCCACAGAATTTCTTTTAAAGATATTTGCTCTATTGGAGGTACTTTATGTATTTTAAAATCCATTGAACTTATTTATTACAGAAATGTCAAACAAAAAAATATTTTCTTTTTTAACATCTTTTGCAACTTTACACAAATCAAATTGAATATATTTGGTCAAAATCCCTGTTTATAAAAATTTTGCCCTCTCTCTTCACCTCCCAACATCTCCACCCTAGACATAAATAGACAGTTTTTGAGTTTTGAAGTAAAAAGTATTATACAAACTGAATTAAAAAAGTTATGAAGAAAAACAATTAGATGACTAACTTTTTAAGACTAGTCTAACCAGTTTATGCAATTGACCAACAATCCTCACTTGACTTCCTCCACAAAAAAGTGAAGCTCATAATCGAACAAACATTTCTCAGGGTTTCAAGGGGACGTGACAGGGGTTGTCTCGGTAATTCTGTGTGTGTTCGGGCTTCAGTTTATCAGTACATGCGTACGAACCTAGTGTCATAGGGACTGTGTAAGCCTGTAATTGCTTCTAAAGCCTTTATCTGTTAGAAATGGTGGGTCGTCTTATCTCTTCATCGCAAGTGGTCACACTGAATTGATGAAATAATGGTTTCATGAACAATTTACACAGAAATTATTTCCACTCATATGTTATGTTCCGTTGTCTGTTTATCATTACACTGCAATTCTCTGTCACAGCTCAAGGAAACATGATCATTTATCAGAGAGCAGGTCAGAACCATTAACAGGATGGAATGGTGCCCTAGAAATGGATGATGAAGCCTAAAGCCATGATGATAACATCTTAATACAACGCCATGATGCAGCTCTAGTAGGGTTATATGAAGAAAGTGGCTTTAAATGCTGTTCTATGATCAGTTTTCCCAACATCTATTGACCAGAGAAGGTCCAGAAGTTTCTTGAAGCTGATAAACAAGGCAGAAATGTCTCCAAAATGTTTTCAAGGGCGTGACTGATCAGAGAGCAGTGTGAGGCAATCTCAGCTGCTTCAACCAATCAGATTAGGGGTGGCTAATGAACAAAATCAGTCAGGTAATAACATGTATTTTACCAGAATTTGTTTTCAAGGAACCCTGTGTGTGCAGGTTTATTGGTCAGAAAAACTAATTGAAACTAACCGGACAGGTTTTCCAGACTGGGATTCAGATTCTAAATTAAACAGGATTAGCAGTGTCGGGGGTATGGACGGGCCCCCAACTGCACTGGCATATCAATTGCCTAGAGTTGTTAGCAGCGCACCTTGCTTTGAACCATCTCAAAGTGCGCTTACGGGGCAAGAACGTGCTGGTCCGAACGGACAACATGGCAAGCGTTGCGTACATCAACCAACCACGATTCCGCATTCGCATACACTTCACTGAGACTGAGAATCAGCTTTACAGGGAGTCTTTCACCGGATAAGAACAAGTAGAAATTGCTTTAAATGCAAAACAGCTCAATTGGCGCACTAATACCGCAAAGTATTATTCTATGTAGAAAATATGGGGAAAGACCGAAACTGTCAGACAATGTTTGTCAAGGTCACATTATTATAATATATTTAAAATAAATATTTACCCGGACAACAACAGTATGATAAATTGTTCTTATTGACCACCAATACCAGTAAATACAGTTTTTAGTTTAGGACTGCACATAAGAGACTAGTAAAGCAAAACCTGTACAAACAGTGGCCCTTGAGAAACAGATCTAGTTCATTTGGCATTCACAAAAAAAATAAATATTCACCTCAGGGACTCCCATTTTCCTGCAGGTGTCCAAAAAGTTTTCAACATTTCTGCGACATTTAGCCATGCTAAGCTTGGGCTGAAGGTTTAACATATCCATATACAGATGTCAAAAAAGAGAGAAAGAGAGAGAGAAAAAAACAGGTTAACAAACTTCAGGCTAACAAACACATGCACTATCATTCAAAGGTTTTTTTTTTTAAGGAAATTATAATTTTTTTTTTAATTCATCAAGGATTCATTAAACTGATCAAAAGTTTTTTGCCATTACATGAATAAAATACAACTGAAGGGGCTCATGAACTGAGAAACCAATATTTCACATATCGTTTGATTGATATGTACTGAGTATTTATGCATTTTTAACCCAAATGGTAGCATCAATCTGTGAAGGACGTAGACTGTCAAACACACAACTGTTAGCCAATCATAGCAGTGGGTGTTTACTTCAGAGTCTACAATCCGCCACGCCTATTCAAACATAGCATTCGGATGAGGGGTGCAAAAACATGCCAAAGCGCTCTATCATGCTTATTACTTCTAAATTATGTTTTTTTTATGTAAAAATCTTGATAAATTATAAGTGGACCTCAGAGAACAGTACAAAATAAAAAATAGAGGCAGTCAATGACCCCTTTAAAACATGTTCAAATAGAAAAGTTTTTAAAAATGATACAATTTACAATTATTTTAAATAATAGTATTTCACAATATAAAGGCCCGTTCACACCAAGGACGATAACTATTAAGATAACAATAAAGATATAGTTCTAAAAATCGTTCTCAATATTACCACACCATAACTATAACGATAAAGACAAAGAGAAACCATATCGTTGGAATCACTTTCAAACGATTTTTCGTCTCACGCTGATGACATAAAAAAAAAATAGTAAGTTTTATAGTGTTTGTGTAAATGTGTGGATAATTCAGAGATGCCTCACCACTGCAGGGGATGGTACATGGATACTGGCCACTGAACGCGGCCGAATGTGATTGACTAGGTGACAAAGCACGACCCCATCCATGAGAGAAGAGCCCAGATCTTCAGGAAGAACTACTTTCAGTCTGCTCTCAATACTCTGGAAAAATCAACATGATTGGGATATAAGTAAAACATTCTCATACAAATATTTTAGTCAAAAAAGAGAAAAAAAGTAGCTAAACTATTTTGGATATTTGTGCCACCATTAAAACATTTGACAAAAAAGATCCAAAACCCCCTTTTCACTTTGAACAGTATATCGATTGCTTTACAAATCTCTTTTTGTTTGAAAAGTGTTATATAGTTCATTTACATACTTGGCTTCTGTGTGAGTATGTTTGCATACCTCTCGTAGTTGCTCTATGAGCTCCAGCTCCTCTCTGAGCTGCTCCATCTTTCTCCTCATGGTGAACTGAGGATCCACTGATTCCAGAGTCTTGTGCGTCCTGAAAAACACTGTCACACAACTGAAGCGTCACCAGTCTGCACAGAGCACATTATATCTCCTGTCTTACTCTCACATGCATAAAGACTCACTCTCATTTAATCACTTTCTTTTAACATCACATCCATCATGATATCCCAAAACTCTAAACTTTAGGTTAGTGTCAATTTTGATATGAAGAGGATTAAACAGTAATCAAATGTTATTACTGTTGCCATTGTTACTTTTAAACGACAAGCTGCCTTTATTGTCTATTTACATCACAATGAATATCCTGAATTCTTAAGGGAACGAGACCCTGTCCTTATGTGACAGCTGATAAGTCTTTATTATATGATATTTCTCCACAAGGGGGAGTTCTAGACATGAGAGAAAGGGGGAGATTGAGAAAGACAAGAACACAATGCTTCATTCCACACATCTGAGTGTTTCTGTAGTTGCATAACCTCTCATCCTGAGAAGAAATGAAAGAAAGAGGACAGTATTGGAAAACATTAAGGGTTCAGTGTGGGCGTTTAATGTTTCCTTTCTCTTTGAAGTGTTACAAGCTGATTGTGCATAGATAAGATCCTTGAAGTTGCAAAGACTGAAGTCTCAAATCCAAAGAGATATTCTTTATAAATGTTAAGAGTCAGCCACGCCTACCTAACATGGCTCGTTCTAACACGCCCCCACAATATCTACCTCACTATGTGGAAAAATTAGCATAATGCCGCACAAATGTGCACGCAAAGAAAGAAAGCATGGTTTCAGTAACAACCGCAGTTTAGTGTTGAAGCAGCCATGTCAGGGGGGCGCTGTGTGTTTCTAGGCGAAAGAAAAAGCTCTTTATTTGGCCTTCCGAAAGTATATGCATTTAGGAATCTTTAAGATTACTTACAACAGAACAGCAATGCATTTTTTGGACGACCGTTTCGTGAACCTAGGATAGGAGGTAATTCTGACTTTACTATGACAATCTGGCACTTCTGAATCAGCTACTGTTTTGTTATTAGTTTAAGTATTTGTTACTGACTGTTCAAATGCGGAGTTTTTTCGCATCTGTGTGTGTGTGTGTGTTTGATAGAGAGAGAGAAAGAGTAAGAGGAGATGAGAGAGAGAGAGAGGAGAGAGAGAGAGCGAGAGAGGAGAGAGAGAGAGAGAGAGAAAGAGCGAGGGAGAATGAGAGAGGAGAGAGAGACACGTCACATCACAGTAGAGTCAGCTTCTAACCGCGGCTGTGTACTCTGGCATCATTACTTGTCTTTTCCCTTTCGGGCTGAACTGATGGTAAAACTGTAATGACATTATTTACTGTCTTTACATTTATTTTTAAAGATGAAGCTCGTGATTATGGTAAGCGGTGTTACATTTCCGATGAGTGCATGCGGTGTTCTGCCAATCACAATGCACTGGGTCAGCTGGCCAATCAGAGCAGACTGCGCTTGTCGGAAGGAGGGACTTGTAGAAAACGAAGCGTTTGAGAGAGGCGGGGCCTCTCTAAAAAATTGTTTATGTGTTTTTTGAACATTAAAGCATGTCAACATATTCTGTTACACCAAATACACAAAATAATGATCTTTAAAAAAAAGCATCATACCACCCCTTTAAAATTATGTTATTCCAGAACATTCCTCCCTCTTTTTGTTGTCTCACAGTTAAAAGCCCTGGAGCAGTGTTTCTGTGCTTGGACACTGATGTAAAACAGCAAGCACACATTAGACATCTCTGAGCAGCATTAGAAAAAAATTTGTGTCTGTGTGTACAAATTTGTACCCAAAAGTGAGGTTAATCTGTGAGGTAAATATAAAAATAGTATAAAATCAAAGTATTTTTCCCCAATTGTATAAATGAAGAAAGTTAGGGTTAGAATATATTATTTATACCTATCAGTATATAAAAACAATAGATGTCTAAATAGCTAACTTTCATAGCTTAGATACTTAAATGTGTGTGTGTTTGCATCATGGTGAAAAACAGTCTCTTGAAAAGTCACCTCTCATGCTTCTGGGGCAAGTCTGTGTTTTAGGGTACATTTAATTACTTAAAAGTATGTAATATTTATGTTCCCATACCTTCTCCTTTTTCTGCCAGCCTAGCATAGCAACACTGGCTCAACCAATGGTGTGAGTTTGGGGGCGAGGCTATCGGTTTGTTCACCAATAGCAAACCAGGGTTGTGTTTGGGGAAAGCTGTTTGAAAACAGTAATTTTTTTTAAGCTTGACACAAATTAAACAATTTAGCTTTAAAGCAAAGTGTCTTTCTCTCACATTTCTATTTCTGAAATTTCATATTTCTGTCTCAACGTCTCTAAACTAAGAGCAGCACACATCCTAAACCAACTTTGTATTGGCAAAAATAAGACTCTTTCAAGTGTTTACTGTTACGTTGTGTGCAAGAGACGGCAAGTATTCCAGAAATGTATTGATAAAAAGTGCACTTAAAGACAGACAGAAAAAAAAAACACACTGAGGAGAATTTCTGACGTCCAACAGGAAGTTACAAATTCTCACATTTTTTGTGGACAGAAATAAACCTCTGTAGAATCTGAACACATTGGCATTCATAAAGTACATGTTTGCCTAATCTGATTATGATTTTATCTACCAATAAGAGTGTAGTAGTAAACATTTCACAGATTTATTTGTTTAGATCCCATAAAAAGGTGCCAGATTCCATATGGGTTCAATAAAGTTTTAATAGAGTTCAATACTACCATTAGTACAGAGCTATTCATTAGTAAACTGTTCTCTCGTTCCATCATTCCCTCTTCCTCTTTCTCTCTTGCAAGACGATGAGTAAGTACAGATGTCTCCTGGCAGTTTTTCATCCTCTGAAAGCATTTCCACTTAAATGGAGGTCTGATTTTCCCTCTGGGGCCATTATCTAATGCTTCAAAATAGCAGCTCTATAAATACACACAGCTCTAATTAAAGCCACTGGGCCACCCCAAATTTCAGCTCAACCACATCCCCTCTCTCACTCCTGTGTTTTAAAAGACTAAGCTAAAGCTATAAGAAACAGTTCACCAAAAGATGCAAATTCTGTCATCCTTTACTCACCCTCATGTTGTTCCGAACCTGTATGACTTTACTTCTTCTGTGGAACATGACAGATATTTTGAGAAATGTCTCATGCGTTTTTCTGTCCATACAATGGAAGTCAATGGCCATCAAAACTGTTTGTTTGTCAACATTATTCAAAAGATATTATTTTTGTGCAAGAGAAAGAAATTCATACAGGTTTGGAATGACACGAGGGTGAGTATATGTTGACAAATCTTTCATTTTTCAATTTTCACCGGCTGCTAGTGAACCATACTTATTTCTTAAATCATTTCTTCCACATCTGAACTTTCAAAATTATTCAAATTCTCTCATCCAAATAGGAAATGTCAGTCAGCAGGCTGAAGTATTCAGCCATCTTTGAAAAACAAGTGTCATTTTTAAATTTTGATTTTAAAGCATTAAAAGAAGAAAAAAAGGTGGACAGACTAAATGTTTACATTGCCTAAGGATAATGAGAGTAATGCTTGCCCAAGCAAAATCTGCTGCCATCATGCTAGGGTACTGTGGGTGCCAGAGTGTTGCTATGCAGTAGGGAGCAGTGGTGTATTGTAACAAAGTAATAATGCGATCTGACATTATCAAGTAACGTCTAGGTTACTAGGTAAACACCAAATCACACACAGAGTGCACGCACGTTGATTTATTAGTCTATTAAAACTCAAAATTCCAGGCATTCTAAATTGTAGACGGCAAAAATGCTTTTGTATGCTTTTTATATTTATATAATTGAATATAGTTAACTTAATCTATATCACACAAAGAGTTTTTCTGCAGATATCAGCATGAACACATTTAATAATAATTTTATACAAGTTCAGTAAAGCAATAAGTGACTTACATTTTAGACATAATATTGCTTGTTTTGCTCAATTTTGCTAACGAAAACAGTTCCAAACAAAGATCATAGCACTGTTTTGCGTCTCTGAGCAATCGACGGTGTTTACTTATTGAATGAATCAGCTTTTTGAACGAATCGGTTGAATAAATTATTCAGTGATTCACTCATTAACACAAACGGTCAAATGCTTTGTTTCTGAATGAATCAGTCGTTGGAATGAATCGGTTGAATCTCAATGACTCATTAACAGTCACTTGCTGTCACCTACTGGTGGTTTTAATTTTACATTTCGACTATTTTTTTTTCATGTTTAAATTATTTCAAATATCAGTATTAAATGTTTTATGTTAAAACCAAAACATTAGGCCTATTTATGCATCTGTAACTGCAGTGTAAATGCATCCATGTCCCCTCTGAGATATTAAACTGGGTAAATGAATCTAAATGCCACTTCAGATGCAGATTCCAGAAGTCTTTTCTTAAGTTGGAATGAAAGACACTAAGTACCAAATGAAGTCCTTTTATTCTTATCCAAAATACAAAATGGAGGAAAGAGTTTAAATGAACACAATCTTCCTACTCAAAGGTGTATGAACATTATTTATATATGTTATTTGCTTTTGTCCAGTTTCTACTTTTACTTCATACTTAAGGATGTTTAAGATTTAAAAAAAATATTTTCGTACTTAAGTAAGAACTATCAAATTATTTAAGAACTTTTACTCAAGTCTATATAAAACAGTGACTCTTAAACTCTACCAAAGTCATCTTTCTGTTAAGATATCTGTACTTCACTGGTATGGCTTTCAGGTACTTTTAAAACAATGGTAGGAGTTAAGTTACCAAAGAAGTGCTAGTTTTTTGTTTTGGAGTTATAAAGCTGCTTGTGTATCTAGGGTGCCGGGGTGGTTGCTACTGGCCCAGGCTCAAAAAAAAAGTCCACACCCAAAAGTCTTCGTTATTCTTGTTCCAGTAGAGGAAAAAATAATTTACATATTTTCTATTAATATTTACATTAAAAGGTATTCAAATCTCTAATGATAGTGGCTCCAGGCTAGCAACCACACTAAAAAATAAAAAATAAAAAAATATATAAGAAGAATAAAAATACCCAAAACTATTTCATCTTGACAAAAAAACACAGAGAGACTAATTGCAATGCATGTGACTGCACAGGACAATACATTGAGCAAACCTACCACTGCTTGGCATGTCTCCTTCAGCTGGGCTAGGGGGCGTGTCTCTATCAGTGGGCGGGGCCTGTGTAAGGGGGAGGGGACAGGGCGGAGTCGAGCATGCCACAGATGGTGAAGCTAGATGTAGGAATTAACATTGAGCATAGTGCCAGTAGGAGGAGGAGCCAAACAAATAATTTTCATTGGAAAACCACAGGAAACAGGTAGGAGTTTCAGGTATCAGAAAATAGGAGGGTGCCAAGCAACAGCAGTGTGTGTAACAAAAGCAGACAAGCAAGCAGCAGTTCAGGGAAACAGATAAATAAAAGGGAAGAGAAGGAAGCAGGAAGATATGCGAAGCAAAATGACACGGAAATACAGCACAACACAAAAGAGAAAATATTAAAAACAAATTCAATGTTAGCAGCATTTCAGTACCAGCTTGTTGGCATGCTGTTAATGCACCTGGTACAAATTACTATTATTTATGTTAACTCTCAGACTCAGGGCATGATATTGCTGGTAATGTTAGACAAAAATAACAGATCACAGATAATGATGCAAATGCTAGCTTAGATGTTAGTGCGGGAAACAACAAGAAGCCTCTAGGCAGCTAAACAAACAGCTACATGAATTAAACAGCATCCAGATGAAGCAAGCTGTTTGGTGTGTTTATTTAACTGTATACATTAATAATGAATGGTTTTTGTGAAAATATAAAATCTCTGTGTAAATAAAAAGAAAACACAGGACATATTCAGTTACCATGTGCTTTTTTCTAAACCTATCCAGATGCAGTTTAGGCCCTGAAGCCAAGAGAGTAATGTTAAACAGCAATATGAATGTATAAAAAGCCTGACTGTAATATTGTATGGATTTATGAGCTTGACATGATAACAGGTGTTGGCCACAGGCAAAAGGATCTTTACACACAAACACCTCCGCCCTCTTACTACTGAAATGTGATGATAATGAGAGCCCAAAATGTGCACCATCCTCTAAAGTGCAACACCACCCATGCCAACCTCACCATCAAAATGCCAACCAGCACATTGGCACCATGTGTGTTAGTAAAACAACACGGTTCTCACCTGATCTGGGCTTCAGACCAAAGGGAGGGGAGCTCAGTGTGGGGCTGGAAACTGGGTTTTTGTCTTCACTCTGGTACATGACAAACACATTCAGCATAAGTGCACTGAACCATTTTTAAAAATTAAAATTTCATTGCATAACGTTACAGTGGTGTAAAGCCACAGTAACATTAAACTGTGAGTCAGCAAAAAGATTTACCTTGGTAACTTGGTTCTCACAACAATCACCAGATCCTTCCTGGCCAATCACGTCATCCTAAGAGTAAGAAAAAACAGTCTGTGGGATTCTTGAGATGATGTAAGACGTTAACAGACCAGCTCTTTAGACATAGTCAAACAATGCATCACTGTTCTCTGCTTCCATATGACTCTTTGTCTTTCTTTCTCGAGTCTCTGTTTGTTTGTTTTTCCCCTTTCATTAGATTAGAAAGACAATTACATGATTCTCAATCCCCACGTGAGTACATTAACTTTAAACATATAATTTTTATTCAATCTAAAATGGTGATTTATAAAGTCATGGAGGTTACATCATGGACTGCAATTTTAATAAACAAACACAAATGCATCCAGCACCACACAGGCTTTTCACAATTCAAACACTGTATACTGAGTGGAAAAAGGCCCAGATGCAATCTACAAACCAGTTGAAAATCTGTGGAATTATGCAGAATGAATTGGTAAAATGCAAAACGGAGTACTCTTTGTGGTAGATGACAGCACAAAAATTAAATTCTAGTGCTATTGCGAACGATTCACCAGTGCACATTATTCCAAATGAATAAAATTTTTCCCTTTGTAATCTTTAATCAAAATGTAATAACTTGCTTTTCCCTTAAAACAACGTTAATAGGATCGTTTACATTCTGTCATCATTCATTCACCCTCATGTTATTCCAAACATGTATGACTTGCTTTCTTCTGCAGAACATAAAAGAAGATATTTTGTAAAATGTTGCTAGCCAAATACATTTCTCAAACGGTTTACTTTTATATCCCACAGAAGAAAGAAAGCCATGAGGGAATGCTATGAGCGATGAGAAAATTATATTTTTGGCAAACTCTCTCTTCAACTATAAACTACAATGCTAACCAATAGACAAAAAAAATATTTAGCACTTTAGCAATCTTCTCTTACATTCTGGCATGGAAGACCCTCTTTTTATAATTCAGTCACTTCCAAATGAATAAACTCAAGAGAATCAAAAACATTGATTTTAATGAACAAAAATGCAGAGGCCATGTAGAACTTGTAAATGGCAGTGGCTCCAATTCTGTGGAAACCAGAATGTGTTTTCTTTGGAGTTCTGCGTGCAGATTCCGCATGGGTCTGCTAGGAATGAGCTGCACGTTTACAATAGCACAACTACAACGAGAATGAGATCACCACAGCACAAACAAAAAGCACGTACGTGGCAGCTACATCTAAACCATTTGTTTGGGCAATTTGGTACAAAGTGCACTGCATGTGCATACAAATGACAAACACATTTGCGCCAAATGATGAATCATTTCTGAGAGACCAGCTGCATTTTTTTATAACAATGTCCCCACTTGACTTGCACACGTTGCCCAATTGTTCACCAGTCAACCAGGATGCATCTATAGGCTGAATGGCAGGACTAGTTTGTCAGATTACCTGTTGTGCCATGTGCAGGGCATACTGTTGACATGCGAGCTGGGCCTCGAGCCGGGCCCGTTCTAGAATGTACTGTCTCTTCCTCTGGAACTCCCAGCATTCTCCAGGAGCCGCCTTCAATGATAATCACGGCTCTTAAGACCATCAAACTATGACACTAACCACAGCACACATTACGCTGGTAAAAACAGCCCAGGAGTTTAACTGGATGTACTTATAACACACAAGCTACACGGCTAACCAGAACTACTGCACAGCATGGCTAATTACGGTTAATTAAGTTTTAACAACAGTTTTAATAATAAGAAATATTTTCTTATAATCCAAATAATTACATCACAACACAGCAAAGACATCTAATAGTACATACACAAACGACAACACAAAAAACTACAACAACAGACCACTGCACAATGAAGGCACAACATACATCACCAATTCAAAAGTTTGGGGTCAGTAGGATATTTTTTAAAGAAATGTATACTTTTATTCAGCAAAGATGCATTAAAATTATCAAAAGTGACAGTAAATACATTTATAAATAAATGCTGTTCTTTTGAACGTTACTCATCAAAGATCCTGAACCCAAAAACCCCCCCTCCACCCGATTTTTCATGATTCTTGAATCATGATTTTTACAAAAATATTAAGCAGCATAACTGATAATAACAAGAAATGTTGTGCACCAAACGAAAACAAGCAAGAATCATGTGACACTGAAGACTAAGGTAAAATTTTGTACAATTAAAATTCTGCTTTGTCATCACAAAAAATAAAATCTATTTTAAAATCTATTAAAATAAAAACAGTGATTTTAAATGGTTTCACTGTAATTTTTATCAACTAAATGCAGCCTTGGTGATTTTTAATGCTTTTTTAAAAAACATTAAAACATCTTATCAACCCCAAACTTTTGTAGATTAAGTACTTCAAACCAAACAGTGCTTTGTAATCAGAGAGGCTACTGTCTTTAATTTTGAGCAGTTAAGTGAAGGGAATGGATTTTTGCAGCTGCTCTTGAATGAATGAAAAACTAGCACATTTTGAAATAATAAACATTATGTAAAATATGACGTCACATAACTGACATCACATAAAAAGTCTAAAAGGTGTGTGAAAGACAATCCCCCTGGGAAACTGCGAAACTGGTCTACCCTTCAACAATAGCCCACTGATCTCAGAGGAACTCTAGAGAAACACTGCAGTCTACAGCGGCACTATAAAGAGGGAAATGAACAGGATGCTTAGAGGAACCAGTAAGGTCCTCTTGTACATGTGTCTGATGTTAACTTAGACACATGTACCAGTGGTTTACCTTAGGTGTCGCCTGACCCTCGTCACTCTCTTGGCCACTGCAGGAAGACAAAAACCCAGCACCCCCCCCACTGGGGTGTTCAGAGACCCCCCCCTGACAAACAGTTTAAACATGTAAAGCAGCATTTGAATGTATTTCTACTACTACTATTTTTTATTTACTGTAAAACATTTAAGCTTTGAAGATGTAACTTACTTGAGCGACTCATCTACTGTAACCATTTCCACAGGGTAGAGCTTAATACCAGAGAGATCAGTTGAGTTCATGTTAACCCTATATGCAAACACAAACAAGTTAAATCAATTTAATTTATAGAGTACTTTTCACCCACACCACCCACACATTGTTCAAAGCAGCTTTACAGAAAATCACAATATTACTGTTTAAAATATCTTAATATCTTCATGTCTTATAGTTGCATTTAGTAGATCTGGACAATAATATAGTTTACATTTTGCGATAACACACATCATTAACACTGTTATCCTACCTGTTAGGATCCTGTAGCATCTCCACTGCTTCCTTTAATTGATTGATCATGTTAACCTTTGACCTGTTGGACCCAGTAACATAATATATAAGAATATATAATTTAACTAGTGACCAAATTCAAAGAACGTAAGAATTCAAAGAAGAAAGACAGAAACACAGAGATACACATGATAAATATCTTGATATAAACGTACGTTTGTTCTGAAGCCCAGTTGTTGTCTTCCTCTATCCTGAGGGGCTCATCGAAATCTGCACCTCGACCCTTCAAACACACAAACATCAACTTCAGCTGCAAATTCTATCATGTGACAACAGGCTAAAGGCCTAATTGGCTAGAATTTAATGAAACAGATTCACCACCGCCTGTTTGAAAGGGTGACGCACACGCAGATGGGAATACACACACACCGCCTTATACGCACAATGTCCCTCTAGACGTGGATTACTTCACAAGGGAACTGCTAATGCACAAATAAACACTGTCTGCACCAATCCAATGATGCAATGAGATGTTATCAGATAACCTAACAGTTACTGGAACATAAAGCGCTTTGCCAAGAGAGGCAGATGAAAAATATGACAAGAAAAGAAAGGAATGAAGGGAAATAGGGTAGATAAAGGCAGGAAAGAGAAGAAAAAGATGTTCAAAATACTCCAGCTGGGGCTCAAACTAGGACATTACAACTATAATGGGAAACAGCATTAAATAAAAAGGAAAAACAGTACAAACAAAATAAACAAACAACAGATCTAACCAGTTTCAAATCAGATATTCCCACAATATTCTGAAAAGAGGGATGATTTCTCATGAATCTTTCAAAGCAAAAACACAAAACAAAACAAAAAACCCCCGCAAAACACAACCCCTAATGAACATTTCACATGCCTCTTTTCCATTTAGAGCAGTGGTTTTCAATGAGGCCTAAAAAGGACTTAAATGACTTAAAATAAGAATTAAAATAACTAAACAAAAACAACTAAAAACAACTATGCTTTGTCTCCGAAGAACCATGATTCCTACAGTCTTGGAGAACCTGGATATACAGTAAGATAGCTTAATTTCATGTGACTTCCTGGGAAAGTCCAAATTATTTAAATATTAATAAAACTCCATGGGCATTTTTATACAATTTACAAATACACATGTTTGTAGTTATGCCAAGCTAGAATATTTTATTAGATACAAATTTTAAGTAACTATATATATATGGTCAAAAAAGTATTTAGTCACCACCAATTGTGCAAGTTCTCCCACTTAAAAAGATTGAGAAAGGCTTGTAATTTTCATCATAGGTATACCTCACCTATGAGAGACAAAATGAGAAAAAAAAAATCCAGAAAATCACATTGGAGGATTTTTAAAGAATTAATTGGTAAATTCCTCGTAAAATAAGTATTTGGTCACCTACAAAAAAAAGCAAGATTTCTGGCTCTCACAGACCAGTAACTTCTTCTTTAAGAGGCTCCTCTGCCCTCCACTCGTTACCTGTATTAATGGCATCTGTTTGAAATTGTTATCAGTATAAAAGACATCTGTCCCCAACCTCAAACAGTCACACTCCAAACTCCACCATGGCCAAGACCAAAGAGCTGTCAAAGGACACCAGAAACAAAATTGTAGACCTGCACCAGGCTGGGAAGACTGAATCTGCAATAGGTAAGCAGCTTGGTGTGAAGAAAATCAACTGTGGGAGCAATTATTAGAAAAATGGAAGACATACAAGACCACTGAAAATCTCCCTCGATCTGGGGCTCCACGAAAGATCTCACCCCGTGGGGTCAAAATAATCACAAGAACTGTGAGCAAAAATCACAGAACCACACGGGGGGACCTAGTGAACGACCTGCAGAGAGCTGGGACCAAAGTAACAAAGGCTACCTTCTGTAACACACTGCGCCGCCAGGGACTCTAATCCTGCAGTGCCAGACGTGTCCCCTTTGCTTAAGCCAGTACATGTCCAGGCCTTTCTGAAGTTTGCTAGAGAGCATTTGGTGATCCAGAAGAGGATTGGGAAAATGTCATATGGTCAGATGAAACCAAAATATAACTTTTTGGTAAAAACGCAACTTGTCGTGTTTGGAGGAGAAAGAATGCTGAGTTGCATCCAAGAACACCATACCTACTGTGAAGCAAGGGGGTGGAAACATCATGCTTTGGGGATGTTTTTCTGCAAAGGGACCAGGACGACTATCCGTGTAAACGAAAGAATGAATGGTGCCATGTATCGTGAGATTTTTGAGTGAAAACCTCCTTCCATCAGCAAGGGCATTGAAGATGAAATGTGGCTGGGTCTTTCAGCATGACAATGATCCCAAACACACCGCCCGGGCAACGAAGGAGTGGCTTCGTAAGAAGCATTTCAAGGTCCTGGATTGGCCTAGCCAGTCTCCAGATCTCAACTTCATAGAAAATCTTTGGAGGGAGTTGAGAATCTGTGTTGCCCAGCGACAGCCCCTAAACATTACTGCTCTAGAGGAGATCTGCATGAGGAATGGGCCAAAATACCAGCAACAATATGTGAAAACCTTGTGAAGACTTACAGAAAAAACATTTGACCTCTGTCATTGCCAACAAAGGGTATATACCAAAGTATTGAGATGAAATTTTGTTATTACCAAATACTTATTTTCCACCATAATTTGCAATAAATTCTTTAAAAATCCTTCTATGTGATTTTCTGGATTTTTTTTTTCCTCATTTTGTCTCTCATAGTGGAGGTATACCTATGATGAAAATTACCCTCTCTCATCTTTTTAAGTGGAGAACTTGCACAATTGGTGGCTGACTAAATACTTTTCTCCCCCACTGGATTAACCGTGTTGTACGGAAAGTATTCAGATCCCCTTAAATTTTTCACTTTTTGTTATATTGCAGCCATTTTCTAAAATCATTTAAGTTTTTTTTTTTTTCTCATTAATGTACACACAGCACTCCATTTTGACAGAAAAACACAGAATTTTTGAAATTTTTGCAGATTTATTAAAAACGAAAAACTTAAATATCACATGGTCCTAAGTATTAAGTATTTTCAGAGTAGGGGGGAGAGGGGGGGGGGGGGGCGGTGGACCCTATTGCTCAGTATTTAGTAGAAGCACCCTTTTTATCTAATACAGCCATGAGTCTTTTTGGGAAGATGCAACAAGTTTTTCACACCTGATTTGGGGATCCTCTGCCATTCCTCATTGCAGATCCTCTCCAGTTATGTCAGGTTAGATGGTAAACGTTGGTTGACAGCCATTTTTAGGTCTCTCCAGAGGAGATTAGCTCAATTGGGTTTAAGTCAGGGCTCCGGCTGGGCCATTCAAGAACAGTCATCAGAGTTGTTGTGAGCACGTCCTTCCTTATTTTATGGCTGTGTGCTTAGGGTCATTGTCTTGTTGGAAGGTAAACCTTCGGCCCAGTCTGAGGTCCTGAGCACTCTGGAGAAGGTTTTTTTCCAGGATATCCCTGTACTTGGCCGCTTCATCTTTCCCTCGATTGCAACCAGTCGTCCTGTCCCGGCAGCTGAAAAACACCCCCACAGCATAATGCTGCCACCACCATGATTCACTGTTGGGACTGTATTAGACAGATGATGAGCAGTGCCTGGTTTTCTCCAAAAAGTTCTACCAAAAAGTTCTATCTTGGTCTCATCAAACCAGATAATCTTATTTCTCACCATCTTGGAGTCCTTCAGGTGTTCTATGAGGGCTTTCATGTGTCTTGCACTGTAGGAAGGCTTCCGTCGGGCCACTGGCTGGGGCCATAAGCCTCTGACTGGGTGTAGGGCTGCAGTGATGTGTTGACTTTCTAACAACTTCTCCATCTCCCGCTGCATCTCTGGGCTCAGCCCCAGTTGATCTTGGGTTTCTTCTCTTACCTCTCTCACGCACCCAGGCTCTTCTCCCCCGTATCTCATTTTGGCCGACGGCCCTCTCTAGGAAGGGTTCTGGTCGTCCCAACCGTCTTCCATTTAAGGATTATGGAGGCCACTGTGCTCTTCGGAACCTTAAGTGCAGCAGATATTTTTTTGTAACCTTGGCCAGATCTGTGCCTTGCCACAATTCTTTCTCTGAGCTCTTCAGGCAGTTCCTTTGTCTTCATGATTCTCATTTGCTCTGACATGCTCTTTGAGCTGTAAGGTCTTATATAGACAGATGTGTGTTTTTCCTAATCAAGTCCAATCAGTATAATAAAACACAGCTGGACTAAAATGAAGGTGTAGAACCATCTAAAGGATGATAAGAAGAAATGGACAGCACCTGAGTTGTCACAGCAAAGGGTCTGAATACTTAAAACCATGTGATATTTCAGTTTTTCTTTTTATAAATCTGCAAAATTGTCAACAATTCTGTGTTTTTCTGTCATATGGGGTGCTGTGTGTACATTATGAGGAAAAACAAATTTACTTGGCATATTTTAGCAAATGGCTGCATATAACACATATTGAAAACTTTACAGGGTCTGAATACTTTCCGTACCCCTTTGGATATCATTGGCGTGCGTGGGTGTTTCAAATGAAAGAGGGCCTGTTATATATACTGCATATATATATTATAATATCTATATATCCACACAATATATATATTATAAAATTCCTGTCCTTGTTACACTTAATGTTTCACACTAGTGCAATAGCTATTAGATCTTATTACACCTAGCCTGGTTATTCTGCTATTTTATTGCAGATAGTGGCAAGTATCTGCCCCTACAGTAGTATACTTATAAAACAGTCTGCATATATAACAATAACAGACGACGTGATTTGATTTTGAAAAAGGAAGGGAAAAAAATTTCGGCAAAACGCGATGTCGGAACCTCCGGTCGATCGGCAAATATAAATCTTCACAACAGTCTTCAACCAACTTACTCCATATTGCGCCACTGAGCTGTTATTAGACGTTAGTCTTTTTGTAATATGCTTTGTAATCACACATTGAGGTCGGATTTAGTTTAAATATCCGTCTGCACCACGGACCGCCTATTTTGCACTTGTAAATAGCACTCAGTATTTTTTTATTTTTGAACTGATGTTCAGCTGTTCTTTTTAGTCAACTTATTTTTGGGTCATCGTCATAAAAACCCTGTAGTTTGTCACAGGCACGAAGATACATCTTTCACTTCATCAAGCTGAATGCTCACTAAAATCTGACACAGTCATCATGTTTTCAAGTCATTTCATGTTTCATTTTGACGTGACACAAAGCATTGATATCTAAGCAGGAGAGTTGTTTACTTACTTTATAAATAGTCAATAACGCCATCATTTTCTTCAAGTTCATTCAGGCCGAGAGCTCGCACAAAAACAAGAGGCGGAATTTATCACACGAACCAATCACATCCAAACTTAACCGATCATATCCAATTATAGCGCGACAGAGGCATTGCCTCCTCTCACATGACTTACCCCATTCATTCTCAATTACCCCCACCAAACTCACGGCACGCTTTAGTGTCTCATTAACAAAGTCTATGGACCTAGGAGGCACAGCCTCCGCTGTAACTTTTACCTGCGGGTGTCGCTGAACTTGGACAGGTGTTACTTTATAACCAAACGATTGACTTTTCAACTTTTAAGTCTTATTTGCGTTGTTTTATTTATTTGTAATATACAATTATTTTCTCATTCACACTTTCTGAGGGACGAGGAGACACTGCTCTGCCTCCCTTGCCTACTTGGAGGAAATGCCCCTGATATATATATCAGATATATCTGATATATATTTAATATTATAAATCCATATCCATTAAGTTACAAACAACTGGAAAAGTAATTTCTGAATATTGTTGTGGACAATGGGGGACCCTGGTGCCAGTGCTAGTGCCAATCTGGAACTATTTCACACAATTTAAACAGAAAATGTGGTGTCGACTTGGCCCCAAAAATCTGCTGGTCTTAAACCAGAAACTGCTAACGGCAGAGTTCAGGGCAGGATAATGTGCTCACCAAGTTTAGTTTTAAAAACAACAACAACTTAATCGGGCTTCTGCACAGCACCATTTAACTGGCAAAAGGATAACAGTGTAATGAAAGAGAGAAGAAAGCGAGACTGGAAAATGTGTATGAAACTGATCTAAACTAGCCTGGGTGGAGTAAAACCTCCTTTATCCAGTTTCCTGTGTTAACCCTCTGGTGTCTGAGGGTGTTTTGGGCCCTGGAGCAGTTTTGACATGTCCTGACATTTGTGCTTTTTCAGTTGCTAATAAACATTTTAATGACTAACTTTAGTAGCACCATAATCAGCACAAACTGGGCTACAATAATATGTTAGCAGCATTTATGTACATGATTGTGTTTTTGAGAAAGCAGTGTTTATGTGTGGTTAGTGAAAAACTAAAATTTTAAAGTCCCAGAATAAGGCCATAAAACACATACAGTATATTTGTTCACAGGACTATTGAGAACATATCTTGAAGTCTAGAGTTTTTGCATCATAATGATGTGAAAATCATCTTGTTTACATTCTCACAGAAAACAATATATTGATTTATATTTTCTAAGACACTTTTTGTGTAGAAGAGGAATATGCGAGGGGGCGTGAATGGTCGTGTATACTGATGTGATTCACACCTGAGAAGACGAAGGCCTGCATAATGAGCTGCATAATGACCTGTCATGTGAGTGACTGAGAGGGAATTGCTACAAGTAATAATGAGGAAAAAGAAATGTATCTATTTTTTGTTTGTAGTTTATTTAGAATATATATAACTATCACATCATTTTGGGAGTGTGTGCATCACATGGTCTTAGCTGTGGTCCAGGCTCTTGTGCGGGGCAGGAATCTCAGAGCCTGTGGAACATGTCAACGTCAGTCTCTGGTTTCCATGACCAAGTGGGCTGCTTATTTGCTTTGGCTCTCTTTGCAACAGGTTCTTTTGCACTGTTATTCTCACATCTGAAATAAAAAAGCAAGCATGCTGTTTACACAAACTGCATTATTAATATTATTATGATGTTCACTGATACTAGTATTAATTTATCTAAACAAAGAACACAATTAATACATAGCAAACATATTTTACCACAAAGTAACTAAATCAAATGAAAGTAACATCTGTAAAATAGTGAATGCACACTTCTGAAACGGAGTTGAAAACTGAACGAGTGCCCCCTTCCTATGAGAGATGCAGGAGAATGCAAGAGTGGTGTATTCCCCACAGTACCTTAGTATAGTATGCATACTTCATGAGAAAACAATGCCAATTCTTACATTTTAACACTTTCAACCACAAATAATATTACCACATAGTCTAGGAATAATACAATTACTATACTGTGGACTTACTCATTAGGATTTTCCAGCGAACTCAAAACTGAACGACTCTGCGTGTTTGGTCCTTTACCCGTTCGCGCCAGTGAATGCCGGTGATGCAGCCACAGTCCTAAACGAAAATTAAAACAGTTTCAAACATTTCAGCGTCATTACTCCATAAGACACGGGTATAACACATTCAAAATATTTACACCAGAGCAGATATTCATGAACAGAAGCTTAGTTACATTCATAAACACAAGCATGCTTTGCATGTAGGCCTATACAATCCAAAAACTATCGTTATAAACATATATGGCTATATTCGTGAACAGAGAATATCCTATCACAGTAAAGTTTTGACTAATCTTTCTTACTGACATTAGGCTAGTAACATTATAACTCATATTACTTTTATATAATATTTCTGTCTGTTTATAAGAACATACAAAAACATCCTGGCTCATGACCTTTAATGCTGTGATGAACCTTCATAATGTTTCACTTGATTATACATTTAGTCAGGAATTATAGTTTGGAGAAAGTCTAACTAGTAAAATGTGTACAAGTTATGTGAAAACTAATACAAGTAGGTTAATAAAAAAGACTTACTCATGTTTTTTCCTGAGGTAATCCAAAGCTTCTTGAGGTGAATTCTGTCTTATTCCTCTCAGCGCGACGCGTACAGTACAACTTGCTGCTTTGTTTGCTGTGATGTGGGCGTTTACATGCCGCACGCTTCACGTGGATGATTATGATATCAATAGCGCTCAGCGCGTGGGCTTGGTCACATTAGAGATAATGAAGGGAGATGTGAAAAACTGGACATCGCGTTGGTTTCATATGGATTACTTTATCACAGAATATTTGCTTTCGATAAGACTTGCTTAGTTTAATAGTAGACATGTGAAGCTTTCTATAGATATATCTCTCATGTCTCTTTGTTGAGTATTTGCTGAGTTACAGTTCATTTTAATGACGCGTCTCTAAATAAAGATTACGCAGACCACGGCGGCAGACAGCGCACCCTGTTTGTTTTCTTTATTTTACAAAAGCGCAATGTTTTGTTGTTATTATGAGTGTATACATATAAAAGTAGACCATTTACAGATTCGTTTGATGTATTGCTCTTATCTGTAAGATCAAAACTGAAAGTGTAATTTAAGTTATTTTCGGTGTGATCAGGAGAAGATGCCTCAAAACGCGTATCCGCGTTAATCGACCTCAGAGGGTTAAATTCCAGCTTTCAATACAAACACACTTCTGACAGACCATGAAACGATCAATCTTGAACACACTCACTTTGATATAGTTGACGAACGGTGAGCTGAGGGTAGAGTCTCGATAGTTTAGATGCTCCTTGAGAGATTCCGATGAACTTCTGTCTCCTACCGGACACACAATCACATAAAATTACTAAATTAGTATACTGACTATTCTAAAGAGTTTTTCACTGACACTAAATGTAAATCAAAACGCTTTCAATTACCTTACTAATGTAAGTGTAACAATTTTTGCTTTAAAAAAAAACAAAACAATACTGACATTATGCCATAATTTCTGTAGATAAACTTAATTTGAACCCTGGGATATTCCTCTAACTGAAAACAAACAGAAACCTAAAGAAGTACAATTACTGTAGTGTTCTAGAATGAACAGCACACATGTACACATTCATTCACACATGCAGACCCAGAGTGGACATGTCAAGTAAATCTTATTGAAAGCTTAAAGTCTAAAGGACCCTCCTATCAGCTTAGCAGTCACACACTCTCTAAAGTACAGCACGCACACACAGACACACTTTTCCTTTCTTCCTGCAATGTTCTCGGCTTTCATCTCCTCCTCCCTTAATTCTCCTTATGTGCTGACACTGATTTCCCAGCCAGTATCCACACTTCCTGTCCAGGACCTTCCCCTGGGCTTAAGCTGGGTCTCACACACTCTCTGTATCACTCTACTGTTGTGTCAGCCTAGTAAGAGGATGTTTTTCTCTACAGGCTTTTAATATCCTGTCCACACATGTGAGGGCATGTTTGTGCGTGTGAGCAGCACCTGTCAGAGCGCTGATGTGTTCACTGGAGTCGTCTTTGCTCAAGCCCTCCTCCTCTGTGATGTTGGTCATGGGCACATTCAAGCTGAGACTGTCTTCATCTGATGGCTAGAACACAAAACACGCTATCTAAAATACCACCTAGACAAACACTAAAAAATACACTATACACCGTTTAAAAACGTAGAGGTTATATAATTAAAGTAATTGTGCTAGAATTGTTATTGTAACGCACTTGGTTGTCGGCGACAGTACGTACGAGGTCCTACTATGGCTTACTCCTTTATTTTTGTTTCAAACAGCATTGATATACATGTACTAGTCTCAATTAGTATCTCTAATTGTATGAAGGAATTATAGTTAAAAGCAGCAAAAACATAAACCAGCTCATATAATGCCACAATTAGGTAAAAGTTAGCAGAGTATTGAAAAAACTGTGGCGGGAATACTGGCAAAATTCCAAAAAGAAAAATAAAATATGATGATGAGATCATTGTTTAATACTGTATAAAAATGTGAGTTGCAAGTGTGATTGTTGGATGTTCTGCAAGCATTCTCATCTGTTGTCTTGAGCAATAAAATCTGATTTTGGCATCTGGAACTTCCTGACTTGAGAGATTCTTTATGAAAAAGAGAGAAGACGACATTGTCTATCAAATATTTCACTCAAAAAATAGCTAATCACTAATAAAAAAATCACGAATTTCAGCCTTAAAATTATTTTTTTCGTCTTAATTTGACATTTATTTTCATATCATGTATCATTTACGGCTTAAAAGTATTGATATGTATTTATATTTGAAATATATATTGATATTCTATTATTATTATTCTATTTATTTAAGCCCAGGTGAGAAGCAACCTCTATTTTTATAATTTTTTTTATTATAAAATTAATACAAAAATTGTTTTATCATTATTACTACTATTGTCATCAGCATCACAGAGACTTAACTAAGCACGTCACAATACATTTTCAGCGTCAAGTAATTTATCTGTTCACACAGAAATTGAAAATGCTCTACAACACGGTGCAATAACAGCTAATCAGAGCATAGTTAATGTTTAACATACAGTTATTTTGAGCGGGATTTTGGACCAATGTGAATTCACTACGGGAGGGGCCACCCAGCATAACTCTAACTATACTGTCCCGTCCCAATGTTAGGACAGTGTATTACAACTACAACTGACATAACTGTAACCCCGTATCCTACAGTACATGATAACTGTCAGACACCAGCTATCAGACCTTTGTCCCTAAAGCATATGATCTCAATCCTGCTACAGTTTTATTGCAGCCCAGCCGTAAGCAAACTAACATGTGTTTTTATTAATAATCATATCACTTTAACTGATGAAAACACTATATAGCAGATACATGAAATTAGACATGCAAATATCCAAAGGACATAGACAAGATGGTCAGGCTCCTTTGTTATACTCAAACAGACACTTACAGCCACACACATACAGACTGACCTCTGTAGCAGAAAGGCGTTTGTCTCCGTTGTCACTGCCCACCCCAGAGTCACTGTCAAGTTTTTTGTGCTGATCAATGTCCTCAGTGCTGAGACAGAAGGAAGAGAGTGATTAGAAGTTAACAAGGGTCGCATAGGACAGAAAAGAGAGAGAGAGAAGCAGCCCATGTCTCTCATATGAGAAAGAGAAAGAAATCTTCCAGTCTCTCTCTCTCTCTCTCCCTCAGAAGAGTGACCCCCTGCAGTCTATTAAAAGGATTCTCCTGAGATAAGGATGATAATGACAGGCAACACACATACACGCACGACCTGGATTTTTTTTGAGATTCCACACTGTAATCTACATTCAGATCTTTATATACACCCATTTAGAGGTGCAGGACTTGGATCAAAATTATTATATATCGATTATTTTGACAAATATTCATATTATATAAAGATTTAATATAGCATATGGCTGCTGCTTAAATATCAAGACTAAAAGAATAAAAGGACATTGGTTTTGACTTTGGATTCAAATCTCTTTTAGTCCACTTCTTGTTTGAGAAACAGTGCCTTTAACTTTGAATTATATAAACATAAACTATTATATATTATATATTATACACACATCTACACACCTTTTTGATTTAAAATCACCATATCACAATTTAATTAATTCAAACACAATTTAATTCAGTCTACTTGATACTACTTTATAATCATGAGGACTGACCTCCCATTCGTGGGTCGTGTCAAGCTGAGGCGGTCTGTGACAGGAAGGTACAGGGCATCGACCATCTTGTCACTATGACATGCCTCCATGGCGAGGTATTTAAATATATGAATCTTGCCCTTCATGCATATCTGAAAGCAGCGAAAATATTGTCAGAAGCAGTTGTGAGAGAACTGAAGAATACATTGTGTATGTGTGTGTGTGGGTTACCTGTGGCAGGAGGACTCTGAGGGATTGGTTCCTCCAGCTGTATGATTGGAGCTGGTCATTTTTCGTATAACAACGAATAGTAGAAACCTTATTACAGGAGAAATCAAATTTGACCAGGGGTAAATCTGCCAAATCTAAAACACACATACAGAGAATTATTAAGCATTAGAGAATTAAGTGAATACATTTCACAACAAGGGGGCAGAGAGGGCTGCCAAAATATAAAAAAACAACAACAGGGAAACCGTAAATCATGCACACAACAGCTCTTGAAATGCAAAGAGGAGACATTCAGCATTTGGAAGGTCAATACTAAAATATTTACATCAGTCTTAAATTAAGAAAAAAACATATCAGCTACATAAAAATAGATTTCTTATTTCAAAAAGGGTGCTTGTTGGATTTCGACAGTCATTTATAAATGTTATTTACTGGTCCTGGTAACTAAAAGACAGCAATGAATCAAAGTTAAAAATCTAAATTATCTGCAGATCTCTCAGGCAATCTATATTAATGCTTCAGCTCCATGAGGTCATTTTGGCACAGTGTGCTTGGAGAGACCATTACAAATCCTATTTTTCTTAACCTGCATAACCAGCATAATTTAGCTGAATAATTAGTTGAGCTGCAAAATCTCAGCTACAGACTTTTTTTTGCCAAGGTAAGCTGTTGATATAACTCCAGTTACATGTTTCAGACAATGCTTGGCTCACAAAATCATTTTAAGCACTAACAACACTAAAGGCTTTCTCACTGTTATTTAAAGGAACACACCCACACTTTATGTTCTTGGCAGTTTGCTTTTACTCAGAACAACTTACCAGAGTGTTGTGTTAATGTTAGTTCATAAGTTTATATAAGTACAACATGAGGCTGAGGGGTTTATTTGGCTTTGTTACAATATGTAGTGAATGTTGTTCCAAAATGATTGCTCACTGAATGACACGGATGAAGGAAAGATGTAATGGACAGACTGAGCAATAGAGTTCAATACTACTTATAGCAAAAGGATTAGATAGTTTAAACAAAAAAAGTCATCAATTATTCAACCTCATGTCATTCCAAACATGTACAATTCTTTTCATCTTCCAAACACAAATGAAGATATTTTTATTGAAACATGAGGTTTATTTGTCTCCACTAAAACTATCATGCATTAAAAAGGTAAAATGAATCTATATGAAGTGACATCATTGTATCTTGTAGAAGTTCCTGACAGAAGCGTTTTGAAGATGAATGAAAATCTTATGGGTTTAAAATGACATGAGGGAGAGTAAATGATGACAGACTTTTAATTTTGGTGTCACTAGTTCTCACTTTAATCAGGATGCATAAATGCCTGAATACTGAGTGTTGGTGGAGCATAGGTCAACAAGGGCTAAGATTTTCCTGTAGCTGGGAGCTACCGAGGAGAGTGTTTATTATTGGTAAGGTGATGAGAGTTATCGAGTGAAACTTGTCGCGAGAAGCTGAAAATCATTTTCAGCAGCAAGATAATAATGGTGTGCGATGTGTGAGGATACAACACACACCCACACAACAACACACACCACACCCACACACGCCACACACACACACACACACACTGATTGCAGACTCACCCTCTGGAAGGACACAGAGAAGGTTTCGGTGCACGTTGAGTTCCCTCAGAGCTTTGAGTTGGCCAGTGTGGCGTGGAAGAGCTGTGATTTCATTACAGCTTACATCCTGATGGGAAAAAGATAGAGGAGGAGTTTAGAGTTACATGTTTACCTTCTTCTCAAACACAAGCTTCTGCACAAACCTTTCATTACACTCACTCGAACTAAGTGCTTGTTGTACTATATTATATGACACCCCCACATGGCTGTGTATGTTCTCATTTAGTTACAAAAAGGAGCAGGAGAAAAAAGACAGGGAGAAGCAGATATGATCCAAGTCGAGAAAGGGTGAGTCAACATGGTAATATATTCATAAAACACAGAGCAAGTATCACAAACATCTC